>SSNP01000210.1:266934-391261 GCA_006937955.1 Pachypanchax playfairii | reverse complement strand
CCCCCCCCCCCCCCCCAGTACTCTCTTCTACAGAGTTTACAGGTCAAAGATTAACAATCATGGATACAAAACAGTAATTTGGAAGTTTGCTGAGCAAGAACAATATGCAGTAACATCACCAGGATGTGGGATTTCACCAAAACGTCATTTCCTGCCCTTCAGGTAAGACTGACAAATCTTACATCCCCCAAATACATTTTGAATTCAAATTTGGGGTGTTAATTTCCAGCCACATGATAGTGAATCAAAGTGTTGACGATCTCCAAAAGCATTAATGTTTATAGAAGCAGTAAAGTCTCGAAATGTTCAGAATCATAATTTCCAGTTTGGGTTTTTACTTCTTGCTGCTCATTTGGCGTAAAAGTGAAATTTTAACAAACACATTCAATCATCTACAAAACATTCAATAGAAGGGTGGAAATGTAAAGAAGAGGATCGCTTCGAGTGGGATGTGCCGTCACAGTACTGTGCAAAAGTTTTAGACAGTTCGAGTTTATTTTAATTTGCAACCGAACAGCCCGACTTTCCTGAAATATTTCAATGTTTAGATTTAAACTTTGACCTAAAACATGTTGAAAGTTATTTTTTTGAAAGACAGTAAATGTATCAGATTCAACAATATTAAAAACTGCTTCTGCCCTCTGGTGGAGAATCAATGAACTGCAGGTGATGAAAGGTTCAATAAAAACACATTTCTGACTAATATTTCACATATCAGGCTTTACAATGTTAAAATATTGAACTAGAGTCCAGATTAAAAACACAGTGATGGTTTAAAACTTTTGCACAGTACTTTACCACAGGATGTTTACATCCTTTTTTTAAGTACAAATAAACCATTTCTTTGTGTAAATTTCACTTTGCACATGTGACATTTCAGGTGCACCAAGAGTATCATGAGAAGACTGACTAGTTTTTGGAACCTGCTTATAAGAGCTATCACAAAAGCTTCAATGACAATAATTAAAAAAAACTGGTTCATTAATTTAACATTAATGTCATTCACAGTAATAAAACCCAACACAAACAGCCCGGTTGTGCCCAGTTTTGGTGACAACTATTCAGTGTAATTGCACATGAATTGTGAGCAGCAGGTTTAAAGATGCTCTAAATTGGCCAAAGTAAATGAAAAATAGAGCAGTTATCTTACCTTGAATAATCCATTTGACGGAAACAAAAACAAAACACTTAAAGATAAAAGTAGACAATTCAACGTAGAAAAACATCTTATGTTCCAAAACAAAAACAAACATTTAATATAAATGAACCAAACATATAGAGGAATTCACCAGATGAGTGTACCTCAGTAAACATTTTTATTACAACACCATCTAGATTTTCATCAAAAAAGCAGAGACATTTACAAGCATACTAACCAGAAAGAATAAATGAGAATGAGAGGGAGAGGAAGGGAGAAAACATCCAACATGTTCCCTATAAAAACACCTCTAAACTCAACGCACACAATACAGCCAGCCGAAAAACAAAAGAAAAAGAAAGGAGGATGTAAAGTTTGTGTCTATATTCACATCACATGGCCATTTTATTGTAACTTTGCAAAGAAAAAAGGCAACACGCATACTTTATGTGAAGTAAAATGAAAATAAAAGAGCTGTTTGGAAAGTTTCTTTTCTGTAGTTACCATGAGTACAGATAACAAATCCTTTTCACATGTGACGGTCTTCCATCCACTGCTCTTAATTCAGGCAGACAACAGACAGAGAAGGATGGGTGGAGAAGGAAAGGAGAGGAGAGATGGAAGGGGGTGGAGGAAGAGAAGGCGGCTGTGCTCCTGTCCGGTCATGCAGGGTGAGCAGGGGGGTAGCGGTGCACGGAGAGCGTTCCTCCTGTTTCCTTCCTTCCTTCCTTCCTTGATCCCCGTTAGCTGAAATGTGTCAAAATGAAGGGTGCAGTTTGGTTTCGAGCCCAAGAGTGAACACTCCTCCCACTCACCATGACATCTCTACACTACACAACATGTTCACCAGGGCTGGGTTCAACTTACAATCACCTCGAGTCCAAACTAAAAACTCTCTGAGTGATAAAAAAAAAAAAAAAAATCAGGGAAATAATCCATAAATGCACAAAAATTAAGCAAAGAAACATCAAAATCCAAGATAAAAGGCTCAATCAGCTGATTGTGAATTGCCTCCAACCCTGGAGCACAGACACAAACTTCTCATGCAAATGTTCATCAAAAAGATTCTGGTGGCTAATCTGAAATGTACCTACAGAAAATCAGATTATATGTAATCCAGCTGCCTTGGAATTTAATCCAGTCACATTAGAACTATAAACATGTAATGGAAACTGTTGTTACATATCGAAATGTTACATACAAAATAGGGGTTTTCTGTTTAATGTATGTTTAACAACTCAACAACTTTTTTTGTATTTGTTTAAAATAAAACAAGCATTTAGTGAAATTTAAATTGCTCAGTGAAACAACAACCACTTTCAAATTTGTTTTACTAGTGAGCAGTGCAAAAGCTTAACAAAACATTAAATACTGTTTAACAAAACAAAGAAAAATAGAGATTTTTACTGGATCTGGAAGTCTGTAATATTTTGTTTAGATTCTGATCACAAATCAGCAACAAACTGGCTTTTCTTTGGTGAGTTCGTCACTTTAAGAGCATGTCAATATTTTCATTGCAATTTACAAGTATGATTTACAGATAAACACTGAAAATTTGGAGCAAACGATCTAAAAATGCTGGATATAATGTAACATTTTCTTTGTTTTAGCAGATTAGGATCCACAGAAAAGGGACAAACAGCCACAGAGATAAAGGCACTTTTTTGGACACAGCAAGAGGAAACGTTACGTCACTGTCATTTACTGTTTCCTACCATTATCAAGCATAAAGTTCCCCTATCCTGGTCCTTAGATCCTTCTGCCCTGCATGTTTTACATGTTTTCTTGGAGCAAAAGACTCGACACACCATCAAAAGAGGCGTGTTTACGCAGGGGAACATGTAAAACAGGCAGAGTTCAGACTGAGAACCCACAACGTAGAACCGTCCCTGCATGCATGGTACAAATACACTACCACATATTTTAATTATTATCACAGCAAATACACCGTCAGTAACCGCCCACAAACCAGCCTACATTTAAATCTGAAGCACCTTGTGTTACATTTTCAGATGAAATGACAAATTCTAACAGTCATTTCAAATGCGTTTCTTTCCTTTACCAGCAAATTGTAGTAATTTGACATTTTTAAAAATATTCCAATTCATACTCCAACTCCAAATGTGTTTTTGCTAACAGTTGTTTACATGGGAGACAGCTGGAGACAAACACAATTTTGTTGATGTTTACATTTTACATGCAGTCAAAGTCAACAGGACTCGTTCCTCACCCCGACCACTTTAGCACTAATAAAGCATTTTCATCCAAATGAATTAAATTAGGTTTATTATAACAGAAAAAAATAAATATGAAACCATGTCCGTTATTAAAGTACTGAAATTAAATGAGCCAGAACCAAACCAGGGTCAAGCAGCTCAGAAAGAGTCTGACATCTAACTCGACGTAAACCTCCATGAATCAGTCACATATGCAGTATTTAACAGGTGAACGGGTACACCTGCGTGTAAAACATCAGTATGCAACAGTGTCCTGAATGAACAGTCAGCTGATGAATTAGTAGCTGCAAGTTTGTTTTGGAAATATTTTAGATTTAAAGAGACATTTCAGCTTTTTTGAAGTGGGGTCGTGTGGGAAGATTATAAGGATAATAAGGATTTTTAAATTGATGGGTTTTGCTTCAAAAAGGCCTAAATTGATTAGCTAACGGCTAGCTGGAACGGGACTAAGTCGGTTTTTCATAAACCTCAAAGACCCACTCCGATGAAACTTGTGTTTTCCGTATTGTTAACATGTTCTTGTGGCATTTTTCTGATGCTAGAGGGGATAGCTTAAGAAAATTAAGCACAAAATTACATTTAAGTATTTCTGCATTCAAATAGCTGTGAGTTGGTACCAGACACAAAAAAGCGTCTAAAAAAAAAAAAAAAATAAATAATTGAGACAGAAAATCCAATGGGCGGCCCAAAAGCTCCTGCTTTGCTAGTTGTAAGCTAGCAATAGCGTTAGCATAAACAGAGATGCTAGAGGACATATCTTAAAGGTGGTAAAGAGGATTTTGTAGCAAATTTAGATGTCAAATTTACTTTAAAAGTATTTATTGACCTGTAGCGGTCCTGTACTTATGGTTTCCAAAAGAAAAAGTTATATTTATAAATCATAGACCTGGTGGGGCTTGAAACAAAGTAGCCAATACACAACGAAACTGGTTCATTACCTATTGGCTACTAAATTGTGAATCACACTTATACTGCTAAAAGTAACAATAAACAGCCCTTTAACATTGATGAGTCCGACATGCTTGAAGAAACAAAGTTGTAGTAGTTCCAGAAAGAACTCCAGCGATGCCGACAGTAAACAAACAAGGGGAGGCGTTTCTGGCATTGGGGGAAGGTGGGGACTAAAATGCATGCGCACTATTCAAAAAACGTCAAACAGCTGTTGAGCTTCTCATTCGGGGCAAAATCCTCTTTACCACCTGTAAGAAAATTAAGCTCAAAATATTTCTGAGTATTTCTGCGTTTAAATAATTGCTGTGAATCAGTAGCAGACACAAAAATGCGTCTAAAAAGAGTGCGTTTGTGACAAAGAAAACCCACTGGGCAGGCCACAAGCTCCTACTCCGCTAGCTGTAAACTAGCAATAGCGATAGCATAAACAGAGATGCTAGATGACGCATCTTAAGAAAATCAAGCTCAAAATTGCATTTCTGAGTATTTCTGCATTCAAATCGCTGTCAATCGGTACCAGACACAAAAATGCGTCTAAAAAAAGAGTGCGTGTGTGACATAAAATCCACTGGGTGGGCCACAAGCTCCTACGCTGCTAGCTGTAAGCGCGAGAGAACAATAGCACTAGCATAAACAGTGAGGTCTCAGACATGGGGTGGGGTGGATCCTTTGTGTCAACGGTTTTGCTCATAGCATAGAGGTGAATTGCTAATGAGCTACTGCCGTTATGCAGAAACTAAGTCCTAGAAAATGGCACAAGTTTTTGGATTTTAGACAAAAATGCACTAATTATAATTAGGGCTGGGCGATATGGCTTTTAAATAAAATCTACAATAATTTTTTTTGTTCGATTTCCGATTTTTCCCCCTACTTATTAAGGAAATCAACAAGTACAAACAACGAACAACTTTAAGCAACCACTTCAGTGATTGTTCTCCACCGCACCTCTTTCCTGTTATTTGTGGTGCCTTGTACAAACGATTCGGCTACAATTAGCTGTTTTTAGCTTATCTTGTTGGTCACTGCAGTGTTTGTTCGTGTCAGAAAGACTGATGTTTTCCATGTTCGGCTGGATGTCTCTGTTTCAGGTGTTAGAATGAGTTTGTGGTGCTGCTGCCTTTGACTGCGATATGCTTTAGGCAAATGCTGCAGCGTGGGGTCTCTTGCTGTACGTCTGTCGCAGAAAACCATGTGAAACTAACGCTACGGAAGCTCAGGGGAGCCAAAAAGCGCCACAACACAAAATCTTGATTTATTTTTTAAATTGCCCGCAACATTCATTTAATTGATTTATCGCCCAGACATAATTATAATTTAAAGACTACCAAGACGCTTTAAAATAGCTCAAAAGATGATCGGAGTGGGTCTTTAAGACCCTTGTTTATTAATTATATGGTTATTTGCTTATTTGCTTAGGCAATAACATATCCAACTACATCTGTCTCAGGCTGTAAAGCACTACAACTAGCTGTTGACCCTGTTTGTACAACCAAAGACAAACAAATATTTATAAAACATAAACAGCTGAAACTACTTTGCTTCTTCCGAAATGAGTGATTGAAACTGTTTGACTCTGGTTTGACACGAGCAAATTTTGAACACAACTTTTTACAAACACTCAACTCCTTCATGGTGATTTCAACACATCAAACAAGGTAGATCATACGTGGACACAACAAATGGCCACAACAGGAATAACTGCATAGATATAATATATGTAGAATATAATAAGCACGATTCCAGAAACAAGCTGAAATATTAAATGCAAAAGAATGGAGCAATGGAAACTGGACACATCTGGATATGAAGTTTAGTCCACTTCCACTCAAGAAAACATTTTCCCTAAAATGACTAACATGACTAAATGTCATTAGGCCTTGTGCCCACTGGGGACCTCTTATTATCAACAGCTATTTATTTGGAGGCTTGCAGGGAGTTAAAAGCTTTTTGATTATCCTGTTACCACTTGAACAATTTCTGTGTCAAAAACAAAAGTAATTCTAAAAATATTTAAAACTATTAGACTTAAGAGGCTCTCAGTGGACACAAAGAGGTAATCTGCAGAATAAAAGTAGAACTAAAAGACAGTTACTTCAAACAATGATTAGATCGACTCATTGGGAGCTGACGGTCATCACGCTACACTCAGTCACATGGAAGTTTAACACATTACATTGTTTTGGGTTTTGCCTGATTTTATTATTTTATTTTTTTAACAGAATTCAACATCTCCAAAGGTTTAACCACCCCAGTTAATATTTTCCAGTACACAAGAAAGAAAAACACTTGTGAAAATGTTTAAATATATTATTTATATGTCAAGTACATGAAGCATAGCATCCGTTCATTTGAGTTGAATGAATGAGATATTTAAAATTCTGTCAAATATTATTTGGGGATGGGCACAACTGCTCAGAGATGCTGAAGGTTCCATGTAACCTACTGGACTTGACTTTGTTACACAATTATTCCCACAACCATCCGAGTTTTTAGCCATCAAAATCATCAACAACAGCACAAACACCATTTTAAATGCAGCTACAACAATTTACAGACGTTAAGGATGTTATTCATCCTCCAAATGATGCCATGGACAACAGCTTTCTACAAAAATCACAACATGATGTGTAAAATCCTGACACTGACAATACCAGCAGCAGAGGGTAGTTTCATCAAATGGATTTAAAGATGTAACACTAAGAAAGTGGTGTAATAGTACTTTAGTACACACTGATGACGAGCAGTTTAAAGTAAAATTTTCAGTAAATCCCCCTTGGAATGAAACAATATGAAAATGTATCTGTTTATCATTGTGTTTTAATTAGAAAGATACTTAAGATTAGTGTTTCAGGACAGAAACACCAGATGACTGGGGTTTAGAACTGCTGCTCTGAGCTGTTTATTTAATATCAAATCTTACAAAAAGGATATTAAATTTAGCACAGAGTATATATTTTGGGGGCTCTTATTGTGAAGGGGCTGAACTCAGAATCCTAAACCACTGCAATAAGACGTGAGCCAAACAAGTTGGTGTAAAATCTAAAGCTAGTTCTCGAAGTTTTTAAATCTGAGTAATACAACTGTGATAAAAGAGGGAAAGTTACAACATAAAATTATATTATAGAGATTGCACCCAGGTGAGATGTGTTATTTTCTCTGATCTATAGATTTTAAATTTTGATCAGGTTAAAATGAACTTCATTTTAAACAGACGACTCATTAAACCTGCATTTTCCATTCTTAAATAAACCTTCTTTCCAGTTATAATAGACAACATGGCCAACCTTAATATTCTTAATGAAATATATATATATATATATATATTGGATTTATTTCCTAATTGGACGCTTATATTTTTGGTGCACTTTTACTTCCTTCCGCTTGTAATTAAAACACTGAAATTGATATAAAAGGTTCCAAATCAAATTTGGTTTTAATGATACTTTAATCTCTGGATGGTGATGTAACCAGTGGCGTTACCATGGTAACTGTGAAACCTTGTCATCCCAGGAATCATGCCAGAAAACACTCATTAATAATCAGTTGCATAATTTATTTGCAACTTCAGGCTAACTTTTTTTTTTTTTTTTTACAAACTAAAAAAAAGTGTAAAAATCTAAGAATTTTTTAAATTGGTCTTAAAATGTTAATAGAAAATTACATTCTTCAAGTTTATACGTGCAAAGTTATAGTTGTAAGATTCTGGAATTTGTTCTGCATCAAAATAATCTGAATATGAACACAGAATTATCCTAGACAACAAAATGAGACACTACGGGGGGCCAGAGTTAGGGGCTCGACACACAGGAGGTGACAAACGACAGCGATCAGCTAAACTCGTCGCAGCCGCCACACGGGAGGTGGCGTGCGGCAGCGACACTAGCCAGGGACACGCTCTGTTCCAAGGTGAATAACGAGTCTTCCGTGGTTCTGATTGGCTGACAGATTGGAGAGAATTTTTGAGTATCAAAGCAGTTCAGGGGGGAAAAAGCTAGATATGAAGTGTCATAAGATTTTGCTGGAGTAAAGTGAACTCTTACTTCTGATTTTGCGAGACGAAAAAGACATAAATGGTTCAATTCAATGTTCCTCAAAATTTTCTGGAAAGTACCGAGTAGCATCCTGTCAGCTCATTGGTCAGTCAATGAAACCTCTGCTGATTGGTCCTCGTCTGAGCGACAGCGATGAAACGTTAAAAATTTCTCAACTTCCTGGAATCACGTGGCAGACCTGCGTGTGCGCGATACATGCACGAGCACAAAATTTCACATGCATGACTTTTGCATTTCTCTTAGCAGAAGGAAGACTTGCGATTAGCGCTTTGTCGCGCATGTCCCATTGAAAATGAATGGAAGGGCGGCGATACCGCCTCCTGTGTGTCGAGACCCTAAATATAGAGTTATTTTACCCTTTAACTTTGTCTCAAATACAAGTATTTTTTAATCACACCAACAGAAATGCCAGAATATTCTCTCAGTAAAGACAAAAGCATAAATATCTTTCATTTTTCCACTTAACCTCAATGTATTAAAATGAGGTGCATTTGTAACATTACCAAAACATTGAATCTGACATGAGCAGAAACTCAGACAAAATTACGTAACAATAACAGCAACGTTAAATCTTTACATCCAAAACCAATTCCAGTTTAATAAAGTCGGTAATTTCTTATTTCATAACACTGTTATATGCATTTGACTAATCTACAAGAGTTAAATGTTTACAACATAACTAGTAGCATTAACATTGTCTTTTTTCTGACACAATAATTCGTGATCCACACAGAAAGATGTTAAAATCTACTCAGTACTGTGAAAATGTTCGATGATTACAGTCAAACCCCAAACCAACACTGGAAATTCACATCTAATGAAATGATTTACTTTAACATTGGGTGATCAACAGGGATTTAATAAGCCCCAGCTGCTGAGAAAACATCTCACACTTTCCATTTAACAGGTGATCAGATCAGCCACAAATCCAAAATTATACAACTGTAAATATATTTGAGTTCTTTCTTTAATTTTCGGTTCTCGTTCTTAGCCTCTGAAAATTTTAACAAATCCATCCAGACTGATTTTCATTGTTTTCTAGAATTTCCCACATTAAAGGCCCAACAGCCCCGCCCCTTCTGCCAATCAGTATAATAAAACATTATGAATTCAACATTTTTTTAAGACAGTGTTCACGAAAATGTGTCATGACTCATAAAGTATGAAGGAAAAGTGACTTACCGTTCTACTTACCTGAAACCACTGAGTTCTCAAAGTCTTTCGTTTGCTCACTGAATCCTTCTTTCATTTATCGGTTTATCTGATGTGATTTTATCTACTATTATAGGAAATGAGTCACGGCAGCGTGTGGGTTCAATTCCAGGGTTTAGAAGAGTAAAAATCCAGTGAAGAAACAGAGTCAGTGAGCAAAAACTAAAGACTTTCAAATCTCTTTTTTCTGTTGGTATTTTAACACATCGGGCTGAACGTGAACAATTTTTCCAGTAAAACTATAATAAAAATCTCGTACCCACCTCATTTTTTAGCTAACGGTGGCGGTACTCCCTCTCCCTCTCTCTTTCACGGTCCCGGTCCCGATCCCTCTCGCGATGGCGGTCGCGCTCTCGGCTGCGCTCCCTGTAGTAATCCTCGTGTCTGTCGCGACTGCGGGACTTGTGTCGGCGGCTCTTCTCCCGAGAACGACTGTGGTCTCGTTCCCTGGAACGTTCTCTTCTGGTGGAAAAACAAAACCTTTAACTTGTTCTGCCTGAATTCAGATCTTCAGGACTTGATTTAACTGAGTATTTCTTCTTATTTCAGGTAATAAACAGCTTTCTGGTCTCACCTTGAAGCAGAGCCATAGCTCTTTGACTCAATACCATGGAGGCAGTCCTGAAGAGAACTGATGAGGACTTTACAGCGGTCATCTGCAGACACTTTGGACTGCTTAATCAGACTGATGGCTGTCACTAAAGTCTCTATAGCGCTGCCATAATCGGCTGAAATAAAAAAAGAAGCATGTATTTAGAAGAGTGGATGAAAAATGTCTGGATATTTACACATGACAGAACCGAGGCTGTAGCGAAGTGCTTTTTCCTTGTATTCATGTTACTGGATACGTTTGTGTTACCTGCACTTGCATCAGACACAGCTCGAGAGATGGCGCTGGAGGAGATGGCTCGGTTTCTGTTCATGATCTCCTCGAATTCAGCCTCACTCAGCGGGGTCCGAGAAGACTCCATCTCACTACAGTTTAACCATTTATCACCCCAAAAACAGCTGTTAGTAACTAGTTTAATAGCTTCAAGTCATCTTAATATAAAGGATTGTATTTTGTTCTTACCGGCCTCCGGGACCATAGTCCCTGTCGTATGGTGGTGGTCGTCCATATGGGTCGTTTGGTCCGGGGGGGCCTCGACTGTCATTAGGGGGCATATTGTTGTTGCCAGGTGGGGGGAAGAATGCTGGGTTCACATGAGGAGCTGGTGGTGGGCCACCTGGAGGAGGACCTGGCAAATGTGGGGGCGGAGCTAAAGCCAGTGGTGGCCCAATAGGGCCTGGAGGACGTGGAGGAAAGGGACCTGGGGGTGGTGGACCCTGCTGAGGAGGCGGGGGACCTGGAGGAGGGCCATAACCTGGAGGAGGTGGACCTGGGGGAAGAGGTCCTAGTGGTGGCTGGCCAAACTGTCCAGGGAAAAGAACAGGAGGAGGAGGCCTGTCACCACGATTAGGAGGACCTGCTAGAGGAGGAGGTAGGCCTTGACCAGGAGGTGGAGGACCTGGAGGGCCAGGAGGTCCAGGTGGACCTGGAGGAGGGCGTGGAGGACCCTGAATCCCCCCTAAAAGAACAAAAACAAGAAGCAAAACGGAAGCATGTGAAGCAAATTAAAATCTCACAGTATTTATTTTGTGTCAACAACAAACAATAAAAAATCAGCATGCTGTAAAAACCTGGAAGACGTCTCCTATTTAAAAACACGTGAGAAATTTAAACAGAACACAAAGGACAAACAGCCACCATCATTCTGAAGCTCTAAAACTGACATTAATGTTTTATACTAGCCATTAATCTCTGTATTCTTCATGTTTGATTGAGGGAACCCAAAGCAACGACAAATGACACAGATGAAAGCAGATAAAAACAAAAACAGAAAAAATGAAGAAATACAGCTGGAGGAAACATTTCTGGAAGACTTTGCTTCACCAATGAAGCGAGTCCTTGTGTGTGATCCACAGCTACATTTTCCAACTTGTTTAGTTTTAGTACAAAAAACCCCTAAAATATAGAAAAAATAAAAAATATTTTCCTCAAGATAAAAAAAAAACATCTTTAAATGGTTTTCTTCTAATATATCCTTAAATCAAATTCCTTAAGGCCAATAATATAAAATATCTTCGGAGGTGAATTACCTCAGAGACGGCAAACCTGGTATTTTTTGAAACACCTATCCATTTTCAACAAACATCTTCAGCTTATATGAAAAGATAATCGATCAAATCAATCAGATCAATCGAGGTGTATCACCTCTGCTATGCCAGCTCCCGTTCCTGCCCCCTGGCGGGAAGGGATTGAAACTCAAATCCATCAGTGGGCCATCTTGGTGCCTAACCAGATCTGGTCCCATCCCAGAGCCTAATGGGGGAAAAAAAACAAACCAATCACAACTCTTCCCTTCATAAACGTCTGGGTCCCAGCTGAAGATGTGACGCAGCCCAGCAGGGCAGGAGTTACTAAGCAAAAAAGAAAAGATTTGAAAAAGAACTGAATAGAGAGCAATTCACAAAAACTAGAAAAATAAAGCTAGCAACTAAATCCTCTTCTACTGCTTGTGTTAAGGAACCAATTGAGCAAACTGCTTGTCAAGCAATATGTCATCAAGCACAGGAAAATAAATAAAGTGTCCAGAGACGGGAGGTGAAATGGAAGAGAGGAATCCAAATGAAGAGGAGAACATGCAAAGACAAAGTCCTGCAAGACAGATTTAAAATCTACCAAAAAAAACCACAATAGCATGGCTTAGGTTCCACGTGACTTTACCAAAGCCAGTATCTGACTGAGCTGGGACTGTCAGTGACAAACTGCACACACATTTCAAGAGAATATTTGTTTATTTAAAAAAAAAAGTTTCAAAGATTTGCAAGATAAACATTCTCTTAAAATAGTTGCTGCAGGCAAACTGTGAAGAAATTAAGACACTTTGTGTGTAAATTCAGAAAATATTTGTGCAACATTTATGTATAAATATATATAACTAATCACAGAAGTGCCATACTCATCACTTCAGTCAGATTTCAAATGAAAATGCTCGTATTTTCCTCATGATTTCGGGCCTCAAACAGTCGCAGCCCAGTGAGATTCTGGCTTCAGTCTAACTGTAGATGCTTGATGAGCAACACTAGTAAAATAAATCAGGTTTTTAATTAAGAAAAACAAATAACACATGGTTTTAACACATTTCCAGTCCATCAAACTGCTGTGGAGAAACAAGGTATAAATTTCACAGTTGAGACATTAATGCTAATAAAGTGTAATAAACTGTTACAGATGGTCAAAGTGTTTCAGATTATTTTTCAGGGTTGAATCTCAGTGTCGTAAAAAACAAACATCCTTTATCCGGTTGTTCATGATAAGACCATCATAACATCCAACAAGGTCGGACTACTTTGTCTTTTCATCGATGACAAGTGTAAATGTTTAAATAAGATTATCACGTGGTGTGAAGGTCTAAGTTAAATCGGATTGTGTTGTAGGATAGAAAACCAACACCATCACCAACCAGTACAAAACATGCAACCAAACTAACCAGGGAAGTGTGGGGGTGGACCTCCAGGACCTACAGGTCCAGGGAAGCGGTCTCCTCCGGGACCAGGTGGTCCAGGGAATCTTCCTTTACCTCGGCCTCCCATGGGGAACCCACCACGTGGACCTGAACCAGGGGGTCCAGCTTTACCTTCCCCAGACATCTGTCCTGACTGGGTACCTGTAAAAACACATTATTATTACTCAACAGCAGAACGACACAAATCGATAACTAACGACTGGATGTGAGAATAAATCTAAATCTAATAAACACAGACTAAAAAAAAAAGAGCTTGCTCACTTTTCCGGGACTGCATCTCAAACTGGCTGAGAGACTGTTTGTTGCACGGTGTGACAATGGGATTCTGTCCATGGAGCTCCCTCTTAGACAGCAAGTCCATTAACTTCCTGGATGATCCTTCTGAACCAACACACACAAGAGCAAACCTGGAGAGCACAAGCAGAGGACATGTGTTATATGTACCCCCAGTCTGACCCGACGAGACTTCATGTCACAAACAGATAACGATGACCTCACCCTTTTGACTGTCCATTGGCTCGGTTTTCAAAGAACTTAATCTCCAGCACATCTGTGATGCCTATAGTGCGGATAGCTTCTGTCAGGTCTTCATCTGTCGTCCACTGTAAAAGGAAGAATTATCATTCTGTTTTATTTGACACCATAGAAATCATTACTGCTGTTAGAGGACTGACACCAACCCATGTGAGGTTTCCGATATACAGAGCAATCCTCTTGCCCGTGTAGGAGTACGCCACATTAGGAGGGGCGCTCTTCCCTCCCTCTGAGCCACCTGGGGCAGGAAGTGCATCCAGGTAATCCCGATCTTCGGGAGCGTCTCCATTATTGGCTGATGGCGATATTACATCATCATACAAGTCGATCTGCTCGTGAGCTGGATACTCCGGTTCCTGGTGTGTCATTTCAATCAAACACAAAAACAGCAATTTATAAAGTATGTTTCATGTTGGGTTTGTGATTCTATACTGTTGGTAAGGCTGTGGCTTCTTCACAAGACTCAACGTACAAGAAATTGTTCCTAAAATGCACAAGATATTCTACACATACATAACCAGATCAATGAATGAGGAGGATAAAATCAGGAATCTGGGCTTCAGACTAATTCTGAAAACTTTTGTGAAACAACAAAACGATTTCAGCTTGAACATGATCCAGTGATTCTATACCAGCTGTGTAATTCATTCATAACCATTCCAGTCAACTATTAGACTTAAAAACAAGTGGGAACACCAGAAACTTAGTTACAAAAGTACATGTAAAAGGGGAGATCAGTGTGCAGAACTTGGCAACATTCTGCAGAGTAAAGACCTTCAAACGTGTCTTTTATATTAGATTAAACACAGTGAATAAAGAGCATCATGAACAGAGTCTCATAGCTGAGCAGCTGTAGCATGTAGCGATGGAAATACTTCCACAAGAGTAACAAATTACACTTTTCTGTCTGCTAAACCGATGAACGATGACTGGTTGTAGGTAGGAGAGGTACTTACTTTACTGCAAAGTGTAAAGTTTGAGGGAGGGGGATCATGGTGAGGCTTGTTTTTCATCATCAGAAATAGTTTATAAAGTATAATTTGAACAATACAAGAAGCTTCAGGATAGCAAGAGTTTTGAGAATTTACAAAACCTCTTTTAATCATTTGATTGCAAAACAAGAATTACATAAAATATTTGAGGCCAACACACACAGAAGAGGGTAAACAGAGGCAACGTGTGTCTGAAAGAAAACATCTGCACACTTATTGCTACCCAGCTAGTGCGAGAATTAAAGATTTTGCGCTAATTAAGTTCAATATTTCGGGTATCATCCATTCCAGATTTATATTAAGTTTAGTTTAAGGCAAAGTCTATGTGCAGCAATTAGAAAGAGTGAAGCGACTGATTTTAAAAACCGGAGTTTAGCAGCTAGCAGCAGAAAGTGCGTGTGTTTGTTGGTAGCCCGCCACAGGAAATACGAGCAGGCCTGGAAACCCGCTTCACAATTTAAGAGACCACTGTTGTTATTTACTCACAAAAATATATTACACCTATATTTACGTGCATTTTCCTATATAGATTCAACTAGAAAGCACATGCGTTGATCAGTGTCCTTTGTATAACATTATTCTGCGAATGCTGCAACCTGGACGTGAGGCCTGTACACGAAAGAGACTCGCGCGACTATCAAAACACGCCTTTAAAAAAAAAAAAAAACAGGNAAATATTACACCTGCATACAGTCCTGCTGAATGAAGTTTGACCCAGTAAAATAACGTACCTGACTGAATTCCTCCTCCACATCGGCGTAGATATCGATATGATCCACACCATCCGCCATTTTCTTCGGATCCGCCGCTCCGTCCGCCCGGCGGTACTGAGCAGCAGCGATCCACAAACAATGAGCCACAGTGCGGTAAACAAGCGCCACCTGCTGGCCGCCACAGGAACACACGCAAACAAACTGTCCATTCATGTACTTCAGCATTTTTAGTCACTAGTTATTTTAGATTTAGTGAAAAGATTGTCTAATTGAAAAAGTCTTACTCCAACAATATTGTTTTAAAAGTAAGAAAGGAGATATTTATAAAAAGGTTTTTTAACCATGTCTCATAGATATCTGAAAATATCTTGTTATCTAATTGTTTAAAAGATATTCAGAAAGAATCTAGGTTTGGTTGAAAATACTTGCACAGTATTTGAAATTGTATTATCTAGGACACTGCGAGGAGTACGTTTGTTATTATGACAGTATTTTAACATCATAAAACCACCAGGAGCCATGAATAAGATTAAGCTTTATTACAAAGTATTTCTTTGTACTTTGGCAACATTTTCTTCATTGGTTTTCAGTCCAGTACCAAAGAAAACTTTGAAATATTATTACATTGAATTAAATTAATTTCATTTTCAACATGGAAAATGCTGTAATTAGAAAAAAAACCCTGACACAAATCAGTATTTGGAGTGATCACCCTTTTATTTATGACTTTCCAGTTATACCAAAGAGTTGCTAATAATAATCATTGTTATATGTAGGTTGAAATACAATCATTAAATGAAAAAGAAGCAACTGTGTAAAGGGATTAGACACGAAAGGAACATCCAAACATACTGTGCAATGGAATTTTCAAACATTTACAAAACAGATAAATACTATTATTTAAGTACCTTTGTTCTTACAAAATTTCACACACAAGATGTGTGTGTAAATTCCACAGTGTCGTTTGTCAGCTCATCTTAAATACATGCTTTTTCAGGTGTTTTAACTAAACATTGAAACATGCAAAAATACTGTATAACGCAAAGAAAAACAAGGAAAAATGTACAAAACATACCCGAAAGCAAATTTACATGTGAATAACAAAATATTTTGCTGTTAATATTTTACCCATTCCTTTAAGTAAATGAAAAAACAAAACATTAGGAAACTTTTGGGAAGTTTTTTTTCAAATTTATCTTTGTTAAATAAAAGTAACTAAATCAGGAACTTGATCTAATTACATACATATTCTCAGTAAATCCACATTTTTAAAAACTGCGCATATGTTTGTTGAATTCAACTTTTAAAAAAACTTCAACACATCATTTATGTTCAAACCAAAAGACAAAATGAAATAAATCATGTTTAAACACTCAGACACTGGTGATAAAAATCAAAAAGGCAGACAGAGAAACAAGAAATTAAAACATTTTTAGGTGACATGCTAATTAAAAAACAAAAAACAGACCCAGACACAGACAAGGCATTCGTTGTATTTTTATCTTCTTTTAACACTCCTGTTATTTAGAAACTATTTTCATTGTTTTGCATGATAATTGCTGAATTTCGACTACTTTTCAGGCACTGAGCCAATATAATCCACTTTCTTCTGAATGAAAACAATTCAACAATAAAAAGAAACATCTCATTAGATTATCAAAAAGGAAGTGTTGGAGGTGTTGCATGCTTGCAGCTGCATTCAGTGTCTATAGTATTCAGCTCAGTGAAAAAACAACAGACAGAAGACATTCCTGTCCATCCCTTTTTTGAGGCTTTGCTTTTTGTTGATCCAGAGCAAAGTCTTTAGTCTTTATTTCATTCTGAGATCCAAAAGCGGTGCAAGATTTTACAGTTCATCAACAGATCCTTGGTTTGAAGCCATCAGCAGCTAAATCAGTAGATCTGATGTTTAAAAATCCACTTGAGGTGAGATGGTGCTAAATTTGTTCTTCTTTATATGTAAAAATATGAAACAAGTAAGTTGTCTATCATCAGGAAACAAGTGGAGCGAAGGAGAGGCAGATGAGGAGGAGAGAAGCTGAGACACATATAAAAGAAGCCCCGCCACAGTCGTCAGCATTTTCCTACAAGGACAAATAACAATTATTTTAATTATTTATGATATATGTTAGTAATACAATCACAAGGATTTGTGCACATGGATCGGGGGTGATGCAAGAGGATAAACTTGTGATTTAAATAAGAATGTTAAGGATTTCTTTAGGCAGTGTTAGAACAACATACTGGTACATTTTTAGGACAATTCTACTAGTTTGAAAACAAAATAATGGTAGCTTTTAGTTATCAGGCTTCTCTAATGTGGAACCAGCTTCCATATTCAATCCATGGTGTAGACCCCCTGTGTATTTTTACACAGGGTCAGTATATCCTGATCCATCCCTTTAGTTATGCTGCTATAGTCTGCTGGAGGACACACTGCTCTATAAATAAATCAGAATTTATCTGTAAACTTTGTGGGAAAGTATTTGACTAAACTTTTAACATTTATGTATTTCACAACATAATCACACACCCATGGTTGTATTACAGTATGAATATTCAGGAGTGGGTGACACTGACCTGAGGGTGATAGGAATGGCAGGATTCAGGGCGCCTACGTATCTTCTGGAACCTCATCTTGTCACATTTCACTGATTCGTTATGTGTCGTGCGGTCAAGGAGAAAAAAAAACGTTTTTTTTTTCTCTCACACAGGCTTTGCTCAATGAAGTAAACATTTCCTTTAATAGTTTATTGATAGATAAAAACATGAAAGGATATATTTGACTTCCCTGGGCTCCAAAGTGATGGGGGGGTACTGTCTGGAACAGTCACAGTCTCCTTGTACCACCAGCATCAGCAGGTTGCTCTCTGGTATCTGCTGCACTACAAACATCCTGATACAAACAAAACCTTCAGCATTAATATCAAATAATGTAATATTTGATAAAACAGGATGGAAAACATACACCGTTCAGATAATAACAGGATCTGGTTGGTGTTAAACCATCTTTACCCTCATGAGGGTGCTCACACTCAGTCTATGTGTGCTTCTCCTCCTCCCCCCGTTTACCTCCCACTGTTTCCCATCTTCCTCCCTCAATTATCTCTCTCTCTCTTTTATTTTTAAAACTCTCCTTCCCTTCAAGTTTCATCCTTTTCCTGCATGTGTCTGTGTCCCATGGATTACCCAGCATGCCACAGATCTAATAGTTTTTCTCTCTGCTAATTTCCTTCCACCGACACTCTTGTACAAACACACGCCGCTCTCAGAATGCAGAGCAAAGCTGTAGAAAATGGATTTTAGAAGGACAATTTAATATGACCGATCTAGGCCGGGGAGAGGAGTGCACTGCTATGTGTGTGTGCTCACTTCTGGCATCGTCCACACTTTATAATGCTGTTGGTCTCTTTGACTGACGGTTCGTAAACGAAGCTGGGGTACTCGGTGTCACACGGCTGCAAGGCGTTCCCCTTTTTCTTGTGAACGTACGCTGAAAAGAGACACAAGATGTCATTTTTTTGACAGGAATATAGTCTGAAAGCATCTGTTTGGAGACTGACAAACCAAAAAAAAAAAAAAAAGAGGTTGAGATCTTAAAAACTCACACTTTAGCTCATTATTGCTGTTCAGCTTGAAGCATGCTCCAAACATAATTGAATGTGGTGTCTGTGTACTCGATGAAATGATTTGAAACTAGACAGAAGAACCGTAATGGCTTATTAAATTTTAAATGCCTGATTGAGAGTGTTATGCTTTTTTTTTTTTTTTTTTTGAGCTTCAATAAAAGTCTAAGCTCAGGTCATGTTTTGAAGGATTTGGCAGCTGCGTCCGCTCCCACTGAAAGACTTATATAATCTGACACACTAAATTTAATTCTGTTTGAAACATATCACAAATGTTATGCCACATGTGTAAAGAGTAGAGCTCCAATCTTCCTCTAAAAACACAACAGATAGATACTCACACCCACTGAATGATGGTTTAGCTGAATGGAGGGATGACAGTGAAGATCACAAACTCAATGATCGATAGGTGTAAGTGATGAGGAGGGTGAAGGTGTGATTCATCGACCCATACAGGCAGATGAAAGGTGAGGAGATTAGAGGAGAAAAATTATGATTCTGTAATGACTTTGAGTCTCATAATCAATCACAGAAAAGAATTACTGGACATAAATTTTGCAGTTTTCTGAGTTTGGTGTGAAGTTTGTGGCAACTAGAGACAAATAAATGATGAAAAACAGATGATTTTTAGTTGAGTGTTTGAGCTCACCATCAGCAAAATTCTCAGTGTGCCAGAAACTACAGAAATTAAACTCAAGAAGAAACCTGATAGAGGAAAGAGAAGAAGTCAATCAGGCGACCATCATTAAAGACCACAGCAGATTGCAAGCAGATTGCATGCAGCATTCAAAAACTGGGACAAGAACAAACGCTGTTTCATGGGGATAATAAAGTAGGTCCTCAACATAGACAGCAGTAACTTTCTGAGCCGAGATATTCTGCCTCCAATAAAACACATTCTTTAAAATAATACTCCTAAAAAAATCCAAGATATTCTGAAATGTTAAAACAGAGAAAGGGTCCAATTACTGGCTTTAAAAAAGCAACTTTTAAAAGCTTGTTGGGGCAAAAAAAAAAGATTGTTAGAAATTTACTCATGAGGACTGATTTCATCCTGAGTTTTGTCGGATAAAAATACCTGAGTTGGACGTGAATTTTTAAAAATTAAATAATGAAAAAAAAAAAGTATTTCGTTTTCGAAGCTCTTCCACGTTATGACAAATTTACTTGGTTATTTGGTGAGTTATTTTTATAACCATGACAATACCAATAATAAAATTTCAAACTACAAACAGAAAAATGAATTAACCAAATATTGGTGTTTAAAATGTTTTTATGTTTATTAAAGTAAATTTATTTCCTTCCAGAAAAATATTGTTGTGGTTGTCTTCATCGTTAAAATATTATAGTTTTACAACACTTAAACCTTTTAAATCCATAATATTGTTAAATAATAAAGTGTAAGTTATACTTACATAATATATAAGTGGATTTTTATTAAGAACTAAATAAAAAATGGAACATTTTATTGCTAAATTTACAAAATTAATCTAAACACACACTTTACAGATTATTTTTATACTTTATATATTACATTTAATTAGCTGCCTTCTAATTGACGGGATGCATCGCTCAGTATTCTCTGTATTGTACCTCTAAAATACTTCAGAATTGGCTGGATGTCAGTGATGCAAACTAATACACAAACTTTACATCACTTTGATGAAACAAAGCAGCCAATTCTGTGTTGCCCCTAGCAACACTTACAGTAGGAAGTTGGAGAGGAACCACTTGAAGGTTGAAGCCAAAGCAAACAACGGCTGTAGAGAGGAATACATGATATTTATACACTGCTGATTGGACCATTCTGTGGAAATCTTACTGATTTAATAGGAGTGAATTTACAGGACATACGTTGAGGAATGGACGGGTGCCGCTGACAGAGTGCAAACTTGTCTTACACATGGCCTGATAGTCGAACAAGGACACCCTGAAAGAACAGAACATGCAGATAAAGCACATGGTGTTTATCTCCAGGTGCCACCTATATAAATATCTAACATTCACTTGTTTGTGCAAAAAAAACCCCACAAAATCCACAAATTAGAGATATTGCAGATGTAAATAAAATGCTAAAGGTCGTGCAAAACAAAAACATTAATACAGTTTCAAATAAAATGCTTTAGTTGTTTGAAAGCAGGTCATTGATTTGGTTTAAAACATCCAGATCATATGAGCGAACCTGAAATGAAAGAGGAAACAATTAAAGCTGCATCCTCTGATTAAGAAACTCCTGCCTGTGACACAGCGTGAGCTGATATAATTGCTTTCATTAGCTAGATTTAAAAGATGATCTACCAAACAAAATGAAAGTGACAATGACTGAGTCCAACACAGAGACCTGTCAGGATTAAGTAATCCCCTGTCTTCTTATGACAGACACACACACACACAAATTCCCTCACAAACACAACTGTCTCGTCAACCAGTCAGTCAGACTTTCACCATCAAGTCGTACCTCTTGAACATGCCCATTCTGATCAATGTGGTCATCACCGATCCGTCAGTCTCACCAAAAAACCTTCCAGCCTGTCGGGAAATCCAGAGGAAACAGACACTTTTTTCTCATGATCGTTTATTAGCCGAAACATCAATTATTTTTCAAGATTAGCGGAACTGCTAAAGATGCTAAAGACTAAAAACACCCTGTTAATCCTGATTTATTAACACAGCATAGCTAATTCAGATTATTCATTAAAATTGCAGCGCTTATTGCTGTTTTGCTCATGTTTTTATGTACTCTAAAACTGACAAACCTTTTAACCTCCTGGTTTTTCTTTATTTATTGGACCACTGACTTGTTTCAGGGATTATATTTCATAATATTTATGTAAAATCAATAAAATATGAGATTATAAATGGGTGCTGCGTTGGGATATCTCAGAAATTAGAAAGCGGAAGTGTTATTTTAATAAATCCCTGAATAATAGGGGGAAAAAAACTCACAAAAAGGTTAAAATGAAACTTATTTTTAAATAACACACCTATAACTGTTTGGAGCATCTATCCTGATTTATATTCTCTACTATGATTTAATGAGTACTGACAAGCTCAAAAGCTTTCAAACAATCAAGTCAAAAACTGAAAAGCACTCCAATTTTATCACCTCCATGTTGAGTGTGTGTGTTTGTGTTCGAGCTTACATCACTGCGCTGTTTAGAAATCAGGACAAAACCATTATTGTCAATCACGTAGCACTCGATGTCCTGAAACAAGAGACGGAGAAACCAATTAGTGGTGAAAGAAAAGAAATTCTTAATCAACCTGCAAAAAGAACGCAGATGCAAGAACACCTAAAGTGATGGGAATGATTGTTGTAAAGTCACTTCTTAAAAAGATGATATAATTAGAAGAGAAACATACAAATCTGTCACAGCGGAGAGGACAAATCCCGTCCACAGTGGAGCACTAAAGGAAACGGAGACAGAAAATTGTTGTCGTTTATTTCAGATGGGGATCGAGAAGAATAAAATTGATGTGAAAGTGCTAATTTGTTTGCGAGAAGTCTAGAGAAGGGCTCGTTTGTGTACGCGAGGGCAGCTTTCGAACACATGCGCCGTCTGTTCGTCTGAGGAGGCGTGAGGCTCGAACATGTGTCGAGACTCAGTATGTGTGAGAAAACGCGTGAGAATTTTCTCCTTTCTGCGAGATGTGACAGGAATGTCTCCCTGCGATCGATTCCTGAGTGTCTCGTCGTGTTTCTCCGTGTTTAGGATGGTGTTAAATGTGTCTGATCTGTTTTATTTAAGGTGCGAAGCTCCACTGGACTTTTGTATCTGTGGGAGAAGCAGAACGATGCTTCAGTGAATGAGGGGAGAGGAAAGTTGCACATACTTACATCTGTGTCATTTGACTGAGGAGACACAAAGGAAAAAAAAGAATCATTAAAATCAGGAAATCATTTGACTGATGATGCAAATTAAATCAATAAACAGACCACGAAAATATATATATTTTTAAAACTTGAATTCTTAAACAGAAAATCAAATTTTTTCCTAAAATTATTTCAAGTAAGGACCAGTTTCTTACAAAATCTCAATGTCTTTAAAAACACAAAATAACCCACTGATTTAAAACAATTATATTCTGATTAATTATTATCAAATAACAGTGCTAAACAGACTTTTCGTATTTGAAAGATGGAAAAAAACAGCATATTTAAAATGATATGAAAGTTAACAACAATCAAAAAAAAAAAAAGAATCCTGACATTTCACAGCCGTATAATATGTGATGTGGACAAAGTATCACTGGCATCATGGTCAGGCGAAGCAGAGCATGTCGAAGGGTGAATGAAACCATTTATCATCCTTTTCAATCCTATTACAGCAATGTGTCACTCTCTGTTCCTGCTTCCTACTGGGACAAACTAAAATTCAGTGGACTGAAGGGACAGAGAGGACAATGTGTCCCTCAGTACAATAGAGGCAAATGGGAATTCGTGCCAACTAAAGAATTCTGCACATCATCTGTGTCGCTCAAGTAAATTAAGAAAACTACATAAAAATCTTCGATGCTACATGAGGGAACAAATATAATTGAAATTATTTTTGTTGTCCCAACACATTTAGGTCAGCCTGAGCCTTAATGCCCCAAATATGACACCCTCTTTGGTAGGATTGACAGAACATATACAAGAACATAATCCCTGATGGAGAAGAACACTTAAAATAGATGAGAGAGAAAACTTCTTGCACACGCATCTGCACGGATGTACACACATGATCAGCATACGAGCACATGCCGTGAGTGCAAGCGCACGCAAATCCCATGAAATAAAGATCAAGAACATGACAGGGAGATAAGGTGATTACGTAAGCTGGCTTAAGAGAAGAGAGCGGGTGGAGAAGTGAGGATGAGAAGAGTGCAGGAGAGGAGGGAGAGATGAGAAAGGAAAAGAAATCAAACTGAGGAGGATCGGAAAAAAGTTTGCAGGATGTATTGCCGAAATTTAGCAGATAACAAGCCTGCAAATTATAACAATGAACTCCAAGTGTGTGAATGTGGACATGATGAACATGAAGACGGATGGCGGTGCTTATGGACTCTGTCAATCTGACACATATATTAACACCACACGTATAAATGCATGCATGCATGCACTCACACACAAACACACTCACACACAGAGCCAAGCTGTGGTAGCTATCCATCATATAACGATCAGCCCAGAAGCTTTAAATGGCCTTTTAACGGCTTTCATTTACAGTCATGAGAGCAGGGGGGCATCAAACACCTGCTACAGCCAAAGTGTCACGCCAAATTAAGCAAGCGGTCCCTGTTTTCTTCAAGACATAGAAGGTTACTCACATCCTTCACTCTGCAGGGCTCTTTAGGCTTCATGCAACACTGAAATATTCACTAAAACAATCCCACTTCCTTTAATATGATGTTAGAGGTCTTGGTAAGCACTGCTTTAATGGCAAGAGCAGTGATAATATTACATTAAGCCTCGGATTAAACTAAGTCCAAATGTTGTAATTATCAGTTAATGGAGCAGAAACACTAGTTTATGTCAAAGCGACACATTTGTCAAAAGAAGAATGTCTGGAGGTTAAACTCCTTACATGCAAGATGCTTCATTTACAAATGTATCCATGCATGAAATATATTTGATGTAGAAATATTCATTTTTTTATGTAGAGTTTATGAGAATGACATCAGAACACCATATTGAGACTGTGCAGTCCTACCTGAGCTGCAATGGACCAGAATTTGGACTCAATCACCTCTAGAGTCATCTGGATCCCAACAGCTGTAGTGACAAAGAAACAAAAGAAATCTTAGTTTAGTAGAACAAAATATGATGTGAAATCATAAAACAATTTAAATTTAAAGTTAATAAAATACCAGACAGGACAAGGTTTCCTGGTTTAAGTCACATCCATGATGTTGAAAACAAATTTGTTGAGTATAAAGATAATATCTGGTTGAAAGGTGTTGCAGTCTGGGTCATACAATATTTAATATTTATGTTAACAATTATTTGTATAAGTATTTGGCTTTAATAGTAAACTGTCTTTCAAGACATAGATAGCTGTATTGCTCATAAAGGTCAAATTTTTTTAATCAAAAGTTGTTCTGCACTAACTGGACATATTTGCTACACTGCAGTGCCAACTGCTTCATGACTAGTGGTTCCTTTAACACTGCCATCTTTATTATTTATTAAACTGGAATTTATTCTCATGTAGAATTTCTCTGGGTTTCATTTATTTACAAAGACTCATTAGATAAATGTTGTTACATTTACAGTCACTTCTTAAAGCAGTCCTAAATAACTTTAAGCTATTGTTTTGATACTGAAAAACATGTCCAGCTTCAAATTAGACACTCTGGACGCCTCCGATGGTCCTAAATTACACTGTAACTCTGCAACTGCAACTCGTGAGTGGGCGGTCCATTTGCTGCTTTACAACAACAGCTGTTTGTTGCAGCAGCAGTCATCATTCGCTCCTATAAAGGCTAGCAGTTAGCATTTTGTTGGAATCATGTCGGAACATGATAGAAAAACAAAAAGAGTAATGTCTTCTGAGGCGACGTAAAGAAAGCTAAAACCAGAGTAAACATCTGCAAGCCCTACACTCAAGCAACAGCAGCCTGTTTACGACAGTTGTAATCCCACTTTTAACCACTAGGTGGCAAAAGCGTAAAAGTTATTTAGTACTGCTTTAATGCTAAAAGTAAACGGGCCGTGCCTCCTTTGGCTACTAGTTTTCTGCAGCAAATGCTTAAAACCATCAGCAACAGATATTAAATCTCTGTTCATTTATCTCACTTTTCTCTTTTAAAAACTCAGAAGGACCAGATCATTGTACTCGTTTTATTGTGCAGTTTATTAATGGACAATACTGTAAATTCGGTGAAGTTCACAAAATTTCTTTTTTCATTGTTTGCATGGCTCATTGTATAATTGATCTGTTGATTTGTGATGCCAAGAAGATTCAATGTGACTTGTGTGATGAAGTGTGAATGGTTTGGATTTTGCAGCAATAATTAAAAAGGACCTGCAGGGATGTATAAACTGTAAAAGTAACACTCACTGCTGTGCTAACATTTTGAGTTTAAACTACTGATTGTTCTGCCAGTTAGAATGGCAAATTAAAATTTTAATTCTAGCACTTCATAAGAAAGACGGTTATTAAGATGATTAAAGTCCCAGAATGAGACGTTATCTCTCTCTCTCTCTCTCTCTCTCTCGGCTCTCAGGTCGGAAGAAAAAGAAAGATCAACTTCTCTGCCAGAACTCAACATCTGAAAATCCTTCTGCAGTAATGGGTCTTCTGAGCCTCAGGAGCTCTGTGTGAACTGCCTATTCTTAGTATGTTTGTGTGCATGCGACCTTTCTAGGCCACTCTGTCATAAAAAGCTTAGAATTAGAGTGAATTTGTGCATTTCTCACACATACACACACAAGAGCAAAGCTGCTGCTTAAGTCATCTTAGAGCTGTGTGTCTGTCAGCATTTCAGTCCAAGTGTTAATGTAAAAAAAATAAATAAAAAAGAGAGAGAAACTGTAATTGCATAAGGTCCCAGTGCACGCATACTGTATGCACCCACACAGCAAACACACACAAGCTGTGAGGAAAGACGTGACACTTCACATTAGCATCAAAGACTCAGCTTTTTCTCCCAGCGTGCTTCGGGAAGCCACTCAGAAACCTACAGTATGACACACATAAACACACACAAGCCTGCAAACGTCCACCTCCACATACACACAGCAGATAAAGATACTGTAAACAGTACAGAACGGTGTGATATTATCAAATCAGGTCGTGAAGAAAATTTAATTTGAAATGGTTTTAACATGCAATCAAAGACGCACGTTACACACAGTTACAGCTGCTTTTCACTAACCAGTGAATTACACTCACCGGCCACTTTATTAGGTACACCATGCTAGTAACGGGTTGGACCCCCTTTTGCCTTCAGAACTGCCTCAATTCTTCGTGGCATAGATTCAACAAGGTGCTGGAAGCATTCCTCAGAGAGTTTGGTCCATATTGACATGATGGCATCACACAGTTGGCGCAGATTTGTCGGCTGCACATCCATAATGCGAATCTCCCGTTCCACCACATCCCAAAGATGCTCTATTGGATTGAGATCTGGTGACTGTGGAGGCCATTTGAGTACAGTGAACTCATTGTCATGTTCAAGAAACCAGTCCGAGATGATTCCAGCTTTATGACATGGCGCATTATCCTGCTGAAAGTAGCCATCAGAAGTTGGGTACATTGTGGTCATAAAGGGATGGACATGGTCAGCAACAATACTCAGGTAGGCTGTGGTGTTGTAACGATGCTCAATTGGTACCAAGGGGCCCAAAGAGTGCCAAGAAAATATTCCCCACACCATTACACCACCACCACCAGCCTGAACCGTTGATACAAGGCAGGATGGATCCATGCTTTCATGTTGTTGACGCCAAATTCTGACCCTACCATCCGAATGTCGCAGCAGAAATCGAGACTCATCAGACCAGGCAACGTTTTTCCAATCTTCTATTGTCCAATTTCGATGAGCTTGTGCAAA
This sequence comes from Pachypanchax playfairii, assembly GCA_006937955.1. Taxonomy (NCBI): domain Eukaryota; kingdom Metazoa; phylum Chordata; class Actinopteri; order Cyprinodontiformes; family Aplocheilidae; genus Pachypanchax; species Pachypanchax playfairii. Next base: position 363,699 of record SSNP01000210.1, on the reverse strand, counting down.
TTGTAGCCTCAGTTTCCTGTTCTTAACTGAAAGGAGTGGCACCCGGCGTGGTCTTCTGCTGCTGTAGCCCATCTGCCTCAAAGTTGGACGTACTGTGCGTTCAGAGATGCTCTTCTGCCTACCTTGGTTGTAACGAGTGGTTATTTGAGTCACTGTTGCCTTTCTATCAGCTCGAACCAGTTTCCGCCCACAGAACTGCCGCTCACTGGATATTTTTTCTTTTTTGGACCATTCTCTGTAAACCCTAGAGATGGTTGTGCGTGAAAATCCCAGTAGATCAGCAGTTTCTGAAATACTCAGACCAGCCATTCTGGCACCAACAACCATGCCACGTTCAAAGTCACTCAAATCACCTTTCTTCCCCATACTGATGCTCGGTTTGAACTGCAGGAGATTGTCTTGACCATGTGTACATGCCTAAATGCACTGAGTTGCCATCATGTGATTGGCTGATTAGAAATTAAGTGTTAACGAGCAGTTGGACAGGTGTACCTAATAAAGTGGCCGGTGAGTGTAGTTAGAATGTTCCAATGAATTCTCCACAAATTTGTTTGATTTCTGCAGATTAAAACATTAAATTAGAAATCCTGACGAGGATTTGGTTTTATAAGGGTGAGACGGCAGCATGTTTCAAGGTGTTCTGCTTGGGCCGTAAATGTTTCTGCTCTTGTTTTTTGTGCGTTTTGTCCAACCTGTTCAAAATCAGTGGTGATGCTGATGGTAATCAGCCTGTAATCAGTCACACACACACAGACACAAGAGAAAAGACTGAGGGGAGACTTGTTTATCTGCTCACGCAGCTCCTGGAAAGCTGCTCGATAACATCACAGTTTTTACAGATTAACAGGTGATACTAATCTCCTGTTTATCACCAGCAAAGAAAAAGTAAAAAAATATTGATTTCAATGTAAAATAACTGCTAATTTGTTCGTATGCAACACCTTCCTTTCCACATCTTTCTCCTCAGTGGTGACAGCGACCTTGAAGTCATCCACCGCAACAATAATCTCCGATAAACTGTTCAAAGGCCATTAAAGAGGCAGCAGTAATCTGCTTTCTTTCCTTGTCTGAATCGGAAGCCGAGAGGTCAAATCTAATTAAAACGGCCTCGCTGATGCTCGAACCAATGTGTGTGCAGCACGCGAGGCTTCTTTTTCTGATATATGCGGGGCAGCTTGTAAACATTTAGCATAAAGCGTGTTCAATTTGCATTAAGTTGTATTCCCAAAGACATGCATGATGCTGCATGTGTTTGCCAGCATATCTTGTAGACTCACAGTCTTAGGTGGAATAAGCTTCCGCTGTCAATCACAACCGAGCACGCTTTCAACGGAAAATTAATTAATAATAAAATAAACAACAATAAAATAAGAACTAAGGAGGCAAGTGATGGAGTTAATTGGATATTCCACTGATGAAACAGTAGAATGGAGGACAGACAGATCTAATTAATTACTGCTAAAAAGAAAGGAACTGAGACTTGAATAGATGCTGCCGACTTTGAGTCTCACTGGAGGCCTTACGTAACATGCATCTATAGTATGAACCTTGTGTGCATAGTCGTGTAATCAGGAAGAAAGAGATGTAGTAAGGAAAATGACTAGTGAACAGACGGTGTCAGAGAAAAAAAAAAAAACAAGCGATGCCTGTTAACAAGCAGATAGGAGGAGGTATTGAAAATCTCAAGACTTGTCTCAGATAAGCTCATATACATGTCTACATCTTACTCAAACACTCAAAGTCCTTTTAAGAAGAAAGATGTTGACCCAGTTTCGTGCAGTGCTTTTAACCACCAGTCCACAGTTCAAGACCTAGATTTTTGCAACCTCCAAATTGCAAACTGGGATTTATTGAGGCAGTTTCGTCATTAATGTGGAGGCAGTGCCAGCTGGTTGTGGTAAATAGAGAGTAAATAGGTGAAGCACTCAATTAACCTGTTAATATCCATTCCAAACCTCATCTGTCATGTTTAGGGTTGACAATAAGCTGGAAGAAATTTGCTCTATCTGACAAGTTGCTGGTCTGATTCGCAATGATGTCAGTGCTTGTTTGGATTGAAGAAGACAGATCAGGGCGAGAGGGAAGTGTTTAAAGTATTTCCCACTGGGCGGAGTCATCAGGGCAGACCTGGGATTTACTGAAGGAAGCTGGCTGAGGAGAAGCAGATGGGAATCTCTTCTTATACTGAACAGGTCAAGTCGTGCTGATGAAGAGCCAATAAGAAAAAAATGGGAAAAGTAAAAATAATGCTTTTTTATTTTTAATTATGCACATAGATAAAATCCTATAGGTTACAGCTAGAGGAGGTTTTACAGATTGCAAGACAGAAAATCTGATTATTATTATTTCTCCTCTCAAAAAGTGAGTCAGCTTTTTTAACAGTCCGCCAAAAACAAAACTGACTTTAGAGATGACCTTTTATATTTTTAGGATGAAGCAAGCATTATCCATGCAGGACATGCAGACGCCACCTCATCCTGCACACAGGTCCTTCAACATACATGAATCTGCACACAGCTTTGACTACATTTAACACATCTGTAAGCGTTTCGACATGTGTTTTCGGTGTGCCTCGCTCTGAGGTTGCACACAAGGTCAGTTCGTGTTAAATGACCAGTGAATAAAGCTGCTGTTGACGATCCCCTTAGGAAGACCCTGGAGTACAGGCTAAATATATAGAAACACACACACAGGCAGAAGTCAATAAATAAAACAGACACGGTGGCTGAGTTTCCAAGCGCAGAGGGCGCTCAGAAAATAAGACCAGTAGCAGGAAGGTCATTTAATTTTTCCCTTTTTTTCCTTCTACACAAAAAGACAATGGAGACTGCACCCTCAGAAGATGTGTAAAAAAGATATAATACATGCAAAGAGGGAATAAAGCCACGAAATAAAATATGAGATAGAGAAAACCAAAACAATAGAAAAAGAAGCAAACTTGTATGCACAATTTATTTATATATATATATATATATATATATATAAAAGCTGTGCAGTAAGGCCAAATGAAAGGCTGCTAACAGCACAGATGCTGTAATTAAAGCAAGAGATTAATTGATGTAATGGAACCAGGTGGCAAAGGTGGAGAGAAAGTGATGGATGAATAAAGAGAGACAAAAATAATGAGATAAAAAAAAAGGAATAATCATTTTTTAATAATATTAGATGCTGAAAGCCCTTTTAATTTCAACCAAATGTTGACTATTAATTACCAGAGTGGAGATCTAATGCTCGTGCTTCAGCATCCGTGTGAGATTGCATGTTTTTCTTCTACTGACGTGCATCATTTGCATCTGGCGGCCAGGAAAACAACTTGAGGTGAAGACAACAACAGTTTTTTAGCAACAACAGCCAACACTGGCTGTCAAATGTTAATTACCGAGAGAAAATACTTTAACACATAAAAACACCCCCACATCTGTACAGATGTGATATTACATCATGATACCTGCTTGATACTGAGGTGGAGGAAACTATGTCAGCAGCAGGTTTTTGTCTTTTAGAAGCGCCATCATCCCACCGGATCTGTTTCTGTGTTTTTTGCAGGACCCTCTGCTGACCTATAATAATTGGGGAGGATGGAGGTAGTGACTGTAAAAAAGGGGGCATGTGTCTGCATCCAAAAAATGATTAAAGGGGTATCAAATGTCAGCTGCTTCTCAAATGTCATGGTGGAGGTTTTATTGTTTCTTTTTGTTTGCTGTAGCCCTCAACAGTCACAGATTCATGGTCAATCTGTAGAAATTATGGGAAAATATTACATTAAATATTTTCCTTAAAATGTATCTGACATGAGTTCAACAAAATATATAATAACCAAGTAAAAAGTCTTTGATGCTTTAGAATCCTTCATCGCACATTTCAACAAAGAATTGTGATATTTCACAATTAAGTATAATTAATTTACTGCCCCCAGGCTGAATGTACCATCTCATGTGACATCACCGGATGAACCTCACAATCATGTTTCATACGTTCACACTGTTTGTCTGTTGTTTTGTCCAGAAAAAGAAGTTTGCCATGTGCTACGTGTAGCTAATTAGCAATAGCTCACACTGACAAATGATTAAACTGATAATTAAAGGTAAATGAATCGGCTTAAATTCGCTTTGAAGATGAAGCTTAAACTGCAGTGCAGTGCAGAAGAGACCACAGGAGACACCATGGCTGGACGTAGGAGGACTATGGAGAGGGATAATTTGAGGAGAGGTATTTTCATCGACAATGGGAATGGAATCGTGACGAGAGGTCTCCATCAGCTGACCGCGCACAGACTGACCGCTAACACGACGTGAAGCTGAGAGTGGGAGATTTAACACAGACTCATCTCTCAGAGAACGATCAGATGAGCCAGACTTATTAATGAAAGTCTGTATTTTTCATAAACTGACTGAGTCTGTACATCATTTGAAGAATATTTCCCTGGAGGATCATCCTCTAAACACTAAATGAGCCAGAATTGAACAAATATGAACAATCTCAAATGTTTAAACACAAACTCATTTTCTTCAGAATTAATTACCTCTGCAAGGATGTAATGTTTTTGCCAGGATTTGTTTCTTAGTTAGTAATATAACTCAAAATGTTCTGGATGGATTTTGATGACATTTTCTGGAAAGATGATAAAGTGATTAGATTTTGAGGGGGATCTAGATCACCGTCTGAATCCAGGATTCTTCAAAAAATATTGCTATTTTAACATACCTTCATGTATAAACGGTCTCAGTCACTCTCCATGTTTGTTTATATACACACTAACATCTGATGACATCACAATGTGACAGACGATTTTTTTATTTACCTTTTCAACTTGTGTGGTTTTATGAGAAGTTTAAAAAAATATCAACATTAATACTATGTGTAAAAAATACATTCTTTATCTAATTTTCTAACTACTTTTTATTCTTTGCTTTTCATTTTTGGGACAGAAAACCTTTAAAGGTGGGATATGGAATATTTTCATAAAAAGCAATATTTTTAATAAAATAATGTCTCCACTGGGTGTTTAGAGGGTTGTAGAATGAAAATACACTATTTCCTTTAAAAATTATATTTGAAGTAAAATATAGAATATTTATTCTGACGGGCACGACGTTGGTATTTTGTTTACATCTACCAGCCAATAGCTGGCAGAGCAACGGGCACCATTTTGGGTTGCCTAATACCGTAAATAATCCAGCACATGAGAGGCTGGTACTGTGGAGTCTGCAGATCAAGCGGCTGGAAGCACCGCGGACATGTGGTGATTATATACCTTATTTGCTTGCCATAGGGGGTTTCCCAACATGTGAGAAGCAGGTTGTGGAAAACGTTTTTTATTAGCAGCTAGCTAACACATAGCTGCAGCAGGTCACTGAAGTGGGGGAACTCAGGGCTCCACGTTCGGCTGGTGGACACACCACGGAGGATTTTTTTTTTTTGCTGCTTGTATAAGTGAGGCGTGCAGGATGGTGTGTGAGGAGGACAGAAGATCTTAGGAGGGGACTGCAGGAAGTTTTGGTTTGCTCTAGAAGAGACCGGTGCAGCTTGAGCTCTTTGTCATGAACTGAATCGATGACTGAGCTACAAACAGGTAGGAGCTGCTTTTATCAAAGTCAGTGTGTGATCAGCGGGGCTGGAGAGTAGAGCCCTGCTCGGGCCTACATTCTGAGCCCGAGCCCGGCCTGATAGGTTTTCAGATTTAACAAGCTCGAACCCGGCTCGGCCCCTTTTGTTGTGCATGATCGAACAACGGAGTAACAGTTGACCTTATTTTGACATAAAAAAGCATCTTTAAGCCTACTGTACTTCTTGGCATCATGCAGAAACAAAACAGCATTAACAGTGTCAGGGTCCTGCTCTCCTTGATGACCCGTCCAGCTGCACTAAACGCGCGCTTGCTACTGCTACTGTTGCTGCTGGCTGGAACACTCACTGCACCGAGTGGGCCAGACGCTGGCGTTTGGGATGTGAGAGAGTATGGACTGTCGGGCCCCTCGGGCTCAAATGCAGGGCTCTACTGGAGAGCATGATTAGTGAGCTGAACTCATGATATTTTATTGTCCTGCTCGGATCGGGGATCAGAGCAGGTTTGGTGAGGAATATTGGACCTATCGACCATCATTCTTCTTTTTTTCTGCTGTTTTCACAGTAAAAATCATTCCAGGGGTGAAACTCAAAGTTTACTGATTTTAGAAGATATTGTAAAAAAAAAAAAGAGAAACTTTGGATTGGAATATCGAACTCAGCATCGGTGCGCGAGGGGGGGGAGCTGTGTTATGCTGTTCATGTTCCATATTCCACCTTTAAGGTGTGAAACACAAGCCCAGAATTAAAAAGTATTTCAGTCTCAGTCATCTGATTTTTAACCTCTCCAAAAGAAAAAAAAACATGCAATAATGATGCATATCTGTTATTATCACTTAATTTATAATAAGTATTTTCAACCATTTTTAGCACATACATAAACATATTCATTTTGATGTAAATTAAGGGAGGGAAGAATAAGAAATTCTCAAAAACTGAGCAGCGAGGCATTTGAGCCTCGTTTAAAGTCGTCAAAGTGAACGTGATTTATCTGAAGTGACTGTGGACAACAAGATTACTGTCTGAACAGATGCCAAACACTTACACTGTTTTGTTCCATCTTCAGTTTCTCACTCTTCTCTGTGTGTTTGTACAGAAAACGCTCAGTGTTGTACAAACACCCTCGTGCACGTCGGAGCTGTCAGAGAGACTGTGAGATCGACACGAACATGCGCACAGATTACAGCTTTTCTTCCTTACAAATGCCAATTGTGTTCTGTTTCTTTCTGTCAGTCTCGCAAACACATAATTACAGTTTGTGGCTCCAAATGTCAAACATTTATCAGAACTTTTCTTTTCTTTTTCTCTCTCTCTCTCTCTAGTGTGTCTTTAATTTAGTGTTTCCTCTGTTTTCTTTAAAGTTTCTCTGGGTCATGCAGGTTTTGTGACTTGTCCCTTTGTTTTAGTCCATTTCAGAATCTCACAACTTCTAACAAAAAAGCTTTAGTTTATTTATCTTTTAGAGGATGAAAAAGTGACAAAATAATGTAAAATCTGGCCTGAGGACACGGATCTCTGTCAGGTCTGATCACTCGACCTCGTTCATTGAGCAAAGACATCCGTTATCTGAATGTTACTCCCTCCCACATGCTTTTAAAAGCTTTTCCCAATCCTGCCAATAAATTCAAATTTGTCTTCAAACAAAGAACAAAGTAACCTTTTCAACTCAAACACCAAAATCACTACTTTTTTGTTTCCTGAAGGCAGCGGTGCTCACTCAGGCTTTTAGCAGAAACTTTGACTTCTGATCAATAAAACCAAGTTGCCAAGCAACACACTTTATTTTATTTTTTTCAAGCTGGAACAGGAAGTTCTTGCAAATTCTGATTTATACATACCTGCAACAAATTAAAAACATGCAGAAATACTTAAATGTGTGCCCTCGTATAATCATTTGCACGCGATCAGACGCCTCCAACGAAATGAACACAGGAAGCACAAACTTCTTAATTACCCAACATCTGCAAAACAATTAAACTTGACTGTTAAACTTTACAGTTGTGCTGCAATTGTTCCTTTTGTGACTTGCATGAGACCTTGCACACCTCTGTGCTAACATGCACTAACCTCCCAGGAGCAGACAGAAGCTGCACTGACATCACGTTACCAAAGCAACAGGCAGAGTGAGGCGATTGGATGAAATGATGATGACTCAACCTCCCTTCCTTGTCCTTCTCTGTCTCACCATAATCTCACCCCTTTTCTTTCAACAGGAGTGTCTCTCACTTTATCTTGCATGACTTTTTCTACGATCCAAAACGAGGCACGTGCTCAGGCGGAGGCACGCAGTCGCTTTTTAATTAAAAGTAAGAGGGATGTTGACATAGACTGTGCAGTTTTTAATTACACGGGCAAAACAAATGATAAGGCTGAAAATATGGACGTCTCCACCAAAAAAGAGAAACAGAAGATCACCCAGCAAGGCCAAACTTGCTTTCAAACCACGCGAGATCTTTTGAAAATCAATATAGAAAAATAGAAACAAATTCTGTTGACATTCATTGTATCTGCAGGCCTTTTAAGCAAGCGGAGTCCTACCTTAAGTTAACCTAGTTTCCGAGCCCTCTTGAGCGGCCGTGTTTGAGGCACACTCACTAAATCATTCATAGTGGAGAGACTGGAAAAAACATGTTCCAGTGTATGTGAGAGAGAATAAGAAAGCTACATGCGAACTGCAGCACTTTTTCACCTGATCCTAATGTTTTAAATGACTATATTGTGTCAATAAAACCTAAATAAAATCCAAAAACTTTGAGGCATAACTGATTGTGACAAAGCAAAGGAAGGGGCATTTTGGGATTGGCTGCTTGACTTTTTTATTTTATTTTAGATGGCTTTATTTTTTAGAATCCAAATTAAAAACCCTATGTTGTGTCATGCTGATCAGTCTAGTTCAACACATTCAGATTTTTGAATTAACTACCGTCAATAAAACAAGATAGGTTAAATTCAAAAGATAAATTCCACATACTTTCATGTTTAAGGGTTAGACTTTGCAGAGACAATTCTATTTTTTGCAGATGCAGAATGTCATATTTAACAAATTTGGGTTAAGATCTCCTAATCTAGAAACATTATCTTATTATCTTAATTTGTCCTCATGAACAAGATTTCTGTAACAGTTAATAGCTTCATTACTCAGTTAATCTATGCTCTCCTTGTCTTTTTAACCCCGTCCTACTTTATCATGTAATTATTTTAGATTTCATCTCAATTCCATCTCCAGTCTCCCCTCCAAAAAAACTCCCTTTTCCAGGAAAAAAAACTTTTAACCTCCTGTCCAGCTGTGGTGAACCAAATCAGCTTGGCTAAATTAAGGACACTCCCAGAGGAGATAAACCTTAAGTGGGTTTGTGCACACTTGTGAACCTAAAATGCATCATAATCTGTTGACTGACCCGCTTAAATCACCAAATTGCAACAAATGTAACTGCTCTTAAATCCAACACTCTTTAGATTGGGATACATTTCAGGATTTCAGTTAATCTTCTTGACGTTGACCCTTTAACAGCATAACGTTTTTCATAAAAAAAAGATGCAACAATTCTTTATTTTCCACCTTCATATTTCAAAAAAATGTCAACTGGGAAATTCTGTGTATTAAATATCAAAATAAATACAACAGCTGTTCATTCCAACCAGTTTTACAACTTAAAGTTTATCTTTTAATCTTTACTAATACACATTTAATGTATTTTGTTGTAAGACAGGTAAAACTTTGACCAAATTTACACAATATTTAGAAAAGAAAAGCATCTCTAGTAAAATGTTACTAATTAAATTAAAGGAATCCTCTGATTGGCTAAAAGGATCATAAATGAATTTAGTCAATACAAAGCCGAGTCGTGGGCGACAAAGAGACACGACTGACATTGAAATGACATTGTGATCAAACAAAATAGTCAAAAGATAAAAAGACAGATAGTGACTTAGGATCACTTGCCCTAAAGAGCTGCAGCAAATGTGCCTCACCAGACGTGGTTTTAATACAAAGTGTTGGGTCAATTCATCACGAGTGACACTCACCGTGTAGCAGAGTAAATTACAAAGCAAAGCAGGCACGTGGTTGAATGCAAAAAACAAAGAAAGATAGCGTTACAGACTAAGAAAGAGAAAAATCTGGGGAAAGAAAATAGAAAGAGGGCCCCTATGATCATCCATTTAGAACAGCTTATAAAGAAAGCAGCACACACGAGTTTGAATTCATAAATCATCAACGTTAGAAGCAAAAAAAGACAGAGAGGACTGCAGAGATTTAACCACAGATCCACGATAATAAATAAACCAGAATTCCTGGAGCTATGTTATAAATATATCTGAAAGTGAAAGGCTGGGTTTATGTAATGACAACCAATTAGAAGAGTTATAAAATTAATTTGACCATATTTCCTGAATTACTGATGGAACAGATAAAAAAGCTGCTTTGGCAGGAAGAGCTGGCACCTCTGCTTCCTGTGCCAAGAGCTGTCACTGCCAAATACGCACAAAGAAGTGGACGTATTGCTGAGACACAAGCCAAGCGCACCTTGTTTTTGTATGTGGTGGTTAAAAAAAAAAAAAAAAACACCAGAGAGCTGCTGCGTGCATGGCTGACGCATACACAGAGTGTAGCAGGACCAGCAGACATCTTATTTACATAATTCACATTAACACAAAAGGCAGTGGCCGTTATGCTTCTTAGAAGTCAGAGTAAGAGCTTAATGATGAAGACGAGCTTGAAGCATGAACGATTTTCTCTCCCTTCTTCACAGATTGTTTTCAGGTTACATCACAGACGGTTTCTCTTCTGGAAACTACAAAGCTGATGGAAAATAATTCAAATGAAGGTTGAAATATGAGCTCTGACAAAGAAATGTGTTCAGAGTCTGATGCATGTGCTCAATAAAGCATTTGTATCTTTATCTTGTTTTTAATCACAGATATTTGAAGAATTTTAAAGCAACCAAATGTATTCGTAAACAAATTTTTACCACAATATTAATGTTTCGAACAACTCCAACTCATATCTCTGATTCAGGCTGTATGAAGGTAAGAGGCGGGATTAAATCCCTAATTAGAGGACCAGATCCCATGTTAGAATAGACATACATGAGCATGTGCACACACAGACAAAAATACACAATAAGCTACTGCAGCTGCGGCTTCCAAAGCAGCTATTATTTCCATGTAACTTCAAAATATAGCTGGCAACAACAGATAACTTTTATGTGTGACAGCATATTGAACCTTTATTGTTATTTCAGTCGTTTTAGACGACGCTTGCGAACGCTACTGGCAGCTAAAACAATCTTTTGTTTGCCAAGAACCATATTCATACTCATATTCAAAACCTGCACAGCGCCTGTATTTGGACCACAAACCAGAGAACCTATCAGATTGTTTCTGCACCGGGTGGCAGATCAGTCCAGCTCTTTTACTTTGAAAAATAAAGGGTATGACTTCCACCAGGTGTAAAAATAAAATAATTTATGAACTGACATGTTATTGAATTATTGCACATAATTAAAATGCTCATCTATTGTTTTATTTTTTTATGTTTGCTGACTTTATTTTGACTTGTCTATTTTAAATTTGGAGTTGTACATCCTGCTCGTTTGGGTCTGTGCCTCTAACTAAACTGATTCGTGTAAACTTGAAACTCCTGATTTAGTTTTGAGGTCAGCTTTGGGTAAAAATGGATCCAAAAACATAATCAAGAAAAACTACACAAAACATGAGGGGAGCTACTAAGTGTTTAAAAGGTTGTATTTAAGGGAACATTTGCTGTAGGGATAATAAAATACAACTTAACATCAGAAATATTGATTAAATAAATACAAATTGCACGTTTGCTTTAAGAAAAAAAAAATCACAATGAAATAATTAATAAAAATGGGCTTTATGAAAAAAAAGAATGTTGTGGTTTGAAAGAATAAATCGCTGTTTGGCATGAAATAAAATGATTTTTTTTTTTTGCATCAGGCAAAACAGAAAGGTCAGAGGTTACAATCAAATACATGGCAACAGCCTCGACAACGGCGACACCTGATGTATTACTACTGGATGCCTCATAAAGTTCTCCTCCAAGCACTGAACGTCCGTTACGATCAGCTCATGCTACCGAACATTTCAGCAAAAATGTCAAAATAAAAGTCACACAGCCTGCAGAGTCACAGCTGATTAAAAGAAAGGAGTAAACACCTGGATGAAACCTGGTTTGGGTTTATAGTTCTGGTTCATTTCCTCATGGAAACTGAAGCTTTTCATTTAACTGCTGCCAACTGTGTCAAATGATTCACATGCTCATTAACAGCATAATGTGAATCTGTGTGTCAGCTATGATTCACTCCATGTAAAGACGAGCAGCCAAGTAATTATATAGTGTGTGAAAACAAACACAGAATCCCCCGATCACTTCACAACACACACACACATTCCTTCACACACTGTTGAAAATTGATGAATTTGTCCCACCGTGAATAAAAACACTGTCATTAATTTAATAAATGTCTCTTTAATCTCCAAGTGATCACGTTTATCAAAATATAACAACACACACGTGTGTGTGTGTGGACATCCATACAGGCTCACATGCACGAACACACACAGGCAGCCGTTACGAGAGATGCCACAGAATGAATGTGAAAGTCATGTGTGAGGGAGACGTGCAGATAAAAAAAAAAAAAAGGAAAAATAAATCAAGGGAGGAGAAAAGCCCATGTGGCAGAGGGAGATTCTCATCAGAGGATCTCTCTCTCTCTCTAGCTTTCTATCGTTCACCTCCCTCTCTCTCCCTCCTTCTATCAACCTCATCCTCCATCCCACCTCTTTATGTTTTGATGAACCTCTTCTCTAGTTCCCTCTCCTGCCTCCCCACATCCCTCTCTCAGCTCTCACTCTTTCGTATTATCTGGTGCTCTGTATTCCACCTCCCTCGTCCTGTCTCTGTCACTGCTGGAGAGCTGCAGGCAGACACAGGCAGCATGCACTAATGTTACTATATTTGACAAAGCGCACACACACACACACGCGCGCGTGTGCGTATTCTTCTGCCACAAGCAAGACTGCACACACATTTAGGAAAGAAGAAGGGGAGGAGAGGGTACCAACACTTTGAGGACGCACTGGAAATTCACACAAATACACACTGGGATGCGTGCTGAGAGCTGGAATCACAAACATAGCGACGCACAGAAAGGCAAAGACGCCAGAAACCTAATGCCTCTCTCTCTCTCTCTCTCTCTCTCGCAGACACGCTCTCCTTCTTTTTCACACACGCTCACGCCTCTCAGACACACAGCAGCACACGAGTCAGCGAGCAGGACAGCGCTGGACATGTCATTCATACAGGGAGAAGATCAGAGGGAAAGGATTAACCATCTCCATCCCTCTCCATCTAAGGATCTTATCCTCTCGTCCCTCCTCTTGTTCCTGTAAGCCTCTTTTCACATCTTTTTTTTCCTGAAATCCCTCTTTTTTTGAAATCAATCCCTCATTTTTCACCACTCATTGGGGTTTCGTGTCTGTACTGAAGGAAGGATTATTCCTCCTGACCACATTCCCGACCGTATGGATGGACAGTTTTTCTTCGATGTTTTGTCCTTTAGGACATTTTTAATCTTTTGATTTACAAACAATATTTTTGGATGAATGGCTGATGACAGAAAGCAACAACAGTGGTGCTGACTGAAATATCTGGCGAACAGGTAAGTCTGTAGAGGGTGTTAGTTGGTTTTTCCCTCACTGTCACACACACGCACTCCCAACATTTCAAGGTGGGATTGAAGATGAATAGTGTTTAATAGCAGATAAAGTGCATTGCAGGTACTTAAAAGGTGTTTAATATTACCTAAAAATAATAAAATTGTTTATGTGGATAAAGTGCACACTTGTGAGGGTGCTGAAAATGTCAGCGTTTTGGCTGTTTCCTGGTCATAGAAAGCATAAACATGAACGTTTGGGATTTAGAGCAAGAGGTGAGAAGAAAAAGATCAACTCAAAAAGATCCAAACATAATTTCGTGTTGCAGATTTACAAAAACAATATAATTTGTATTCTTTCAAAGCGAGCAGAAACTATTTTGAAAAAATAAATAAATAAATAAAAAAAGAAAAGAAAACCCTGCTGGTGCAGTCCAGTGGGATCAAGTCCAGTTTTGGTTTCTGCACTACAATGAATTTTAGCATATTTTTAGCTAAAGTAAATATGCCAGAGGTCCAACTATGTATCCTATTCACTGCAGCCACTCATCCATTTGCTTTGTCATGTAATCTGACTTTGGACTGCTGCACACTACAGTGTTACATTATAGTAGAACTGCTGCAAGACGTACAATCAGGAATAACATATATTTAACTACTGTGTATATTTTTTTGTTTTTCCAAAAAAAAAAATCTCCAAAAAAAGAAGAAAATCTACAATCTCTATATTTAAAGAGAAACTTTATAAAAACTGTAGAATATTTGATTATAAATATAGTTATTTATGAGGTATTTTCAACAACATGGTGCTGATTCTCAGTTTGAAGTCTTGAGTTTGAGTCCAGCAGTTTTTTTTTTTCGACACTTTGTCATCTGTAACGCTGTTTTACAAGGCGTGATGTCAAAGTTGCTGGAGCTGCAGTGTGATTATGCAGTGAGTGTAAGGCCTCGTCAGCATGATGTCCCCAAGGCTTTTGTGTCTCTCTATATGCAACTTGACTATCAGTCACGTGATGTAGAAACATTCTGACATCATTCCAAAGCAGGAAATTAACCAACTGAATGCTTTGTGAAGTAAATTTTCACTTCTAATTTGAAAAATGTCTACAAACTCGAGCAAAACCGTCCACTTGAATCCTTTTGGGTCGGCTGTTTTTAATGTAATCATCCAAATATCAAAGAGCACGCACACAATTTATTCAGAACTTTCACATTTTCTTTGGATGATGTTAAAAAAAAAGTGCACATGTATTAGTGGTGTTGTCGATAAACCCAGCATCACGTGACTAAAATAGTCACATAATGCAATTAATTAAAAATAGCTATCAGATGCCAAATCCAAATCCCTCTGATCCCACTCTTAATAAATGCTGCGTCCAGCCACAGCTGAAGGAGACTGTCCCAAAATAGACTTTAATTTCAGAGTCTAATATGTCAAAACAAAACATATTTAGAACATGTTTACGTACCAACCTGCTGGCCAATCCCCGCTTGTGTAAAACAAGATATATGTATTTTTGTTATACGTCCATCTAAACTCATTTCTCTACTCGCGTGCGTGTTTTGTGAGTTTCGTTCCTCTTCTGCACAAAAAAAATACATTAAAAATTGATTTTAGAAGCTTAGCTGCTTTTGTTTCCGACCAAAACTGCAACACACACACTCACGAGGAAAATAATGAAGATCTGGATCAAATTATTATAGTTATTCCTGTTTCTTTGTTTGTTTTTTTGAGAGGGGGCAGAAAGGAAGATGTAAATAGAGCTCAAAGTGAAGACGGTGACACAAAGTGACAGTTATCCTTTAGCTCTCAGCAAACAGGGCCGAATTCCAGCTATATTGATTAAAATCTATTAATATACATTACACAGACTTGTAGGGGAAAATACTGTGAAATGTTAGTTTAAATGAGCAGATCTGGTGAAGATGAGCCGAAACACACACACAGGATGTTGGAGGCTTTTGTTTTGGAAGTTTAAGTCCTGCATATTACAGCTGTGTAAAAAGAAGAAGAGCAGAAGCGGCATTACTTGATTCCCCAACATGTCACTCGGGGATCCAGATGTTAACATCCACACTGATGGGTCCTATAGGGTTAACCATGTTAGTAAAAAAAAAAAAAAAAACTGAGATTGAGCTGAACACACATCATCAACATGTTCATACAGTCTGTAACTTGAATAAAAGGACGTTTTACACCTGAAAAATTGATTTTTATAGACAGAATCAACTAGTATGGTTGTTTGTACATGATAGAAACCTAAAGTTCAACATGACTAGAACACAATTTAGTTAAACATTCCCTTTTACTGCTAAACATGGAATTTGCTACATATAAAAGTCCTTCATTTCAAGATATAGTTGTAAAGATTCAGTAAAGGGCCTCCTAGTGAGATGAAATGTGAAGCCAAAGAAAGCAAAGAACTTAAAAAAAATGTGTTAGAAATCTTTACAGGATCAATTTAAGTATCTTTTTCCAAATTATTTGCTCCCCCAAAACAAGAAAAGAATCGTTTTTTTTATTTAAATGTATTTGTAACAGAAAATTGTTTTGATAAACAAACAGCTACCAGTAAATAAAAAAAGGCGCCGCTTACAGCCAGAAATCTGAATTATTTCATAAGAACTGAAACTGATGTCAAAAAGTTTCATTCGTTAAACAAATGAGACTTGAACAGAACACGAGTTTTTAATAAATAAAATCTGATGGGGGAGGGGGGGGGGGTCTCAGACCAGAGAGGGTCATAGAAGACCAAGATCCAAGGGGATATTTTTTAATATATATTTCATGAAATGTATCCAAGTGGAATTATTTTGAGTTTTAACCAAAGCAGAAGTGACAAATTTAACTCCATCTTTTAGAATTTATATATATTTATCATAAAAGGACCCCAGTTTTAAACCTGAAATAAAACTGTCCCTCTCCATAAAAGTGATAATTAAAAACAAAAACAACATGTTCAGCTTCAGACTTGAGGTAGCAGAATGTCTTAACCCCCCCACCCATTTGTTATCAACACTTGTGTGCTCATTTAGAAGGAGGAACTGGAATTTCCCAGTGGAGCTCGGCTAATGTGACTTTAATCACATGCAGGAAATCCATCAGCGGAGCATCTCTGATTCATGCATTCGCTGCTTTGTCAATGAAAGAAAAGAAGCTCTGATGAAGAAACAGAATGAATAAAAGTGACGAGGAAGGAAACGGCTCTGAATATTGATAAAAAGACGATTAAGGAAACAATGGAGGGATAAAAGGAAAATACTGGTGACAAGAGGACGACGTGTGAAAGTAGATCACGAGAAGGAGCCGAGAAGAGATGATACTGGAAAGTACTAACTGTAATTTTAACACTATTTA
The DNA here is from genome assembly GCA_006937955.1 of Pachypanchax playfairii. NCBI lineage: Eukaryota > Metazoa > Chordata > Actinopteri > Cyprinodontiformes > Aplocheilidae > Pachypanchax > Pachypanchax playfairii. The sequence continues at coordinate 347,097 of SSNP01000210.1, read as the reverse complement.
CAGCAATATGGCACACAGATACACACCGAAACACTGGAGAAGAATCTTAATGTCCTCCTTGTTTACTTGTTGCACTCGTTTCTACTTTTCCTCCCCTTTTGGGGATTTCCTGCCTGGTCGATATTCTTCCTTTATCCTTTCATCCAAAGTCTCCTTTCCCCTCTCACGACTCTTATTTTCTGCTCTCCTTCAATTTCCATTTTTAACCAGCTGTAAACGACCTGCTGACACTCCTGACAGATTGATGAGTGTTACGTTTGGAAATGACTGCCTGTATGTAAATGTACATCCTGTCAGTTCATAGAGTTACTTTTCTGCTGCTTTTACATGTGATTATTATTGTTTTCTTTAAAAGCCTGTTTAAAGAGACGCAGGTGCGGATTTACATAATTGCAGCATGCAAAACCAATAGATGAGCACAAACACGACTCAAAACAAACCCTGAAAGAAAAAACGTGCGTCATTATATCTTACGAACAAAAAAAAAATAAATCGAATTGAAGATTCTAGTCAGATCTCCGAACAAAACTTAAAATATAATAAGAATTTTTTAATACTCTGTTATGTAAATGGAACCACTGTAAGCATATCACAGTGAAGTATGATTACCTGCTTCCATAGACTTTAAAGTAAGTTAATGTACAAAGTGCTACTTTAAAAGTTTTTACACTCTTACTCTAGTTGTCAAAATAATAATAATTTCTTGGTTTTAAAACATTTATAAACATTTTAAGGTTTTTCATGCATTATGGTGCAGAATTTGGGCTTGTGAGGACTTTAAATTCTTACTTAAGTGCAGCATCACACATGTTTTTAAACATTTATCTGTCATCTCTTTCCTTCTCCACATTCTTTTCTTCTTCTTGTCCTCATTCTCAACACTTTCTTCCCTTTATCAGTATCTCTGCACCTGCCAGACAGCAGCAGTAGGGGGTTTGTCTGCGTTAGAGGCAAACTGATTGTGCGACGCACTAAGGACCGACACACACATTCATTATTCAAGCCGTGAAATACCGGAGGGTCTGTTTGTGATGTGTGCGCATGCATCTGCACACATACAATCAAGGTAGAACGTGCAGACAAAGATGCACATGTACTTTATGCAAACAGGGATTCTCAAAAACAAGCAAGCATGCATGCAGTCCTTCTGCTCTCACCTTTAAAGCTATTTGCATAAACAGAAGCACGTGTGTGTGTGTGTTAGAGGGGGGGGCGTGTGACACTGCAGTAAGGACTCATGCGATACAGATTTGAATTAAGACTGTGACTGGGACATTTTGGGGCTCACTTGTCTTCCATCTCTCTGTTTAGGTGATTTGCTGTAGTTGTTCACAGTCGCTGCCCGGAGGAGGCTGCGGGCATGGCAGCCTGACCCCACTGCAGCCCCGCCCCCTCGGACAGAGGAAGGCCGCAGAGCTCTGTGTCATGCCCCACCACCCCCACCCCCCTGGGGGCTATGGCCTGCCCAGACCTGGTGAGTGGACAAGGACTTTTCGTCTGTATGAAAGGAGGAACCGTGTTTGTTTAGACAGCTGCTAATGTTAGCATGATTAGGCACACGTATAAAAACAAGCGATAATGGCACAGAGTCCATGGGCCGAATCATCTGGTGAATTCCTAAATTGCTGTATGTTTCAGTCTGCAGAAACAAAACAGATGGAGGCAAATGGATGCACCATTGTGATTATCTACGTTGTTTTCTTTCTGGTTTGGGAAGGAGAATGGAGTTAAGGATATTTGCCTCTGACTTTGAGTGTTGTGCGTTTCTGTAATGCTTTCACATAATCCTCCCCGAGTGTCAAAGTTCCTGCCCTGAGCCCTCTAACCTCACTTAACCTTTACAGCTTGTCTTTGCTAGAGCGTCCTAGCTGTAACATAATAAGAGCTGAACAGCGACACACCGAAACTGAGACTGTGACATGAGAATGTGGATGTCTGTTTCAGTAAATCCAGTTTCAGATGAATTATACTCTTAATCTTCTTCTTTATCTTCGTCCTGAATCTTCCAATCGCTTTCTTCTCCTTTTTAACTTCGTTCCCGCTTCCTACTTTCCTTCCAGTAATCTCCCTTTCCAAAGCCACTAGCGAGTCCTAACAAAAATCCATCAGTAAGTTAAAACTGTAAAAAGAAGAAATTCTCCATCTAGTGTGCAAACATTTTTTCCCGCGCTCTTGTGTGACACGTACAGACTCACACTGCCTTCTACGCACAAAATCAATTTGCTTAACGAAAGAAGGAAAAAGAAACCACAGACTTTCCTGTTGGACAGGATGGTTTTTTTAAAAAGAGATTTCTTACAAAATTGCCCCCACAAACCACAGCAATAACACTAGGGACACTTAATAACAGGGCAACACTATCTGTCAGCACCTCCACACACCCACACACAACCTCACAGTCAATATGTTTACCTTCCTGTGGGCCACTGTCTCCATTTCAGACACTCACAGTCTTCCACGCTTCCTTCAACCTTCTTTGAATGTATTGCACTGTAATGTATTAAATACCATTTGATTCAATTTTATTATTTAAACCACCTTTTTAATATCAAAGCACCTGATTAAAATCATTAAAATACTCTCCTTCAGTCTCAGACTCATAATTTTCCAAACACTTTGTATGGAATCTAGCTCAATACGATCTGTAAAGAACAAATCAATGTGTTTTATTGACACTAGATATACATTGTAAATGATGAAACAAATGGATGAAATCTATACAGTTGCACTATACAAAATATCCTGCAGACTTTCACTCACTAATGTGTGAAATTCATTAAATGTTATAAAAAATGATGGGATATAAAATAACAGGAATCAGAGAACAACTCACTGACAATGAAACTTTCAATGATCTGTTTTTTTCTGCTAATGAGTGCGGATTAAGTTAATTTCGGAATGGAAATCGACAGATGGTGAGTTTCCATCAAACTTCTATGTAATCCGATGGATCTCAAAGGACTAAAACAGATAAATAGGGAGTTTTTTGGGGGAGTACTTGGATCTTTCAGCATCAGATTTTGGTTGGCTGTGTTTCCAATTAATTACATATTTTCAAATAAATAAAAAAGTGACATCACTGGTTTGATTAATTAATGAACAATTACATAAATGCAAATTATTTGATGACACATATGTCAAAATGTATAAAAATCTTTTACATTTGACCTTTTTCCTTCACGTGACTATTAAAAAGTTGCTCTTTGAAAAAAAAAAAAAAAAAAAATTGCAATATTTATTTTTCATTTAAAATATGTTTTAGATTCAAACTGCAATTAAGAGTTTATTTATGTCCAAAAGGTTAGTTTTAATCATTGATAAGAACATTTGAAAGCTCTTGTCAGAGTTTTTGTTGCATATTTTCTCAACATTTTTCAACAAGGACTTAAAGTGTTTCTGACATCTACAATGACACTGAGACTGACTGTGTTTGATTGGCAAAACTTGAAACCTTTGGAACCGATTTCAGCTCAAACAATATACAACTGTGAGCATTCTTCATATTGTCTCGTCTCCTGAGTTGATTTTTAATTCAGAAAGAGAAAAAAAAAAACAGAAAAAACAGATATTTGATCTGATTCTCCATTTTCTGCCAAAGTAATCAATTTGTTTACATCTCCCATTCTTTATTTTCGTCACTTACGGCGCATAATGTGCCGTCCTGATTATTGTGCAACAATATTCTACAAATTTACAATCGAGACTTTATTACTGGAGAGCTGCACAAAGGTGTAGAATATGTGTAATATGTGGAAAAGTGTCCACAGGGCACAAATGTAATATTGATTGATATGAAGTAGTAAAATAACACATGAAAACTGAATGTCAGAGACAATTTAATACATTTAATTTAACCTTCAAGAACAAAAATCTAGCAAGCCCAATTTTTAATGGCTATTCTGTGAAATTAGGTTGCAAACTGAAGCATAAATAACCCCCCAGAAAAAAATGGAAACAGCAGGGGGGGTGGAGAGAGACTGAGACACGAGATCTATGAGCAGAAAAGAGCAGAAAATTAGAAAAAGATGGGATGAAGGTGTAGAGACGAGAGATGAGGGGTGTGTGAACGACACTGAGACCATGTGGTGCCTTTAGGCCTTCCTAATCCACGCAGACTGTTTCTAAAACACACACATAGTTATACATAAGAAGAGAAACAAGATCATTTCTATTCATACAACTACCCATTCCCTGTGTTTGTATGTGTTATGTATCTTTTGCAACCTCAAAGTCCTGCATCTCACTGCATGACTTCCAATAATAAGATGTAGAGAGATGACAGAAGAGCATTTTGTTTTGGTTTTTCTTAGGGGATGTAATGCAGAACAGCATTTGCTTTGAAATAGAGCCAAATAATGACTTAGCGTTTTGCTAAACTCAGCTACAATACACTGCAGTAAGTATAAGGAAGGAAGCCTCTCCAACACACACGTATCCTTCAAACAACAAACCACATGCAGGGAAGTTTTCATCAACATGCAGCAGCCATCGGCTTATTAAGCCAGTAAAATGTTTGGTTTTGTGCTGTCGGCATGTGGTTAGTGTCTGGTTAGTGCACAGACAGGGATTACTGTGTCCTAACTGAGTCTCAGGATCAGATTATGACTGGCTGACTCTCTGCTACATTACAATCTCCTAACCTTTAACCCTGATTTCTGCCTAAAATAAAAACTGAATTACACATTTAAATTTAGAATTGTTTGTTTATAATTAAAAACTGGGATTAGCATTATGTCACTACGGTGTGGAGCGTTATTTTGTGACGTGAGACTTGGAGTTTAATTTATTTTTAGCCAACTCGCCAAAGCATCAGACAAATTCAAGTGTGTTCTTTACCTGTCGCTTCCTACGTCTGCTGACATGATGTCATGTCTTAGAGAAATTTGAGGTTTGTAAGTTTGTGATCAAGAAAAAAGATGAATGTCGATTTGATTTGAACTGAAGATGACCGTGTTGCTGTGCATGGCCGTGATGGAGACAGAAAACTAAATACACACGTCTCTTTTCTTCATCATGCAGTAGGTGCCAGTGGAGCAGGAATGTTTTGGTATGAGCACACAAATGCTTTTTAATGAGCATTGGCAGGCTTGACTCTTGATAATCATTTGCAACACAAACAGCATCATTACAGTTGCTGATCTGGATGCATTTTTATTCAACTCGCAGCAATCACACATTTAGCTCAAAGCCAATAAGCTCTAGCGTAGCCACACCATACTTATATAGAAGCTGCACTCCAGACTGAGAAGGGTTTCTCCACTCACTGTGCAATCAGAGAAAGTTTCTGGAATAATTGGAATGGAGATTTGGGGCCTGATTTATCAAAGGTTTGCGGTTGTTAAAGCAAGTGCAAACTGCTCAGTGGCCGCAAAAACAAGCAGCAGGTGATTTACTAACGACGAACTGGCAAAACGGCGCCTGTTAAACCCGCAGCTAGCCTTTTACCCTCGATGAATATGAAATGTGGGCGTTTCTGTCAGAAGACGCAAAATACTGGGAGGAGAACATGTAAATAAGTGGGCGTTCCAGGCGCAGTGTGATTTATCAAACCTGAAACTGTTTGCGGCTTCTAATTTTGCGCGTATTTTTACCGCCTTTGAAAAGCATGTCTTAACTCGGCGCAAAAATGGATGCAGCGATCGTCGCGTGAAAACACAGACAGACGTGTGGATCATTCCAGCACACCCGGCTATTGAGGGGGAACATCGATATAATGTGGCCCAAATAAGCACTAGAAACATTTTAGGAGTACAAAGCAGGTGTGGGTGTTTGGACCGAGCTGGGGGGGAATCTTTATACACCAGGTCGCTCTGATCGTTGTGTTGTTTGCTGTGTGTTGCACAACATTCACAACATCACAGATCGGAGCCTGAAGACGTCTTTGCTGCAGCTCAACAATATATTTTTTGCCTCTTCCCTCGTATTTGAAGCTCCAATGGCTGGAATTTCCTTTTCCGTTTGTGCACTTCTTGCTCCCGCCTGTTATCAACTGCACAATCAATCTTAGTAGATCACTCGCAAATCAAGAACACGCCCTTGGCGCAAAATCTTTGCGCGACACTCAATTTTGCGCTCTTTCTTTGGAATATTGATAAATCAGGCCCTTGGTCATTTTGTCCTCTGGAAAAGTCCAAATCATAGTTTCTGGACATGCATTATGACTATGGCTGCACCAATACTGATAATGGCATCGCGTATCGGTGCAGAAACCATAAACTGAAACTTAGTATGTGGAAACAATAATTTCACAGAAAATGTTTATCTTTCACTTGAAATTTTTGTTTTGTGGTAATTTTGTTGTAACAAGCGGAGAAGAAAATAAAACCTGTCTTCCAATTCATTACATTTTTTGTGTGGTAGAAGTATCGGCATAGGTACTCGGTATCAACAAGTGCTCAGATCCAAGTATCGGTATGATATCAGTTTGAAAAAAGTTGTATAGTTGCATCCCTAATTACACCCTGTCGCAGATCTCAGCTACATTAATCAATAACTGTTCTAAAAAAAAAGTTCTGTATGTGTTTAACCTTGTACTAAGTGGATGGTTGTACAGGAGTTCTGATTAAAGTGTTAAATCTACCTAAATATTATTAGTTATAAGTAACTCATGTCCCGTTTCTACAGTCTTTTATTCTCATCTTCATCGTAAGTGTCACTATTGCTAAATGATGTTCACAGTTGCGAAACCAAATGATTGAATCTGTCACACAGATTTAGAGATGAGTCAACCTGGTTATTGCTTCAAGATGAAATAATAACACTGTCTCAGACGTTCGGGAGTAACTGACAAAAAAAGACAGAGTGTTAGTACATTTTGGAGAAAAATAAGATTGAGAGGAGACTCAAAGTAAGCAGAGAGGGGAGAAGAAAAAAAAAAGAGGAAAACAAAAATAGAGAATTGGATTTAATCCCACCGGGAGAAAAAGTAGCAATGTTTCATGAAAACAGAGTATTTGTTCCCTCTTTCTTCTGCCGTTTCCACTGTCAGCAGAAGTACAAACTAAGCTGCATCTCAGTCTATCCTTAAATCCTGTACATTAGTCAGTGTAGGTTTGTGTGTCAGTGTGTGTGTGATAGACTGTGAGTCCCATATAAAAGGTGTGTGATGCGTGTCGGGGAAACATGAGAGCGCTAATGTGTGCTAAAATGACTAAATTTGATGCAAACCACAACTTTTTCTTTCTTCCGCCCTTCTCTCTGCATTTAATACCATGGTTGCTATGGCAACAGTACGTCAATAAGGACATAATGAGGTGATTCTGATGAGGGAGCGATACTGCACAGTAGACAGATGAGTCATAACTTTCTGACCAATGACCGATGAAGTAAGCAAGACTGCAGGGTGAAATAAATAAATCCTCCTGCTATTTCTGCGTAAATTACATTCATGTTTGAACAGTGTTCATGTCAAAGCTTTATATATGCATCTGTTATATACTATTTTATATTGCTTACATTACAACAGAAGACAAACAGCAATCTGATCCCACAAACATTCATTATTTACACAAAACTGGAAGGTCAATTATCCATCGGTGGAGTAAATAAAGACTTGGATTTCAACATGAAAAAAAAAAAAGAAACTCAAAAGTAGCTGCAATTTTTTTAGTGATGAGATAGTTTATAGATTTGAGTATTTAATTGGAGTTTTAAAGTTATTTCTTCACTTCCTGTTGGGTTTAACTGCTTATGTGCTTTATTTACGTTTATGAATTGTTACAGTCTTCTTGCAGTTAAAAAGCATTTTAGTGGCAATTAATTGCTCACTTTGTTAAACATGATCCTAGAAATAGGTTTAAAATGAAGAGTTAAACAATCCAGGATTAGATGGTTGGTATAAAAAAAAAAACATCCCAAAGCAAATTCAATCCATGTTTTGATATCAGCTAATTTGTTTCAGTTTATACATGAACAAACTCCAGACAGTAAAAGCAGCAGGATAGACTCAGGTCAGACTCAGAACACGATGTAAGAACACCTGTAAGAAATACAGGTCGATGAGTCTGCTCCGTGGAGGACAGCTGGTCATCCTCGTAACAGGATAGCAGCAAGTCTGTGGCTTGCATGGAAAACAGCTTGGGCCTGGGTGACATGCGACTGAGCTCAGTAACAGCAGTGCCGGCGGTGATGACATCAGAGCTGGGTCTCGTGTCACCCAGAGGGCCCCCTGGATATAAACTTACAGACCAATGAGGCCCTGAAGGTGTCAAAAGGCATCGCCTAGGAGACATTTTCAAATACCATCAAGACAACAAGACAACATCTGATGAGTTTGATTCTATTTGTAGTTCGAAAGATTTAGACTGTAAAAAATCCATCATCAAATATAAGCTTGTCTTTAATTAACGTGATATAAATGGGCTTTTTAGCATGCTAACCTAAATAATATTCTGTATGTTTACAGTAAATTATACAATATGAGTCTGGTTTACTTGTCAGCGCTTTTACAACATGTAGGTCTAGAATGAATGAAACTGCTTCCTGTTTGGCAGAATATTTTCCCTCTGATTTGGCTGCATGTAACGTGACATCACAACAAATTTGGACTTGCAATAATTAAAAAAAGAAGAGACGAAGGATGCACAAGATGAAGTTCAGCTGGAAGGAATAACATTGCAGAAGGATTCAGGACACCTTAAATATATCTCCTTTCACTAAATTCTCACAAGGAGTTTATTTTTCCCAGAGATTAGGATTAAACTGTGGGATGGGAAATAATGGAAAAAAAAGGAGACAGGAAAGAAACGACACCCACTGGCCATAGCCTTAAATTTCTAAATCTTTCTCTGGCTGGAATGTAGAGCAGGAAGTCTTCTGATTGGGGGTTGGTGATGATCTGCGAAAGCAAAGCGGTTCGTTCTATGCATCTTCAGATTTACTAACTGAGGTCATTACTAACTGCACGTCATTCATTTTGTGCAAATATTTGCGTCACAATTTAGTTGAAAAGCATAAAACCATCCAGTAAAGACCTTAAGTAAAGTTTGATCAATGGCCGTATCTCAACAAAAGTACAAGTACGTTCTAGGAAAGTACACCAGAAAGTCCTTTTTACCGAGTACAAGGACGGTATTTGGAACAGAACCGTACTGCGTTATGGCAACAAATGTTGCTTTATACTACGGTTAAAAAACTGACATGAAATAGGCAAACTAATGTCCTATCTTAGTATACAAGTCAAAAAATGAAAAAGATAATATATTATACGTAAATGTGTTCTTTAGGTAAAATGGTTTTTGACGCAATGCATTATGGGATATACCTTGCTGGCCCAATGGACCCAAGTATGTAGAAGGATGTTTTGTTGCATCCTCGATAAAACGGGCAGGGCAAGAACACTTCTGGGAATGCTGAGCGTACTTGCCTTGATGTGTTTACTTTGTCCACCGTTGATGACGTTTCTTAAGTACGCGAGTACACAAGTCCACTCAAGTACACGTAGTGAGGAACGGCCACCGTCTTTGAATGATCAGTCTTATCATCTCATAGAGCCAGACGGCCATTTTGATCAGTTAAAGGAAGAAAAGTCTTGATAATGAGCTAAATCAAAAAGAAACAGATGGACTAACAGAAGGAGAAGCTACAACAGTCTCAAAAAGCTCATTCACAATATGAAATTCATGCTAATAAAATGCAGACGGCGTGAGTTAATGAATCTTCAGCTGAAGCAACGAGTGTCATCAGGAGGTTAAAACTGTCTGTGCGTGCAGTTCAGACCAAATAGTTTTCTTAATATCACGCTGTGCGGATGCTTCACACACGCACGCACTGTTGCACAAGCCTATGCCCACTCACACAAACACGGGCCGATAAAGTCGTGCCGATAAGGCATTGGCTGGAAACAAAGTCAGCCAGTGTAACGAGACACTGAGGGAATACAGAACAGTGCTGAGAGACTTGGAGGGACGAGGGAATGAGAGATATAAAGAGGGTCTGGTGGGAGACGGAGCTGTAGAGGGAAGAAAGGGACGGACCGACGCAGGTTTGTTAAGACTGGGAAGCAAATAAAACCTGAAAAAAAATAAATATTGAAGTAAAAAGAACGTTTGAATCATTTTTTATTGTCCATGACTGAACTCAGAGTTGGAACTCAAACTACAGCATCAGGTGTTTAGGAGCTGTGTCTGTAGTTGGTTTGTTTTACATCTTTGCAACTGTTATCTAGTATATTTACTTATTTTATTGAAAGATTCACTTTCATTTCTACTATTCGATCACTTCTGAGATGAAGTTTCACAGTAAGAACTAAATAAATATTTTCTCTCTTCCATTCATTTTTCAGTTTTCTTCCACGTCCTAATCCTCCTGGCTACGCTGCTGCTACCAGCCTCCTCGTGCCCTCCTCCCTGTTTCTGCTCAGACAGCCTGGTGGTGGACTGCGGGGGCCGAGGACTCTCCTCTCTTCCTCCTATGCACCTCCTGCCTCCAGGGAGTCGCTCCTTACTGCTGGCCAACAACAAGCTCGCCACACTGGGAGTCTCTGCCTTTGCTAACCTGTCCTCCCTGGAGGTCTGCAGCCTTTAGTTTGTTGCTATCGCAAAAAAAAAAATTGCATAACATTTAAACATTTTGAGGGTTTGATGTTGGAGTTTATTGTGGCGAGTTCAGTCTAGTCTCAGTCTGCAAAATAAGGTCAAATCTAAGTTTCGGATTTCTATCTGCAGAGTTCAAAATGCTCAATTAAAATCAGGAATAAAACATGTTTATTAAAACATTTCCGAAATCATCAATCCAGTTTTAACTGTCTATCATCGAATTCAATGAACTAGAAGAACCTATTTACAGTTTTTTTGCTAAAAATCTTCTCATAAAAAGTATTTAAAATTAAACCCAATTTATACGTGTTTTTTTGTAAAGGTATTTTATTCTGTATAGAAAAACAAAAAGAAACCACATGCATGCACACCCAAAAATTCTCTTTCACATTTCGTGCAAACACACAGCTTTGCACTGCAACAGGAATATTCGAGATGAACGACAGCTACCAAATGTCAAATGGTGAATTACCAAATCTCCGACTGATACCATCTGTCTCCAGAGATTGTACAAGAAAAATCTAATTTCTCTCAAATGGAAACTAATTCAATAAGAGGGCGTGTCAGACTGAAGCTGCAGACAGAATTAGATAAGCTAACTGATCTCAGCCGAGCTGAGTCGACCGATCAGGACAAATTGGACTTTTGTTGTTTCTCTGCTTCAAGTCATTTTAAAGGAATATTTAAAAAAATGTTTCTATATATTTCAGGAGTTGGATCTCTCTAATAACTACCTGGATAATTTACCAGCTGGGTTATTTCGAGACTTGTCTAACTTAACGAGACTGACTCTACACAACAACTCACTGACCAGCATGGACAGATACCTCTTCCAGGTACGAGCAGACACTCAGGTTGCATCCTCTAATATCACCTTTATCAATGCTGTGTTGTATGTTTTAGAAAAATGGATTCAAAATGATGCAGTGAGAAACTATGTGAAGTTCAGTTCTGGTTCTGATGTGTTCTAAAGGGTTTAGGTGGGCTTCAGAGTCTGGACTTGTCACTGAATGGTCTTTCCTCAGTTCCACTGGGCATTTTGGATGAGCTGCAGAGCCTCAGGTAAATTTACAACACAAAATGCTTTTAAACTAAAATCCTCCAGTCAGAAAGAATTAACTTCTCAAGAAAGAAATGCTTATTTTGATTATGTTGAACCTGTGTTTTCCCCTTCAAGGTGGCTCTCCCTCGCAGGTAACAGGCTTCAGGGTTTGGAGAGGGCGGCGTTTGAGCCGCTGGCCAACCTTCAGCACCTGGAACTGGGACACAACCCCTGGGAGTGCGACTGCAACCTACGTGATTTCAAACATTGGATGGAGTGGCTGCTGTACAGAGGTGGACGTTTGATTTATGTTGCCCCGACTTCCTGCTCTATTTGAATTAGGAAGACAGAACGGTATTGAAGGAGTGGCCCAAAAGTGGAGAATACTAGAGATAGATGCAGATTTCTGTGCTTCCAGTCTTACAGTGTGACTGCACGACTTGGTTAAAGCAAATTACTGGGCTCGTTGTTTTTCTCCGTGCTGAATCCACGTGTCTCTCAAGGCTCTTAGTGCATCAGATAACCACAGCTGCTCTCTGCTCTCTCTTCATGTGTAAAAATCTACATTCACCTCGGCGCCCGGGGCCTCAGCTGCCCCGCTAATGAAGCATCTCTTCTTTTTTTTTTTCTTTTTTTTTTTTTTACAGCTTCATTCTTGCTCTTCTCCCGCTCACTTCAGTGCTCTTCAGACGGAGAGTGACACACGGTAGATGTGATAATTTAATAATCACCAGAGCAGTGGAGGAAATTACAAGCAGGCGTTTTGTACTTGGACAAGAAATGGTGACAGTAGCTACTGAAAGAAGCATGTGATGCGCGTATAAAATGTATGACATAGCATGACCTGGTGACTTTTATCTTGTTTTATCTACTCCAAGGGATCACGTTTATTATTTTGTAAGATATTAGATGAGAAACAAGTGTTTAAAGAGAGGGTTTAAAAAAAAAAAAGCCTTAATACCACTTCACTAATTCTGTCTCTCTATTATCCTCCAGGTTTATCGCTGTGTTTTTGTTACTTTACCTAATTGAGGGCTGAAATCAGTCGCTTTGGATGTGACCTTGAGATTGGACAATATGTTTGGAAGCACATGTGCATGTGTGATAATAACAGAGTCCCCACCCTTTGAAACGCCGCTAGTAGGAATTAGTGACTCAGACATTCCGCTTTTCCAAACGCCAAAGCCGTGCTGAAGTACGACATGTCATCTCGTGAATTATACAAGGGTTTAGCTGAGGCTATCTCCAACTTACTGTGGAGTGCACAGCAAATAGTGTGCGTGTGTTAAACCACGAATGAGTCATGGAACGACTGTGTCTCTCTTCTTCTCGCTGTCGATTAATTAGCGGTGCTTCACAGGTAAAAGGCGTTTAATAACTGACCTCTTCTCTCTCCTTTAGGGGGCAAGGTGGACGCACTGGAGTGCACACTGCCAAAGGATCTGCGTGGGAGAGACATCCGCGGCGTTCCCGTGGAAATGTTCAACTACTGCCTCCAACTTGAAGATGAAAACGGAGGAGGAGGGGGTGGTGAGAGCTCTCGTTCTGGACAAGGAGCCGGTCCTCCGTGCAGCCGGAGCGCTCTCAACCCAAGTGGGGCGACACCGGTTTCCGACACCAGCGGCAACACTGGTGGCGACTCCTCCTCCAACACGGGAGGCGGGGAGGCCTCATCGGATTGTGTCCGCGCTCGCTACCGGCCTGTAAGCGTGCGCCGCGCCATCGGCACGGTGGTGATCGCCGGCGTGGTGTGCGGCATTGTTTGCATCATGATGGTAGCTGCCGCAGCTTACGGCTGCATCTACGCCTCTCTGATGGCCAAATACCAGAGAGAGCTGAAGAAGAGGCAGCCGCTGATGGGAGACGGAGAGGGTGACGGGGATGATAGGGAGGAGAAACAAATCTCCTCTGTGGCCTGAGGAAAAACAAACAAACAAACAAACAAACAAAAAAAAATACCCGGGATGGAGCGGGAAAGTACGTCGAAGGGGGAAAGCAATGAGAATAAAAGGGCTCAAAGGAGGAGAGAGAATGAAAAGCTTTTTTTTACATATATATACTGACACAGTTGCAGTATCTCTCCCTCTGACGTTCAAACCAACACCGATCTCTCATTTTTCTGTCTTCCTGTTTCCATCCACCAGTTTTAACCTTCTCCTGCTCTGTCCCTTCTCTAACATGCTCCCACACAGACACACACCTTCTCAGCTTCCTGATTTCTCTTCAGTTTTGGACCCATTCTCTCTGCAGTATTTGTTACCAATTATACCTCCAAGTCGCCTACCAGCCACCTACTGCAGCTGAATTTGCCATTATTTTGGCTGGTAAGAAACATATCATTAAAGCGGTTATAAAACACTCATGCTGTATGTTCAGACAGTATTCGTATGCTTCGACTGGAATTTCAGGGATTCATAGCATGTTGATTGGACCAAGGATCAGAAGGATGAAGAAGTTTGTGCCATCTTGGTTTTTCTCCTCAGTATCTTTAAACCCAGTGGCCACACAAGAAAATCAGGACCCCAACCACTAATTTCTTGTTTAAAAATCATATTCTGGCCTGATCCTCTTTGGATTTTTCCCTCGAGACTGCAGGATGTAAGTGATGTGAAGAAAGCTGGTAAAAATGGAGAAAAGTTGGTGGAAGAATTCAAACAGAGGTGCAACTAATCATCTTAAAGCTTCTGTCAATGAACAGATTAAACACTGATGGGATAAATCAAACGCGTCTCACGGGAAAAGGACGTGCGCTGACGCTGATCAAGGCATTTCGAATGGATTTCGCTAATTTTATGGATCCTTTGCGGACCACGAAAAATTCTCACACGTGAACTGAATGTGAGATTCACTGATGAACTTCACCAGTCAAGACAAAGAGACACGTACAGTAGCATTTACCTGAAGTTTCAGTTCTGTGTTGTTCTCCTCAGAGAGAGAGAAAAAAAAAAACTTTTGATGCCTGTAAAAAGATTGATGGAAGTGGATATTTTCTATTCACCCCCTGCAGGTGAATGTTTGCTACACTGGCATGACAAATAATCTCAGAGAACATTGTCTCATGTCAAAGATTATAAAAACTAATTTAAGGACTATAAATAGACTCCTGCACTTTATTCTTATTTTTTTTCCCGCTGGTCTTTTTTCTATAACTTCCCTAACTTTTGTTTCTTTCAGAGACAGAGAAAAAACAAAGACAGACATTAAAGTCAGAGATTAAATGAAAAGCTGCTATTTAAGCCCCGCCCCCATTTATTATCACTCTATTTATTCACTTTTCCACCCAGTAAGTAATATCCGTTAACTTCTATAGACTTCAGTTTTTTATTCCCATCTGTCCCAGATCTGTTTCTAGACTTTTTTTTTTTTTTTTAAACGCCTGCAATATGCAACGAAAGTTGTTTCATCTGATTTATAACCTGAAAGATTAACGAAAACGTATTTTTGATGCAGAGAAATAGACAATTGTCTCTTCTTTGATTTTAGTAGCATTCATTGCATATTGCTCCTCTGGAATAATGCCACTCTTCCCTCTTAATTCTTTTTTTGAATTGGCTTGAAATGAACTTATATTAATAGTGTGTTCCTAATATCAGAGTACGATGCAGATAATTACAGTTATGCTAGTCTATGTGTCGGCTCAGCAGTCCGAACATGTTGCGGTTTCCTTTTCTTGTACGAATTCATAAGTTATTTGTCTTTTGTTGTGTTAATGAATTCTACGTCTTGTCTTTTTTTTAATTCAAATATCCCTGTAAGGATTATTTGATGTGTCATTTATACGTATTTAGTACTTAAACCAGTTTATGTACGAAGGTTAGACGGAGTTTAGCATGTGAGAAAGGGCCTCGTCCTGCCTTGTCTCTGAAACTTACAGTTAAAGCTGATTGACAGTTTTGTAAATGACACATAAATAACTTTTTTTGGGGCATATTGGCTAAATATTTCAACCAGCTTGTATAAAAGACCCATAAACTCAAAAAAAACAATGTATATTGGATATAATAATAAAAGTTGCGACATGGATTTCTCACAGCTGCACCTCTTGAAACATGTTAGATATATTCAGAAAAAATGCAAAACTGAGATTATTCTGTGTGCTGACATGTTAAAAAGGCATTATTGGGCATTATTGTGTGTATTTTATTTTAAAAGCAAACTGATTACAATAAAATTTGCTTTAAAATCTGAATAACAATGCAAAATATTGGAAATATTAACTATTTATTTATTTTCCCAGGACTTACTGAGACACATGATGCTGCTTTTACTGAGAAAGTCAAAGTGTTTTGATCAAAAATACATTTTTAACCAGTTTATGGAATGTTTTTATTGCCCCAGTCTATATACATGATAATGGTTCAACACATGCTGTGCTTAAAATAGGATTTGGTAAATTTTGGGTGTATTTAGAGGAAAAACTTATCTCTTACATTTACATTCAACCATACTAGAATAACTCTCAGATGAATGAGATAACAAAAAAAAACTGTTTATACATTAAAACACAATAAAATAAAAGCTTCCACTGACGACTCACAAATGTAAACGTTTTAACAAAATGCTAAATTTCAGAGATACAAAGGCAGAACTTAAATCAAAGCAACAACTAAACTCCGTCTATGAATCTGTAACCACAGTCTCATCACTCCTCGGGTCTGCAAGTCTTGTAATGTTAATAGCTAAGTATCTTAGCTAGCTCACTCCTCTTCTAATAGCCTGTGTGTAAAGAGTAATACATTATAGTTTGTTACATAAAAACTGCAGCAGCAGCCATAATGACTGAGGGGCATTTATGACTGCACAGCCCAAAATTCTACGGTGTGTTGTGTTATTATGACAATGATGATGAAGCATTTTCTGGTCAATATGCATTTGATTTGAATAAAAACATATCACACCTGTATTTTTTTCATGCTGTTGTGGAAGGGAAACATCTACTTGCTTCCTGTTCTGAGTGAAAGAAGGTCCTAAAATACAAACTGTAGAACACAAAGGGACGTGCTTTACCCTCCACCTGCTCTCACCTCTCTTTATTTCTAATCTTCTGTCTCCTTTCCTTCCACTCTCACTTATCTTGTCTCAATCTGTCCCTCTGTCGCCTCCTCCCTCATCATTTTTTTTAATCTTTTCACCTTATTCTCTTTACCCTTTTGCTCTATCTGGTCTATTGTGTCTGTTTCCTGCTCTTCTTCATCTGTATTCACTGTCTTCACTCTTCCTCTTCCATCTAAAAGCCTCTATCCTTCAGTCTCCCCCATTTATTCATTAATGAACTAATTCTGGATCCTTTACTAACATGTAAAATTCTTGGTCTTCATCAAAAGAGGCGAAATTAAACCAGCCACCAAAACTGACCATGTTGTGTTCAGGTAAACACTGACACCCTGTGGTCATAAGAGGAATTACAACCATTGCCTTTGGTTTGAAAATGGCTTATTATGTTTATATATTTATTTATATTTCAGCGGCAGCTGATTTTTCTTATTTCATAATTTTGCAGCTGCAGAATGATTAATTTTCTTATATTATGGAGAAGAGAGAGTCATTCTAAAAAGAAAGTTCCTTTGCTGAGAGGAAGAGAGAAAGTCAGAGTTACATGACAGTGAAAAGACGCTAACAAGGGGAAGAGAAGGCGACATGAGGGGAAAGTAGTGAAGGAAAAGGAGACAGATCTGACAGCTTAGTTGGCGAGAGAGGCAAAGAAAAGACAGATGCATGCGTGGGTTTTAACAGGGTGTGTGTGTGTGTGTGTGTGTGTGTAAGTAAGGATGAAGTCAAGGACAGCTGCTATATAAAACTCCTCCTGCTTCTTCAGTTTCTTAGATAGACGCTCACATTTGACCTCTGAATACTCACCACACGACAAGCATGACTTCATTTACGTCAACGGATATAACTAAATGCGACCCCCACCCCCCCACCATACCTACACCAATTATAAACCATCAGATTTGTGTCACGCCTTCCTTTAAAAGCTGCTATGAAATATGTTCCATGTAATAAAGCTGAGAAACAAAAAGTCAAGCAACCAAATAAAAATGAAGCCTAAATTTTATAAATCTCATTTTTTATTTTTTTTTTTTTCCTCTTGAGAAAATTCTGACAGAAGCTGTAAAATATGTGTGAGAGATGCTGTGAGTGTGTAAAGAGTTTGGTTTGTGAGGTTGTTTCTGTCATTAATAGGAACCATTTGTCAAACAATCACAAGTGGATTGTTTCAGGAGAGCACACACTCACGTCAAACTGAGATCTGATTACTGAGGTAAGATTCAGAGGAGACGCAAATGCACAGACAAAACTGGGATGGGAAGAACCTCGAGCTGGATCCAGATGCAGGACACAAGTGGATAAAAACTCTAATCTGATGGTTTTCTGATGTAAAACTGACTGTAAAGCAAAGTTGTTCAAATGGGAGACGTTTTCATGCAATACACTCCAACTTAAAGTAAAAGGAAACAAACTCAGTCTTCTAAACGCTCACATGGAGGAGGCGGAGCTGCAATCATCACTAAAATACACCAGTATTCCAGGCTACTGTGCGATATGCAAAATCTGAGAACATCTGTAAACAACAAATAACTTGGTCTTATTGCAGTTTGTCACCAGGTCGCGCTGCATCTGATGGAACTTAGAGATCTCTTACATTGAAATTCCAGTTGATTTACTATAAATTAATTTCATTTAAGGGCTTTTCAGCTAAATTATCTGCAAAAAAAGCCAATTAACACCATGTAACAACCTACAAATTCCTGTTTATCTGCAGGGAAATAAACTTATGTTCAGTTCTGTAGATCTTACAGACTGAATTAGATTCATTTAGTATAAAATAATTTTATTTATTTGTATTTGTGGACTAAAACGTTAAGTAATAAAGGAGAAAACAGTGAGTGTGCAGGATGAGTGTGCAGGAGCACTTTGCATGGGGAAAAAAAGAGACTTTAAAGGTAGAAAAGATTTTACCAGTGCATGTGAGGATTAAGATTAAAGAGAAATTAGAATAAAAAAAAACAAAAACCCTCATCCTACCTCCAGCGATGGCGGTTTTCTTGCCCACAGTCACAGTGACAGCAGTGGAGGCGATCAATATTCTTCCAGCTGATGGATCAACATAGATTCTTAGAAAGATTTCACAGAATTTACTAATTACATGCATAAAGAGAAACACGTGGAAGCATGCATTCTATTAAAACATGCACGGATAATGCATGCACAACAAATCCCATTCTAAGGCATTTTCTCACATTATTACATGCAGCATTTAAATATGTAAAAAAAAAGAGCAGGTAGTTAATATTTAAGCAATCCATGCCCTTTTTATGGTGCATCTAATTGCAGCTTTAATGCCAACAGATGCCAACTGTCATCAAGCTGCAGACTCCAGCCAGATTAACATTTAAAGTGTTACATAACACAGATTAAGAGTCCTAATACATTCAAAACAGAAGCCCTGATTGGATGTATTTTGGGAATTCATGTGCAACGTGTTTATTTTTCTGTGCTTGAAAGTCAACATGCATTTGAAAAAAAAAATCGGATATGTTACATGAGTTACAAAACGACACAAGGAGAAAAAAAACAATGTTTAAGGTCAGGATGAGTCAAAATGATCAGAAATCTTACTGCCTCTAACAGAGAGGAGGAGCGTCTCATGTTTAAATTTCATGCTCTTTGGATGGAAAGAAAAAGATGATAAAGAAGGTTAAATTAAAACAAATTTCAAACAAAAGTTGGATTGTTTTTAAATCGGGAGGTAAAATAGTGCAGATTAAAGAGAGGAGGCATGCCAAGTATCAGTAACAGTTCTCTACCCTCCTCCTCTTCACCATCCTCCTCCTCCTCACTTTGTTCTCCCCCTCCCTCTTCCACTTGTTGAGCTACCTCTTCTGCACTCAAGGTGGCGCTATAGTCAGCCTCATAGTCACTGAATTTGTCTGCAAATGACACACTATAATTTTAAACCACAGAATTTAACAGGCAAGCTTAAAGGTAAGTGACAGCTGAGGTTTCTCAACAACTGCAACATGAATTTGCCAAAAACTAAACAAACAACCCCCCCTCAAATAAAAAAACACCTAAAAACAATGATAATCACACTGTCAAGAAGTTAGTCTGCTTTAAAATGCTGCGTGGTTGTAAAATCAACCCTCGATTTCATTCATGCGCTTAAAACATGGAGTCTGTTGATCAGATCACAAAGATTTAATCATGATAAACCATGAGAATATCACAGCTGGATCGTTGCTGTGTTCCTCTGTCCATGACTGTGAAGTTGGATCTTTTCATAATTTGAGCCTGGTTTGTGGATGAAGTTAGTGTGATGTAATGATCGTCGTGATGTTAACGTTCTCGGAACTCAAGCTATCAAAACAGACACCGAAAATGTTGAAGAATAAAAGACGACGAGCAGAACGTAGTTACAACCTGGTGATTTTCTACCATCTTTCCCTGTTTTGGAAAACATCTCTAAGATGAATAAAAAAATCAAAAAGTGCCGTTAGTTCTAGTTTGTTTGCTAATTAAAGCTAAGATCTTTACCTCTGGTGTCCTGTCTGGGCATGTAGTACAGAAACTGTCCAGCTGGGTGTTCGGCTGCTCTGCGGTACCACACCGGGAAATGGTCCAGTGTAAACATGTTCTCCTTGTCAGTGGAGGTCAGGAAAGACCTGGTGAGACATGAAAGAAATGTCCATTAAAAATGATGCAGGAAAGGAAAGAAATAGATGAAACATCTTTTTAAACAGAAGTAACAAAGACAGAAAATGCAACAGCTGCAACAGAAACATTAAGAGGTGCAGCTGATCTCAAGGACCTCTGATTTTTATGAAGTGATCATGATTTGAACTCACCACAAGAGGGCGCAATACAGACATAAATAAATCCAAAAATAAAGCTTTCTTCACCATTTGTAATCTATTTCTTTAGTTTTTTACATAAAAGAATACTTAAATTATTTTACATACAATACAGTTGTAATACTCACTTGCCAACTCGTTTCTCAACACCAGTGTACTTTAGGAATCTCAGCAGTCCTGAACGCGTCCCCAGGAAGGCCGTCTCAATGCCGTCGTCCATGCTGCAAGATCGCAAAAAATACTAAGAATATGAAATGCCAAAACAGTGAGACGAAGTAAGAATATTGAATTAAATGAGGGTTTTTAATTTACCCAGACGTGTTGAGCATCAGGGCAGTCCAGTACGCTTCCATCGGTGCTGTAACCACGGCATCAAACAGTGTTTGCTGCAACAACTGTGCGTCACCTGTTGAGATGCACAAAAGGGGAAAAAAATTGTGACTAAAAATATCAAGAAAAAAAAAAGATAATTCAAAAAGTACATTTTCTGCATGTGTTGATTTAATTGAATAAACAAACAACAGGAGCTCACACTGCAGGTTCGGCTCTTTGCCTGTGAGGTATTTAACCATCGCCTGCAGCTGGGTGAGTTTACGATGCGCTGGGTCGATGTCTATCTCACAGTAGGTCCTAAACACACACACACACACACCAACATACATCAAAATACAGAGCTGACAGCCATTACAGCAACATCTAACAGTGTATTCTGTGAGATAATTTACCATTCGTTGGCGATGGTCAGATCTGGAGTCAATAAGTCGTGAAGACCTAAAGAATAAAAGCACAAACAAACGTGAGTAATACAGAGCGGGTGAGTTAAAACAGGTGAAATGACGAGACTCACCCTCCTCGACGGAGACATTTCCCGTAAAGATATACTGTCCATATCCTCTGCTCAGCACTATCCCTAAACTGTTACCGTAGAAACAAGACAAGTGTTTGACTTCCTCATAAAATTTTGGATGAGGGTCACTTTTAGGATAAATTATGCTTTGAATGAAACTATTCAAAACAAATGTAGCCGTTTGTGGTAAAGTTTGCACAAACCTGAACGGTGTCTCGCTGATGGTGGTGTAAAAGTAATCATTCTTCAAGAAGATCACTCGTGTCTGTGAGAGACAGAAGAGCAGAGACAAGAAAGATGAGACAAAAAGGACAGAAAAACTTGATTTTATGTTACAAGCTTGCTTAAACGTGCTCACTCCTTTGTCGACGGAAGACCTCACATCTAGAGACAGTGTTCCAGTTTGTCCTTTCACCATGGCTGTCCTCAGCTGTGAACAGGAACAAAAACCTTTTCACTATCTTTTCTTTTAAAAACTTGCATTCAAACCAGAAAAAGTGAACAGAAAAGCATGTGCGGCGCATCGCTCACTCCTTCCTCCGTATCTTCCCATTCCACTTCTGCCAGATCGACGCTGTTGTAGTTCGGTTTGGGCTTCAGTTTCTTTCCCTCTTTGTACTTTCACAACACAAACAAACAAAATTCCTCTATGACATTCTTTCAGCTGCCGTCTGCGTTTACTACAAACAGCAAATCTTTCACTGTACCAGAGGTCGAAGTTCAGGGTGAGACAGGATGTAGCCATTATTGGTGATGAGGAAGGCGTAACCATGGATACCCAGCTAGAAGGACAGAGAAATACTATATTAATTCACAAAGTTTCTGAGTTCATTGTCTGATGAATCAAAGCTACGTTATTCCATATAAAACTGGTGGTTTTATTGTTATGGCTGGTCTGTACCTTGTATCTTGGAGCTAATCTCATCAACTCTCTTAAGGCCACATCTGTTCCAACTACTCCCAGCAAAATCCCATGGGATAACTAGTCATAAAAGAATAACAGATTACAGATTAATAAGTGATATTAACATGTCTGAATTAAAATCCAACTTTCAGTCTCCATAATCTGATGAATTTCAAGTTTAGATATGAGATACAGCAAGTTCGGATCCAAATAGTGATAATAAAACATGTTACAGTATAAATATTCTCAATTGCAAAACATTACAATTTATTCTGTTGTACGTTTTAAGGCAACATTTTAGTATTTTTAGACACAATGTTGCACATAGGGAGAAAATTCATATTGTGGATTCACGTGATAACACGAGCTTACAGTCTCTTCCTTCTTGCTAAACACCGGCATCGCAACTGACGTCATCAGGAGCAAACTTTGTGCCTGAGTGTTGAACAGCTGGAACAGAAACAGAGAAAACGTTCTTTATTTTTCTCTCTTCAGAAAAAAAAATGTATACATATATACAGTACAGACCAAAAGTTTGGACACACCTTCTCATTCAAAGAGTTTTCTTTATTTTCATGACTATGAAAATTGTAGATTCACACTGAAGGCATCAAAACTATGAATTAACACATGTGGAATTATATACTTAACAAAAAAGTGTGAAACAACTGAAAATATGTCATATTCTAGGTTCTTCAAATGGATGGACTCCACACCGTGAAGCATGGAGGAGGAGGTGTGACGGTGTGGGGGTGCTTTGCTGTTGGGGATTTATTCAAAATTGAAGGCATACTGAACCAGCATGGCTACCACAGCATCTTGCAGCAGCATGCTATTCCATCCAGTTTGCGTTTAGTTGGACCATCATTTATTTTTCAACAGGACAATGACCCCAAACACACCTCCAGGCTGTGTAAGGGCTATTTGACCAAGAAGGAGAGTGATGAGGTGCTGTCACCGGACCTAAACCCAATCGAGATGGTTTGGGTTCAGGCGTGAAGGCAAAAGGGCCAACAAGTGCAAAGCATCTCTGGGAACTCCTTCAAGACTGTTGGAAGACCATTTCAGGCGACTACCTCTTGAAGCTCATCAAGAGAACGCCATGAGCGTGCAAAGCAGTAATCAAAGCAAAAGATGGCTACTTTGAAGAACCTAGAATGACATTTTCAGTTGTTTCACACTTTTTTGTTAAGTATATCTACAATTTTCATAGTCATGAAAATAAAGAAAACTCTTTGAATGAAAAGGTGTGTCCAAACTTTTGGTCTGTACTGTATATATGTAGTGCAGGGGTGGGCAACTCCAGGCCTCAAGGGCCACTATCCTGCACATTTTAGATGTTCCCCTGTTTCACCACACCTGATTCAAATCTGCAACCTCTCAGCAAGTCCTATAGAAGCCTGTTAACGACCTGTTCATCTGCAGCAGGTGTGGTGAAACAGGGGAACATCTAAAATGTACAGGATAGTGGCCCTCGAGGCCTGGAGTTGCCCATCCCTGATGTAGTGGGATTAAAACTGAAATAGCAAATGTTCCTAAAAACACAAACAACCTAAAACAGGCAGAGGTGACTAAAACAAATGAAAACATGTTAAAGCAGCAATGTCAAGGTTCTACACTCTGAAATAAAACTGATAAGAAAAGATTTTATAGGCTGAAAACTATGACTATTAACACTTAAACAGCTCTGGTTATCTAAAAGACTGCTACTTCATACATTTATTATTCTACAGTAAATTAACACAAGTCAAGTTAAGCTAAAGCTAAAAAAAAGATTACCTCCTCTTTATTTGGGAGCTAAAGTTAGCGATGAAGGATAGAACATACAACAAACATGAAATGTGACATATGTAATGAAACAAAACGTAGTGTATTACATTAGACTTTTTCAGGCTTTGTTGAGTAAATCATCCATTTACTGTAAATATTTGTGCTTTAACAGCTGCTAACGACTCGATGGGAGTCACATCGTTTCTGCGATGAACCCCAGAGTTTTATGGAATTTGTTAAGATTATTTGGACAGAATGATTCAGGAGTATTTACAAATTTCAAGTACAGGGACAGAGATGGCACAATGTTTACAAGCTTTCATGGATTAGAATAAAATAAAAAATGAAGCAGGAGTTTAACGTGCGGCGCCCAGAATATTCAGTAATAATCATACGAGAAGTGGACTGACCACACTGTCCATATAAGCTTCTGTCCAGATTATATCATGATCGTGGTTAATAACCATTGGCCGGCTAAGAACATGAAGGTACTCCATAACATTCTCCTGAACATCAGCCAGTGTGGACACGTGTGTGTAGTAACCTGCAAAACACATAAACACATGCATACATGTAACTCCACATCATCTTAGCCTAGACGACACGCTACTGAATCAGATAGATCCGGTTCAAATCAGGTGTAAAATATCTGTTTCTGGCAGATATTTTGTTTCCTGTACGTGAACACAAAGATGACAACCATAAGAATAATAATATTTTTGGCTACGACTAACTTGACATCAT
Source organism: Pachypanchax playfairii (assembly GCA_006937955.1). Classification (NCBI taxonomy): domain Eukaryota; kingdom Metazoa; phylum Chordata; class Actinopteri; order Cyprinodontiformes; family Aplocheilidae; genus Pachypanchax; species Pachypanchax playfairii. Next base: position 322,403 of record SSNP01000210.1, on the reverse strand, counting down.
TTTTACGCTAATAATCAGTTTTATTTGCTTGAAGCAGAGATAAAGAGATTATTTTCAGGTTTAAGCCGCTGCATGACATCATGTAATTCACAAGAGGGCAGCAACTTACACCCGATTCAGTGCTGCGTCACTCAGCACCTCCACAACTCCATATGTGGAGTTAAAATAATCCGAAATTCTTTGGTAAATCATACAAAGTTATTAATCAAAAGGAGAAACATGCATAATCCAGCTTTTACCCTTGTTGTTACAGGCAATCCATTTGACGTTTTCAGCAAACGTCATCTCGCGTCCAATCAGATACGTGAACACTCGGACCTGGTGATAGAATGGAGTGATGTTTATTTATAACCTGGAACCTTAAATATTCTTTAGAACTTGATGATGAGGTATTTGTTTCAGTTTGATTTTGTGTGTCGTACTCGTCGTTCTGGCCAGTTAAACTCTTCAAAAACATCCTTGAAATCCTCCATGGCGCCGTCTGTTATCAGCATGATGGCCTGGTTGCACAAGCTGCCTTGTCCCAGTGTAGCAGCCTGATCAAACACAGTAAATAGTTGGGCCATCTATTCTTGACGTAGGTGGGTTTATTTCACAATTTCTGCAACTACAATGTTAAATTATGTCAAATTAAGATGGACAGACCTCATTTAGGACTTTGAAAGATTCTTTCATGGCGTTTTTCACTTTGCCTTCTCCTTTGACGTGAAGCTCCTCCACCAAATGCTTAAAATGCTGGAAACAAACACACAACTTAATAATAATCAGACACCATTACTGGAAACCTGAAGGAAAATAGAGGGAGTTGGAAACATAAGAGTGTGAAGGGATTATCCCTCACTCAACCTGACACACTGACCAATAAAAACAAAGTTACGACATCAGCAGGAGGTAATCGGGATTAATTAATCCCCACAGACACAGAAAAAGATTCCTTGATGTGGATTTTATCAGTGATATGGACATGATCATAAAAATAATCCTCTCTTGCAATCAGAGAAATTTATTAGTGTAAAAGATTTCAAGAAAATAATATTCTCATCTACATTTTCCTTAAGATTCTCTATTGATACACATTTGGTTATTAGGTATATTGTTAAAAATCTTCTGATTACTTTTAAAACAGTTCTTTGTAAAAGCTAAGAACTGACTGATTTACTGACATTTGTAAGCCCATATTCCTGCAGACCCTCAACCAATCCCATCACATGCTCACAAGTCACATGATGTGCTTAAAACCCTCGCCAAACGGCTTCACCTGCACAGATGTGGAGGGGGGTGAAAGTAGGGCACACATCCAACCAATACACACACGTATAAAGACAGAGCAGATGTTGCGACGCAAAAACAGAAGAAAAGAAGGACGAACATGTTCAACATTAAAACAGGAAGCATTCCATTTATCATTCCATTTATCCACTGAGCTGGAAATATAAAGGTGACAGAGACTTATGGTGAACTTTCACAGTGATGTTTCCACCATCATGTGAACATTTGTCATTAGGGGATTATCCTGAACAGATCAGCAGAGGCTAATTGTATTAATTAGCTGTGAGCCCGTGTGCGTCTGGCGTTTTGTTTGTGTTGCGTTTGCGTTACCTCTCTGTTATCCAGATCAGCTTGGACCAGGATGCCTTTGAAACAGGGCTCCAAATAGCGAACATAGTCGCTGTACTGGTGTGAAAACACAAAACGTACGAGTCAATTTTAACAATATGTCAGCACAAGGAAGACTCGACATTTTAAACAGTCTCCTTGAACAAAGCAGCTGTGATTAAATTGTATTATTACATCTTTATATGCAATAAAAATGCATTTAATTCCAAAACACCTCAGTAAAATGATCATTTAAACTCAGACTTTCACTTCCGTGTGCACAAAATTCTTCACAAAAGTACTAAAATCAGAGAATCTGAAAAAAATCAAAAGAACAGATGTGTTTGAAGCTTTGTAGATGTTTGATTGGTGGCTTCATGTCTTCTCCCTGCTCTGCACTGATAACCAGTTTCAGGTGTTTTTTTTTTTTTTGTGTTGCTGTGTTAAAGATTGCCTCCAGTCTTCTTGAGTTTAGTGAAACCAACTCACAGCTATGATGTTAACAAAGTCATTTTCTCCCAGTGTGTCCAGGATTGTGTTGATCGTGTGTTTGGCTATCGTCATTCTGAGTCCCTTCATGCTGCCGCTGACGTCCACTACGATTATCACGTCTTTAGGTGAAGTGGCTGCTTGTATATACCTGAGAGAGAGAGAGAGAGAGAGAGAGAGAGAGAGAGAGAGAGAGAGAGAGAGAGAGAGAGATTATGTATATTTAACATCAATAATTAGCAGAATCATGTCGAGGGAAAGGCCAAGAAACAAGCGTTATCCTTTTATTTGTTCCTCTGTTCTTCTGCTCCTGCTTCCCTTCATCTCTTTATTGTCATCCCCTGACTTTCTAAGCTCGTTAACATAAACAAGATTTTCCCTGCAGCAGCTGTGATCAGAAGCTTTGAGAATCTTAATTGTGGAGCTACTTAATTTCTGCTTTCCAAGACAACAGTATGTCTCGAAGCTGCTTTATTGTTAGTTCGGACCTTACAGTGTTTGTGTCTGCTCACAGGGAATCCTTCAGTGAAATCTGTTAATTAGGTTAATGATATTTCAACAATTTTAAACCAATAATCATTACCTTTTAGGATTTAATGTTAAATGTGGAGTTTACTGACTAAACAGCTAATGTTGACAGATTTATGCCTCAGATCAGTTCAGAATTGACACTGGGAGGTAATTAGACGAGAGCAAACAACACTAAAAGTGTGAAGTCTGATTTATAGAGCAGAACAGTTAGTCGGCGTTCTCTGCTGCTGATTCAACATGATCCATTTCTCAAACAGTTGCTGATTGAGGAGGACCGGTGCCTACTTGGGAAAATGAAATACATTGTAAGCTCTAAGCTCCGTCCTATATTAGGATCTCATTGTTTAAATAACAGTAACAGAGCACTTTGCTCTCAGGCTGCAGGTCTGCCTCCCAAACCATGATCAGTACAGGAGAAGCCTGAAATATTTTCAAGAGATGGAAATAAAGTCCAGTATCCCTTTAACTTTTGTTATAAATTAGCATTTTATAAATAAAACTGAACTGAATTTAAACAGAATATGTTCATCCAGGTGGTGCCTCATGAGTGCTGACGGTGGAGGGTAGTTGAGGTGATGTTGGCAGGAAAGCAGCCTCACCAGTTTCTGTTTCTGCAGTCGAAGGTGACCACGCCGTTTTCATCTGGAATCCACTGGATTCCTGAAAAAAAAAAAAAAAAAGGTTTGATTTTTACACAAACCTCAAAGTGTGGTTTAAAACAGCGAGACACATTTTTGGGAAGCACCTGGGTAGAGCCTAAAGAAGCCTGTGGAGCTGCCAAAGTACTGCCAGGTGAGAGTTGGGTCTTTTTGGAAGTTCTCAATGAAAACATCATTCAGCTCCTCCGACATGTAGACTCCATTCAGGATATCTTGATCTGCAAAAAGAGAAAAGAAATGAGAAGTCTAGTGAATTTAACCTGAAGTTCTGATACTCATTCTTAATCTGAGGCTTTACCTCGGTTGTAGACGTTTGTAGGGACTTGTATGTTGCTCTGTTGTGTGTTGACTGGCAGCTTGTTGAAATGTTCATTTTTCTCTAAGGGAAAATCTCCACCCAGCGGAACTGGATTCCCGTCCTCATTCACCGTGTTGATCAACAGGGAGTTATAGTAGTCAAACTAGAGAGAAACATAAAATAACACAGTGAATAAACAGTTTGAATATTATTATCGTAGGTTTTTCCTCAGTATTATTTACCGCTAGTGTTTCATTGTACTCGTGGGCAAGATCGGCATCTTCTGCTGCTTCTGCTAACCTCTGTGGTAAAATACAATGTGTTAAAGATTCAATTTAAATGATCGTTTTGATCGGATGACTGCGACACCGTTACCTTCACAGATTTCATCTTCCTCCCGAGCATTTCTTCCATTTCCTCTGCAAACTTCTTAACCAGCTCTTCACCGTTCACCTCCTCCATCTTCACCACGCTCTCAACATCCTTGTATTTCTTCAAAACAGACCCAGTTTTCTTTATTCACACTGGCAAGCATCATATAGATCAATTACACTGTTATTTGCTATTTTAGTATCTTGGCAATTAAAGTTTTATAGTCCTTATACGTTATTTAATCCTTAAAATGAAAAATAAACCATTCGATTTGCATTATTCTGCCAAACTCCTGCCTCAATGTCCCCGTCAGGTCCGCTACGGTTTTCTTCATAATGTGGACTGAAAAGTTTATTTACTACTGGGATGTTGCACGTTAAAATAAAAAAGAAATGCATCAAAACGAATGAGTTTATTATCATTTTATGTTGCTATTTTTATTTATTTACTTTATTTATTTGTTTGTTTTTCATCTCACTTGACAAACACAACAGAAGTAAGAAAATACAAGTGAAAGGATTATAAAACGACTGTGGACTGCAGCTAAATAGAAAAAAAAACATGTTTTGTAAGCGAAGCAGGAACATTAAAATGTTCTGCAAAAAAAACAAAAAAACAAACCCCCAAAACAATATATATATACCCACACTAGCATTGCATCTATTTTTAGAAATGATTTTTCTCATCCAAATCCGTGGAGGTCATTTTAAAATTGACAGCAAACATAGTGAATATTTTGTATTTCACAAGAGAAAGAAATGCACTACGTTAGTGTGAAGACACAATGTGAACGTGGCAGATGGTAAAAAAGGCCTGCTAGGGATTCAAAAGGATGACACGCAGAGAAGGATCACATCTACTAATTACAAAACACGTATCTGGATGGTATTTGGGTTAACTGTGTCACCAGGTTGGCTCTAGGCCTCGTGCAGATGTTGTCCAGCGAATGTATGTTTATCAGTTGTGTTTTTATCAAATAATTCAATAAATATGATGTTATATCATAAATCTGTTTTCCTACTGCTATTTTTTAGCATAACTTGACAAGAAGTCAAAGGTTTTCTGTTAAAAATCACAGTTTTAGTTGTTGTAATTTAACAGCTGGGATTTCCCTTTGAAATCTGATGAACTGTTGTGTTAAAATAAAACTAAATTAAAATAATCTGTGTTATATCTCTTCTTCTTCTGTTAACGTTAGAGCTCTTTTACCTTCTGCAGAAGTTTAGCTCCAGAGTATCTGATGCTCAAAGCAGCAATCTCTTTTCCAAATGACACAGCCCATTGTTGAACACTGAAAACAGTTAAAAAATAACAAAATCAAATCCTCAACGTTACTAAGATTGTATGAAAAAACAACAAGTTAAGTTACAGTTGGCTATAAAATTGACTTAATACCAGCAAAAAATTAATAAACGTCACTATAAATCCTTTAATATACATGAAACAAAACTAAAACTATTTGTTATGACCAACAAAAGCATCAACGCAACCATTTTCTTATTATATTAAACATATTTTTCCTTTAATCTGCAGGAATTTAATTACAAGCTCTCATTAAAACTGTCTCAGTTCTAAAAATGTACATTTTAAAATAAATATAAGAATCCCAATTTACCAACAACATCTTTATTCTAACCTGAATTAAAAAATACTGATCTTTATTTAAAGGATTTAACTGTATCGATAACAAACTGGTTAAAACAGGTTATCATGAAGGTGACAGTGATAGTGGACAGACTGTCTGCTAGCTTCAAGAATTATTCTGTGCTCAATAACATGCAGTAATTCCACAAATCCTCCATGTGAATGCAACTGAGGTGAGGTGAAGGCGTAGACAGGATGTGACAGATGGTTCGACCAATGGGGAGTCGGCCAGCTCCCGGTTAGCGTGTTGGCAGGAATCTACCATCCTGCCATCCTGCCAGCATCAGCACTGAAGACTAGCTGTATGTTTGTTGACTTGTTGATATGTTTGATGCAAAATGTGAGAGTGTTCACTTAATTTTTTTAACTTATTGTTTTTTTCAAAACTCAGGGCTGCTTTTAATTTCGGTTAAAATAAAAGCATCAAGGAACCTTTTAAAAAGGCAATGCACTTCCAGATTAGCCAAGAGGATATTTGTACTAATACCTTGACTGAAGAGCTTTTCTAAATTAATCTAATGTGATTTTATTTATTTATTTCAAAATGACAATGTTAGGATTAAACTAACTCATAATGTGAAACGGGAGGTTCAGGGAACATGGGGAAATTATTTTCATACATCTGAGGCAACACAGACTCCACATTTAAAATCCCTGACCTGAATACTATCAGGGTCTTTATTTACTTAAAGCATCAGTTCTTTTGCTATTTGCATTATATTGTTTCCTCCTCTGTCTAGATATTTATTTAAAAAATTGCATATTGCACAATTTATGCTTGCTGAGGACATTTTATTTTGGTGGGTAAAATCACATCTTGGCTTTAGTTGCTTGTTTCCTCAGTTATATTAACAGTAAAATTATAGTGTTGATGATTTTCTCATGGCAGCACACACGTTGCCACACTGGCTAAAGAGTTGACCCCTTTAACCTAAAGTGTTACGGCCTTGGCCTTGTTAACTCTGAAGGAAACGTGGGACTTGGTGCCAAATCTTCCCCTGGCAGAGTAATGAAATCCGTGTTCTGTGAACTGTATTGACCTGCAAAAGTCACGCCGGCCTGCTGACTGACAGCACATTTACCCTTTGAGTTACACAGTGGTGCTTGGAGGTTCGTGAAAACAAAACATCATCAGATTTCTGCTCACAGGCAGATAAATATACAACTTAACAGGAAATATTTTTACAGGAATGTAAATATTCTAACGGCGTTAGAAACTTTAAATGACTTCTGTCTCTTCAGCATTTCACATGAATTATCTCTCTGCCTCATCCACGCCATGTTAACACGCCTGACAGCGCCGCGTTGATCTTTTAATGTTTTTTCAGTCATCAGGACATTTGAAGGCTGTCGAGGTGAAAAATCTTTAGTTCATTTAGTTCTCGTGGTTATTTGAGTTATTGTTGCCTTTCTATCAGCTTGAACCAGTCTGGCCGTTCTCCTCTGACCTCAACAAGAAATTTCGCCCACAGAACCACCATTCTCTGTAAACCCTAGAGATGGTTGTGTGTGAAAATCCCAGTAGATCAGCAGTTTCTGAAATACTCAGACCAGCCCGTCTGACACCAACACCCATGTCACGTTCAAAGTCACTTAAATCACCTTTCTTCCCCATTCTGATCAGATTGTCTTGACCATGTCTACATGCCTTAATGCATTGAGTTGCTGCCATGTGATTGGCCGATTAGAAATTTGCGTTAATGAGCAGTTGGACAGGTGTGCCCAATAAAATGGCCAGTGAGTGTATAAAAACAATTATGCTAAAATTATTCAAACTCCTGGCAGATTTTGACTTAAACTTATTGTCATTCAACCATGAAGTTTTGTTCTGATTGGAAATGACACAATCATCTATATCGTTCTTAAACGCAACTGAAAAGCCTTTACTGGCTATTAGAGCAATAAATCACTTAATAAATCACTCTTTTTGCACGTTTCTATTGGTATTTTTGACTGTACATGTTGTTTGATGAGCTCCAAGTCTTTGAGGTTGGAAGGCCTCCTTGCCATCACTCTAAACTTTAGATTCAAGATCAAAGCCAAGCCTGAACTCTGGTTGGGTTATTCCAAAATATCAATGCCATGTTGAAATGTCCCGTATTGCCCGAGGTCAAGTTTCTCTGCAGATACTAAGAATCTTGATGTAATCTTCTTTTTTCGTGGGGTGTTAACATTGATTGAGTTGCCTGGCCTGTTGGCTGGAACCAACCCCAGAGCATTATGTTCCCACCACCGTGCTTGACTATGGGGATGATGTTCATGGGGTTAAATGCTTCTTTTTGTGATTGTTTTTTTATTTATTTTTTTACACCAAATGATAGATACATGATAGTGGCAAAAAAATTCCATCGTTGTTTCATTTAACCACAAGACAGAAAACCAGAAGTCATCTTCTTTGTCAAGATGAGATTTTGAAAAGTTTTTGTGTGTCATTTTTGACTTCCTCCCACATCCTCTCAAAAATTCCACCAAGTGGCACATCTAGTATTTTTTTTAGATATATTTTGTATTGTTGCCATTGGAACCCAAAAACATTCCCTGACTTGTGAGTACCTAACCGCAGATCCTCACTGACCTTTTTTGTTTTTAACTCTGACATGCTTTGCTGTTTTTCACCTGCAGAGTTAATGAACAAAGCTGTTCCCAGTTAATCAGAGGATGCTTTAAAACAGCACGGAATATCTGGAAAGATATGGAACCATGAATATGTAGAACTGACTGTTTTGTTTTTGTTTTTACTAAAATCAATGGCAAATTGTTGCATCCTATTTTCAGACAGAATAAACATGTTGGTCACAGTAAAAATAATGTTTTAAATCTAAATCAGCAAGAGGTATAAATGATTTAGTGTTACTGTATGTGTTAGAACTGTTTTTTTAGGAGTAGAAAGACTAGTTTGGCAGATAGTTGTACCCCACAGGTGAACAGATGGACCATACAGTATGTATCTTGAGTAATCAGCCAAATTAAGAAAACACTAGTGACTCAGCCGTGAGACGTATGGCTTTAAGAACAGCCACGCCGTTCAACACAGGAAATTACCTGATTAAATTGTCAACATAATAAAGCATAAGGTCACTGGTCACAATGTGCCAGCTTTGATAGCAGGTTTATTCTAACTTTTATAAAGACTGTTTTTTATTTTCTATACAGGCTAAAAACAGCTTTGTCCTAAATTCAGATCCTGATTGTTCAGTTTCTGGATAAAAAGCAGATGTCAGAGTTTTTTTTTTTTTTTTTTGTTGCTGCTGTACTCACGTTTCTGGTGGGATCTTCATCTGCCCATCCACCATCAGGCACAGAGAGCTGAAGAGGATAATCCACATCAGCATCATCAGCCTCCGTCTGCGTGGCCCACTTTTGTCAAATTTAATGGCATTTCCACCCTTTACTATATTCCAGCGGCTCATATGTGCAGCTGCAGATGTCTGCATCAGTCCGGCGATTGTTGAAAACTGTCTCCAAGACAGAGATGGAATTAAGACAAAAAATATGTGAAATGAAAACCTACAGCAGAGAGCAAAAAAACTGTATCTTTAGCTTTGGCTCAATAGCTTGTAGCAAGTAACATGTCGACTTTAAAAGAGGTCAGAAAACTCCAACCAGAAATGGCTTGAAACAATGACTTTGAGAAGTTGGCATCTTTTAACGGAAAACTTTTCAGACAAAACAACGAGCAGGATGCCACATTAAAAACAGGAAAGTGGACACATTCCAAAGAGAATGGGAAAGTACTCACCATGTCATGTTCACAGAGTTAATACAGGGGTGTGATGGTCTAATGAAGGAAATAAACACTGAATAAAAAAAAATCTAATGGGTGTCAGCTGAGCTCCTGGTACATGAAATGATCTAGAAAGGTTTGGATGTCAAAGGTCACTTCTATCCACCAGAAGTCACCATGGAGCCTGGCCATCCTCCTAAACCTTCATCTCCAGGGCTTTTATTTGGATTTTCATAACTCCCATCATCCACAGCTCACTTCCATATGTTCCCTCTTGAATCCAGCTAAAAGTGTAGAAAAGTCTCGAGGCATCAGACAGATTCAATCATCCGCCGACTGTTCATCTCAGAAGAAAAAACACAATTTGAAAGTTTGTCCTCGCTCGCCCCGCTGACCTCGCTTCATCGAGGTGTTAAACTCATACAGAACAAATAAAGTAAACTGCTGGGTGTGTGATGGGTGACTGATGAATGAATTCTCTCTAGACTATCTCTTCCTCCTCTCCTGTACCTCTTTATAACGTAATCCAGGCTGGATTAAACCCCTCCTCCCACTATCACTCCTTTCCCCCCCCCCTCTCTCTTCATCCCTCTCAAAATCTACACACTAACACGATCTCTATCACTCTGGATTTTGACCCGCTGTCTGTCCATTTTTTCTTTTCATCCCTGTTGTTTTTTTACTCTAATCTTTATTACCCAGTATATTTTTAACCTTCTTAAAAATACCTGTTTATTTTTCTTGATCTTTCTTTGTGCAATTTTTTTTTTTACCCCAAACACAAATGGATGAAGGCAGTAACTAGACCTGAGCATGAGAAGAATGAAGGGAAAAGAAAAAAAGAGGGAGACCAGAGAAGGATGAAGTACCAGAGGATAGATTATCGTATTTGTGGGGAGTTTGAAGAGTAAGACTTTCTCGACACTGAGACATCTAGTGGACTCATCGTTATTTGTACAGAATTAAACATCACTGAACGTTCAGACTTTTCTTTGATCTGTTCTCCTACATTTATTTATTTTTAACCAATTTTATTCACAAAAATAAATTGTTATTGTTCAGATATTCAAATGTTTTATTTGAATTCAGAGAAAAAAGAATTAGTTTGGCTGGAAAATGATAAAATACCACTTAGTTAATGTTGTTTTAATGCTTTTGGGTAATAAACTCTGCATGGACAATACTCGAGTCTCCGTCTTTAAGTTAATATTTTGATTAATAAATTATTGATTTATTTGATTGTTTTGTTGTTCTAGCTTTTTAGTCCCATTCTAACTTATATCACAAGTAACAGAAAAATAAAAATAATCCAGAAGTGTTCACAGACATCTACAGAGAAAACATGATCTAGTGTGACTTACCTTCGTCATACGAATAAGAATTATAATCCCAACTTGTGTTTTATTTGATGTTTCAGACTAATCTAAAGCTGGAACCTCAAAAATTAAAAAAACTATGAAGAAAATCTGGACAAAAGTTTTCAAAATTGATAATAAAAATTCTTACTTTTAAACATGTTTTATGTTAAAAAGATTAAAGAGCAGCGAAGCACCTTCTGAAGACAGAAAACCAGAAGAAGTGGGCTGGATCCTGCCTCTGTGGGTATAGACACACACACACACACACACCAGAAGTCATTGATTACTCCAAGCCAGAGCTAATAGTCAGCCTTTACTTTTAGCCCCATCAGCTAAACCAATGATGTGGAACCTCCTCCTCTCAGAGAAAAGCCTCCAAATTTTGCATTTCCCATTTGTATTGAACACAAGAAATCACATCTGGTTCTTGTTTGAACTCGTATAGTTTGTTTAAACCTTTTTTTCTTTCCTGTAAACACTTACTGTTGATGAAAATTACCGTGTGCGATACATGAGTTTGTTGGGGAGAGGAAGCAGGAAGGAAGTCCGAGGAGAGGCCGCCAGATTAACGGATATTTGAGAAAGAGAAAGAACCGGTCGACATCTGATCAATTCAACAAGTGTTTGGGAATGTTTTTTATGAATAAACTGAAATAACAGTTTGTAACACAAACACGACGAATAAAACTAGAAAATTCGTCTCTCCCAGAATTATTGTTTTTTTTGTTTTTTTTAGATTTATCACAAAATTTCCACATGATGACACATTTTAACAGCTAGTTTTGCCACGTTTCCAAGTTTTTCTTATTAACACAAATAAGATTAAACAGTATAAAAATATCTGGATTCAGTCTGTTTTTATTAGATGTTTCAGCTCTTTTAATGACGCCTCGCCTTTTCCTTGAGCACCATGTCAGAATAAAACCACGTTTGGAATTTCCCCAAAAACTTCAATGCAACAACATTTCAACATGTGAAAAAAGGACCTTTTTCTTCATTAATCACAGAATATCAATCCCTCTAAAAGTCGAGTCTAACTTGTGGTTTCATCTATCTTAAAGAATTAGAAAACCAATTGAAGCCAAAACAAAACACCAGCAATGGCAGAAAAATGTTTTCTTAGCCAGTAAAAATATTTTATTATTTCAATTTTACAGCAAAACATTCCAGACAAGAGAAATCCGAAATAAATTTACCGGTATTTATATTTACAATAAGATTCTTTTTTTATATTATCATAAACATCTTGACAACTTGACTGAAAATAGAAACAGATTTGATATCTAACTTGGGTGCGACATGCTGGTCGTTTGTAGATCAACCGTATAAAAATAATCTTTTTTTTATGAAAAGTCTGTTTTTACTTGCTGTTTTAGTCTGGTTGCTGCTGTTTCAAGCTGATCAAGGTTAGTGCTCGAGTCGGACTGTAAACGTTGACCCTGCTGAAAAACAGAAAGATTCTGAGTATGGTATGTTGGACATGTGCTGTCCATTTTGGGGGTTTGCAGAGCTCTAATTGGTCCTTTTAAACTGAATATCCAGTCTCAGTTTCATCATCTATTACTACCCTGAGATTTCCAAACTATTCTGTTGTTTTTAAATGTGTTGAAATCTTTTTAATGTGACCAAAGTGATCTAAAGAAGACTTTTAAAATGCAGAATGTTATTTGTTTCCCCTCCAGTTTAAAAGCTCTGCATGTGACTGAAAACTCATTAAGTGACAGACTGGCAAGTGTTCCAATAAAAAAACCCTTACAGAGTAAATAACTTTAAAAACCTCAATAAAAAAACATTTAAATTCGTTTCCTGTGAGGTAGTTTAGATTGACAGGTTCCTGCTGTCTTCATGTATTTATCAAATTTGACAATTATCTGTTTTCCTTCCTATTTTCAGACTGTCAGAAGTAATGGGATGACTAAAACTGTTACAAAATGCACTGAAAGACAACGCCCCCTTTCTGTGAAACTGAACTACACAAAAGCCACAAAAAACAGCTCAACAGAATGGAAACCCTTTGGGGAAGCTGTTTTGTGGACAGGCTACATTTTCTTACAAACTAGAAATCTAAGTTGTATAATTTGATATGAGATTTATGTATTTGTTTCTGGTACCCGTTTAATTCTTCTTTATGCACTTAGAGAGTGGCTTGAAGTGAGTCATGCTAGATGAAGCTGCAGTGAGTGTGATTTGAAGGAGGAAGTGTTGTACACGCATCAGTTGCTGGAGTAAGACTTTGGACAGGGAGTGTGTACAGACAGCGGGAGTGAAGAGTACTTGCTGCTGGAGCCGTTAGCAAAACGGCTGACGTATGCTTCGTAGATGGAATCCAGGAACGAGGCGTCAGTCTGAAACATGGTTACCAAGCAACTTAGTCCTGCATCTTTTTTTATACTTCAAAACTGAAAACTTAATTTTAATCACAACAAATGTGCAGTGTGAAAGTCTGTTACCTGGATTAGGTGCAGCAGTGCTGCTTGAAGCTGGCTTTTAGAAAGAGCCTGGACCTCATCCTGAGGCGGGGGTCTGGAAAGGGTGGGGGGTGCGGGACAGCTGTCCTGAATGACTGATGACTTTGTCTGAGTGAACATGCTGGGAGAAAGAAGCAACATGGGAGCCACAGTGGCAGGTATCCGCTGGGGGGAGATGACCTGCACACACAGGAAGAGTTCATCAGACCTTAATGAAACTAAGAGAGCAGTTCCACGTATAGTTATATTTTTGTGTAATTTTCATACCAGCAGCCAAACCAAAACTTTTCCACATCATGATCATCATTTCTGTAGCAACAACCGGCTGCTGACTGCGCAAACTGACCGTTACCTGAAACTGCAGCGGAGCTTTTTGACCTGCGGTGGCTGCGGTTGGAGATGGTACTACACCTAACGATGAGCCTGCATCTTGATTCTGGTTAGGCCCCAGGAACCGAGGTGCCAGTCCTGGATAGGGTCGAGGTGGATTATGTGAGACCAGGTTCTGTTCCTGCTGGACCAGCTGGAGCTTTTGGAGGAGCTCGTGAGGTGACACCACACCTTGCATCTGGGAGGGCAGACCTGACGAGACAACATTAGGGCCCAATGTGAGTTTTGTTTTTGAGGCACACAAAGACTAACCAAATATCTTGGACTTGGTTCTGTCTCACGTATTGCTGAATACTGATACTAAATTAGATTTCACACCTGTTCCCAGTGCAGTAGAAGATATCTGGACGTTGTTCTGTGCTTCTGTCTGAGATTTCGTGAGGCTGAAAAGGAGCTGCTGGCTCTGTTGTGCTTGAAGAAGAGAACAGGACACAGAATCTACTAATCCAGACTGAGAGGAGAGAAGAGGACTCTGCTGCAGAGGAGGTGGGTTAGAGCAACACGAGGAGGCAGCGAAGGGGAAGGAGGTGGCGAGTTGAGGAGCTGGCTGAGCGTGTAAAAGTCTTTTTATTGGGTCAGGTTGCAGCTGCTGCTGCTTGTGGTGGTGATGGTGCTCATGATGGGAATGATGGTGATGATGGTGGTGGTGATGTTCCAGAGGAACCCCGTTGTCACACAGACGGTTCTCGGGAGACTCAGACAAAGTCTGAAGCACGCCACCAACACCTGTGACCCCTATCTGTCCCTGCATGAGCTTGGCAATGGCTGGACAGTGCTGATGAGCAGCAGCAGCATTTCCACCCTCTTCCCCAACTAACGGCCTGGTTCCTCCATCCGAATGTCCAGCGAGGGCGATGTTTCCTGCGTTGGAAATCACATTTTTGCCAGAGTTTATGGCGTCGTCGTAGGTCAGTGTGCGGGCTACAGGTGGTCGCGCAGCTTTTCCAGGGTCAGGCTTAGAAGAGTGATGATGAGTCCCAAACAACATGGCCAAAGAGAGAGTCTTGGGCTCTGCACCCTCACTGTCCTGGATGAGTAAAACATAGTGTCAACTTGAGATGTTAAACAGAAACAATAAACAAGGAGAAACCTAAAGTGTTCACTGTACCTGAGTGTTTGGTTTAACTGGTATGGGTTTGATCAGATTAGGGTTTCCACACAGAACAGCACTGCCACCAATCTCCTTTGGCTCCGGGTTGGACTTTTCCTATAAAACACACAGGAAGTGGACAAAACAGATACAGTGAGACATACAAACAGATTTACATAAATGATAGTGTCAAAAAACACAAAATACATCTTATTGTTTTTGTATTGTTCCCATACTTTGTCATACTCAGAGCGTGCTTTGGTCAACATCTGTATGATGTCCACTCCTTTTGTTTCATTATTTCCTCCTCCTCCTACAAAACCAGCACCACCACCTCTTCCTCCAGGAGACAACCATCCACCCTGAGACTGAGCCAAGATCTGCTCCTGTTGAGTCAAACTATCAGAAAAAAATAAACAGATTCAAACACTTTTATTGTTGAATAACCAAAACATGACTAAAAAAGGAGAATGCATTTCAAAATAAAAGTGCAGGGTCTCATTATTACATGTACTTACATCTTCATCCTCTGAGCAATGCGCTGACAGTCCTGCTTGTCGTAAAACCAGATGCCATGGATAACCACTGGAGGAGGAAGGAAAGGGAGACGACACTGAAGTTTGTCATAATAAAAAAAATGTTGTGGTTCGCAATAATAATCCAGACAATGTGGAAAAAACAAATCACATTAACGAGACTACCTCTTGAGTCCTGAGATGTGCTCACCAGTAAGGTCAGCAGACAAGAAAATGAGCTCGCTGACCTACCATACCCTCACAATCAAATAAACGCACAAACACGCAATAGCTCAATTTTGTTACTATGACATCAGAACAGACAACGCAGAGTTTAAAATGAGTCATTTCCCTGCCAAGTCAATGGGAACAGAAGCCAGCAGAGCCATTATACAGAGAAACATGGGCCCCAGGAGTCTCATGAACAGCATGAAGTTAGTCAGCAAGAGGATAAGAAGAAAATCCATGGTTTTGGAACAAATGTAAAAGAGACTTGAAGTTTTTTTTTCTCAGTATCTTCAAATTTCTGCACAAAAACACGAAAAAACAATAGGAGGAGCACAAACACATTGTGGAATCTCAGCACCACAAAATAAAATAAATAAATGACGTTTGAAAACACAGATTTTTTAGCTCAATCGAAAACATCATGAGGCGTTGAGCCATCAAGGCGCTGTTGCTGGGCAACCGCAGAGCAGCTCCGTGAAACTGACACAGAAACGAACGGCCGGTAAATACAACTTGATGATTTGAGCGACGGATCGTTCTTAGAAACAAATGTATAAATATATATCATGGGATGGAACATGACAGAAAAACGCATGCCTGGATAAACAGATACAGTGTGTGGTCTAGACAAAAGTAGAACATGTTCTGCTGTCGCTTCAGGAGTGGAGTAGAAATGAGCATGGAGGAATCTGAAGAGAGTAAAGCCAAAGGACACCAGTGAGAAGTCGCTGAATATCTTTAATATATGAGGAAAATGTCTTTGCAGAGTAAACACTATACTATGTTGTAAATATAGTTACCACACAGATAGAATGCATTCCCAAACCAACAGACAGACCGCAAAGGTCAATGTGGATGAGGGGAACAGACGGGGGGGTGATGGGGAGGGGGACAGACATACACATGAGTTAAGTTGAGCCTGGGAAAATCAGCCCTGTACCAAATAAGTAACTGTAGAGGGAGACTGATTGGTGGAGCCAGAGCCACTTAGTGTTCACTGGGGATGAAACTGTTTGACAGACACTGAAAGAGACACACACAGAGTCCAGGTCAGACAGCTGGAAAATTGAAGAAAAATGAGCAAGATGGATCGAAAGACGTGAGGTGTGTTAAGCAAAGGAAATTATCGAGTCCATCAAAATAGGAACACGCGGTTCTCAGAGTTTGCTAGCTGTCAGGTGACATTGTGCAGACTGAGCTTAGCTAATGAAGGAAAAAAAGTTAAAGTGAAGTGACAGAAAGACAGCTGGACAAGAACTGGTGGCATTTCAGACACAAGACAATTTCTTAGACCTGTTCTTCTCAGCCACACAGAAAGAGGATGGAAGTAAAGAAGATAAAGCCCGTAAGGTGTTTCTGATAGCTCACCGCGACTCCAGAAAAAAACAATAATGGCTCAGCTATCCTGACTCCTAACTGTTCCAGGAGGAGAGAAAGAGACTGACAGAAAAAAAGAGGAGAAGAGGACTACACACAGTAGCAAGACCAAAATCTGTACAGAAGAGAAAAGAGGGGGAGCTCAAGTCTGGTCCTCTTACAGTAAAGCAGAGGCGGAGGGACATTAAAAATGTAAGACTGAGCCAAGAAACAAATCTACTCGACTTGGAAGTCAACTGAACGGACATGTGGAAGGAAAACTTTAATGGGACGATTTCAGTTTGGCATGAAAGAAGGGTGAGGAGTTCAAAAACTGGAAAGAATCACGAATTACAGGCTTTTTTTTCATAGCTTGAATCCAGTGACGTGTGGCGGAGGCCCGCATCTTCAATTCTTTGAGAGGATCCAGCCAAGGCAGCGAGCACATGTGATGACTACATCTACGTACGTCTTCAGCCAGAAGCTTCTTCAGATCTGCTGCAACACAGACAACTACAAGAGATCCTTCCTGCCCACGGATAACATCTAGTTTCCCCTTGGGTTAATAAAGTATTACTGAGTTCGGAAACCTTTTTTACTGACTTAATCTGATTTATCCTGATTTCAACCGTGCTTTTTCAATGGCAAGTATAATCAGTACCTTTGAATTTTGGAGAAATACAGATTCTAAACCTTACAGCTGAGAAGATATGATAGTGACAACTTTACATCTTCTGCCTGAGGCTTAGCTGCAGGTATCTCTGCTACTCCAGTCCAGGCCTTTGGAGGAAGAGCCTAAACTGCTGTGACAGTTATATGTAGACAACTGGACTCAACTTCAGTGAAGGTTCATCTGCTGGCGAAGAAAAGTCTTATACCTTAATAAAACTCCAAGAGACTTTATTTAAATGTAATTCAAAGAAAATTGTGGAAGCAATTAATGCCACACAATTAAACTACAGTTGGACCATGCTGAGAGGTCTGTTTCAGAGGAAACTTAAACATGAGAGGCTGGAGGAGGAACCTGAAGTCCGATACAAGGGATTGTTGGTGTCCGAGAGAGACCTGGGATACACGTATGTCCGGCCTGGAGGTAAGACTGCCCCTCCATTTATTCTATGGAAAAATTAAAAGTCTTAAACAACAAAAGCAAAGTATTTACTGCTTCCTGTGTCAACATAATAGTTCAGCTCAGGTTACTAAATGGAGAAAATATAAATGAGAGGAAAAACAAATGACACAAAAACCTATTTTTTTAAAGTGAATTAACTGTAAACAAAGACAAATATTTCATAACTACAGATTTATGGAAGACTGAACACATTTTTCAGGTGATCAGTTACTTTCAGTGGCAATTTCCAAAAATCAAGCTACTAACGAAGTGGGTTTACGGAACCAGAAAAAAGAAAATAAATAATCGCACCAAGACCATAAATGCTCAGAAGAGAGAATGCTAAATGACTCCGGGTCCTTAGATCAGGCAAACATGATCTTGCCCTGTTCTGTGGTATATCTTCACTGTTTATTTTTAGCATGGGGTGCCACTTTGTGCCAACCGCCATTCCAGGAAGTTACAGCAGCTCTGAGGGCTCCATGTTTATCTAACGATAAGATTCCACGACCCCTCCGCTAAGAGGTCACAGTGCACTGGGACTGGCAGCCCTGCCAACAACCTACAAATCAGACATGAGCCAATAAAAACACATTTTCTAAAGCCTCTGATGCTCAGAACAACAGCAAATGGGATTTTACTTGTATTATAATTTGGAGATTTGTGCTTTTGATGTATCTCAGGGCATTTTTGCCCATCTCTGTTAATTCACAATGTTCTGGATTTTTTATAACTTCTATCTGGGTTATTAACAATCCTTCTAAATCACAGCAGCTAAAGTGATAAAAATCAGTCTGATTACAACAATTATTCATATCTCCTTCTTTTGGTGTTTTATTATCAGTCTATAATCGGTTGGAGCTGTCATTATGTTTGACCGTTATTATACCCCGTCCTAACTCACATAACTCAAGCTAATACGTCCACTTAAACAGAGGAAGCCATAATCAGCTGTGATGTCATTACCGCTTTTAAGTGTTTTAAAAATTCTTTCCTTCCCACGACAAGTGACTCAACCTCATTCTAAAAATCCCCTTTCAGTAGTGATGCTCTGACCAGAGGTCAATACTACCACAGATTATCTTTAATTAGCATTGTGATCCTTTAAAAATGGGTGGGAAAGGTGTCAGGCTTAAAGTACGCAGATCAAAGTAAGGCATGAGCAATCCATTTCCACCTGCCTTTTACTTAGCCTAATGGAAAGGCAAAAAATAGAGAAGGGGGGGGTGTCTTTCTGTGTGTCAGCAACTCCTGAGCGAGTGTATGTTTAGATTATCAGTGACGGTGGTGGTTTATCTAATCTCTGTGGCTGCTTTCATAGTGCTGTCAGACTCTTGTCCCACATGCACACTTAGCAATGTGATTGTGTGAGTGGCCCCCATATGTAGATCTGAAAAAAGTCAGGCTGATAAAATTCACTAAAAGGTCCCTGTATAGTTCCTTAAATGGAATTACTAGTTCAGACTAGGATGATCTAAATAAAACCCTTAACAGTGTTGTTTTAGACTTATTTGCTGTATCAAAAAAAATTAAAATAGCCCTTTTATATCAAGACATGATCCCATTTCATAGTCCCATGAATATGATCTCAGTCTTATGAGAAGTATTACGTGCTCTACACATAGCTGTTTAACTTCTCAGTGCAATATAAAACATCATATACAGTATTACGAAAAGAATGAAACTTACTTTATCAATACCTGAGGAAAATTTGTCATTGGAAGATGTTTATAACTAAGAGGCATTAACAATTTGTGTGTGTGTATTAAACCTTACATCGTGCGTTGCGGTAAAGCAGGAAAGGGTCCTGGAGCTGGAAGTCCAAATCTTTTGTGATCGGCTCCGTCAGATTCTCCATACTGAGTCGATTCATGATGGTGAATCCGTGTCTAGGTGATGCAAGCCTAAAATTCAAAGAGGATGCAGCACAGGAAATCATAAGAAACATGAATTTTGTGATTTAGAGAAAAAAAAAAGTAGTAAACTGCATGTAAGCATGCAGAGAATGTAATAATGGGCTCAGGTAGGATCTATTTTATATTCAACTAAATACCAACAGCAGGTAATTATTATAGACAATAAATTATCATTAAAAAGGCCTGCTGAAAGCTGCACATGTATGTAACTATTTTAACACTCACCTTGTGTAGATAAAAAGGGTACCTTCCACCTCCGTCTTCTCCTGAAAAGTTTTAAAAACATAAATGAATCAAAACAACAGAAAGACACTCTTCTCTCATATTTTATCCCATATGTTTATCTAAGACCTGTCAGTTCATCTTACTCCAAACAGAGTCAAGCATATTTTAATTTAAAAAAACCCCACAACATTACAGAAATTTTTTAATGACTTTAACGTTTGCAAACAGCTTCTGATATTACTTGTCTCCAACAAATTTCTGACTGCGGGGATAAAACGCGCCTACTAAGTAAGGCTAAGCTAAGTTAGCATTAACATCTTTTACCAATCTTCAGACTTACCCACTCGTTGGCCCTGTTGTTATAAGTATATAGGGCAACTTGGCTAGCAACATCCACAATGTTGTTTATATAGGGGTCTTGTCGCTGCAGAGCAGCTAAACTTATATCCAGTCCTTTCGCAGCAAGACAGCTACTGCTAACTGTAGAAGTCGCTGTCATTGTTTCCTATGGGAACGTTAGCCTGTTAGCTAGCTTTAGCGTCAATCGACTCACAGAAAAACACATAAAACTATATCAGCGAAGAGAGGAAAAAATATATCTCTATCTACAAATAGGTATTATGCCTTTAAAAAATTATAATTCTAAATTTAAATACTTTAAAAGTCCTCGAGCTCTAACTGTCAAAAGAGAGTTTGAGAACTGCCATGTCTAGCCTAAGCGTTTGCTAACAACTTAGACTTGAGTAGTTGCACGGGAAAAATTCATGTCTTAGCAATCGACCTTGAAAAACCGATCTGGCAGCGCTGAAGAATTTTAGATCAAATCCAACAAAAACCCCAGCATGGTAATATATTGCATATAATGACTTCCATTTGATTAGTTTTTAACGAGCCAATTATAATATGTTGTGTAAGCTATCTTTTGTTTGTGTCAATTATTTTTGTTCACACCAGCAGTCAAGATTTTAAGATTTTAAGTGCTCCTCTCATTTTAAAAGGTCACTAATAAACCACACTGTTATTTTAAGCACTGTAAATGCGTTTATGCTCCCTGCAGAGTTTTTGCAAAAGTAATTTGAATTATAATGTAACTCTCCTTAAATTAAAAAGTGTATTAAATTGGTATCAACTCTATTTCTGTTCATTTTGTTTAAAATTTTCTGTCACATATCAAGCTATTTTCTGATTCTTTTTTTATTATTATCAGAAATATGACTTACAGGCGCTGATGTTTACTGATATCTCAGTCTGTTACATTTCCCAATAAAAACACTGGGGGGCATTAAAGGAACTCCTAAAACAGCAATCTTCTCAACTTGTTAAATTCCATTTTCATTATCTCTACTGTATATGAAATAAAATTAAATTCTGTTGTAAAAGATCATTTGACTGGCTACTCTGAAATTGACATATTCTGGCAATGGATGCCAACTTGTGGTGTTTATCAGTTGATGCTTATAAGTTTTCATTTAAGTTACATTTTAAGGAAATTTTAAGGGCATTGTGTAATTCTTATAAATTTGTCTTATGTTAGAGAACCGGAATGAGTTTGTGGCTGCTGCCTTTGCAAGATGATCTTGCAAATGAGATCTCTGCTCTCAGTGTCTGGTGTCTGTTTTACAGTTTAATATAAATGTTTAATACCCTGACATATTGGCAATTATCATACAAATAATAAATGAAGTGAAAATAGATTAAATTGCATAATATGATTGTTATTTATTTAACTTTTTATTGTTTTGAAAGATGAAAAGACTCAGATTATTCTTTCTTCTTACCTTGTTTAAGTTGTCATAGTTTGATTTGATTATATCATAACCTCTTGAACTTGAATTCAAACTAATTTTGTATTGTTTACGTCATGACTTATTTTGTTTTTAACTCAATATATGAATGCGAGAAAAACTGAAATGTGTAGGCGTCAGAAATAAGACACATTGGTCCTGAAAATAACGTCCAAGGACAGAACAGTAACTGATACAAGAACATAACTTTCAGGAATTTGACTCAGCAGTATCAATAACATATAGTCTCACTTGTGACACCTGATAATGAATCTGCATCTTATGTTGAAGCTATCTGAGTTTTCAGAGTACTGCTTAAATGTCAAAGACATCTGATTGACAAAAGACTGCAGTTGTTTATTTATTAAAAAAACGATCTAGTCTTACATTCTTGTCAGGGGAAAATAATGAAAATCTTCAGAATTAGACTTTAAGTCAAGCATTAAAAATATGGCAAGACAGAGTTCTTAGGACTTTAGAAAAAAAGGCTTTGTCATCAGCCTGGGATGAGTCATAAAACCATTTGTTAAAAGTTTGGACTCACAGTCAGAATAATCATAAATTCACCTTCAGCAAAACTCAGAACAATAAAATGAATGTCAATGCAACATAAAACCAAGTTTACTGCCCATCTGCAGCTTTCTAAAGATAAGAAGCCAGATGGTTGCAGAAAAAAAGTGTTGTTGGATTAGAAAAGCACCAAATATTTGTTGTGTAAATCAGAAGTGTTGTGTTTGAAGTCGAAAATAAGAACCGTATTCTAGCTGTGAAGTATAACAGTGATTGTATTGTGTTATTCTACATCTTGGCCAGCTTTTGTTCATTGATAAAACTGTAGATATTGAAGGTAGATATGAGGACATCTTCCAGTGAAGCTAATTTCCAAACAAGGTGTTTGGATTGCCAAAAAAATGAGTGAAAATGAGTATGACTTAAGAAATGCTTCATTTCTGTCATTTTAATGTCAAGCCAATCATAAATGTGTACTGTTAAGAAATAATTAGTTATTTAATTATTTTGATCATTTCTTTTATATTGAATTATCTATAATTTTGCAGTTTTACAACTTCCATTAACTGGGTCTGTGGCTCATTTTTGAAGTCATGAAGAATACAGAATATTACGCAACCACAAATAAATAAAATGCACATCTTAGGACTAAATTACAACATTATTAGGTCTTATATCTCTATTGTGAGAAAACACCTCACAAGCTAATAAACAGGATTTCACCAGGAAGCAACAAGTACAGGAATACAATATCCGTCCATCCGTCCATCCGTCCATCCGTCCTTCCGTCCATCCATCCATCCATCCATCCATCCATCCATCCATCCATCCATCCATCCATCCATCCATCCATCCATCCATCCATCCATCCAGCCATCCGTCCGTCCGTCCGTCCGTCCGTCCGTCCGTCCGTCCATCCATCCATCCATCCATCCATCCATCCATCCATCCATCCATCCAGAACCACGCTGCAGGGGAAACAGCTTCAGCAGAGAACCTCAGACCTCCTCCTCTCCGGGTGCTTCCAGGAGAGGAGGAGGTCTGAGGAGGTGCTTCCTCTAGCCTTTCAGGAAGTACTAGAAGTGATCCAATGCCAGATGTGAGACATAACCTTTCTCTGGGGCCCTTGGTCTTCTTGGAGGTTTCCTCCAGATGGGACATGACTGCAACACCTCCCATGGAAGGTTTTCTGAGGGTGTCCTTACCCAAAGCCCAAACCACCTGCTGGCTCCTTTTGATACAGAAAGACAGCAGGTCTACTCTAAGTCCCACCTGAATAGTTGAGATCCCCACTCTGTCCCTGAGGGTGCAAGCAGCTACTCAGCAGAGAAAGCTAAATTTAGCTGCTTGTATTTACTGTCTTATTGACTTGGTCATTACCTACATCTCATGACCATATGCAACCATTGCTCCTTGTAAATTTGAGCTTCAACTATCAGTCTGACTCTCTGCTCCATGACCTTGACATAGACCTAAGCTGAAGAGTGTGAGCCTCCTGTAGTTGGAACACACACGTCTGTTTAAAGGTACAATATAGAACATTTTCATACAAAGCAATATTTTTAACAACATGAGACCTCCATGGGGTGAATGAAAATACAGTATTTCCTTTAACAATTATATTTGAAGTAAAATCTAATAAATTATTTATTCTGATGGGTACGATGTTGGCATTATGTTTATATCTACCAGCCAATAGCGGGCAGAGTAGTGGGCACCATTGCAGATTGTCTAATATGGTAAATAGTCCATAATACCGAGGCTGTTACTGGATCAGGGGCCAGAGAGACTTTGGGTGAGTAATTTTCGTGGCATCGACACACACGTGGGGGGTTGTGACTCTAGGCCTTGTTTTGTTGTTGTGGTTCCATATTCAACCTCTAAGGAGAGAGAACATCACCCTGATCCGTCAGTCCCAAGTAGGTTCCTTGTAGTTTAAGCAAAAGGCAGCTGGACTTTTTCTTGTTTATTGAGACCTTTCATTTCTCATCCAAGATGTTTTCTCAGTTCAAACTGAAAAGTACAGTTTCCAGCTTTTAACCTGTGATGAGTGAGCTGGCACACAGATCATCCCAAATTTCTACAGAAGAGAAGTTACATATCTGTAATGCAGGGCGGACACTGTGCGAATTCAAGGGGATTTCGCCACGATCTTGCCGTCGCAGACCACGCTGCATCATCGTGGAAACATCGTAGCATCGGGATGTCCGGTCAGGAGGTCGTAAGCCGTACAGTGTGAGAACACTCACGAGGAAGGAATAATTGCTGCTACGTTCTAACGATAATGCTGCGACCTCCCGATCAAACTTCTGGCATGTCAGAAATTTTCGCCGTAGTTTGTACAGTGTGAGCGGTGTTACAACCAGTTGTTCCTTGACCCCATTCTGGATATTTCTTTAAAAATCATAAAGAATCCATTCTCAGCTTTTCAAGTTATGTTCCTAACAGTCAAACAAACAAACACTGGCAAGAACATGACCTCCTTGGTGGAGGTAATAAAACAAAAAGTGTCATTCTGTAAGCTGCATAACACTGTTAGGTACATGAGATGCTGCAAGATATTTTTTCCCACAAACAGAACGTTTTCTTCTTCTGTAAAGAAATTTCCCCTTTACTGACCAACAGGTTGTTGGTTTCCCATGTGGGACAACAGGCATTTTTCTGATTGTCTGAGATTCCCAGAGACCAGCTCGGCTTTAAATTTCTACACACACATATACAAAGTGGGTCTAGGACTGCAAAAATAGAAAAGTCAGAAATAGAACTGATACTCCATGTGTGTCTACATGTTTGTGTGTCCCTCGGGCAGAAGTATCTGTTCCCACGACCTGGCCTCTGTCCACTCTTCCTTTTTTTGGTGTTTCCTGTCTGTCTGTCTTCCATTCACAGACTAACAGAGGTGGGTATGGGTAAATTCAGCCCACCGCTGAGTCTCTTTCCAGTCTATATGTGTCATGACTTGACCTCAGCAGCAAATTTAAGTAGCTGAGATAAAGACTACAATTCATGTTCCAGCTCCATGAGTCTGATATGTTTTTACCAAATGTTGTGATACAACTTGCAGTTTTCAAGCTGTAAGTTACTTAAAACCAGAGTCACAGATTTATCTTGTGACTTTTCGGATGGTCATTATCTTATTACTTTTTGAAACGGATCCAAATCTCTGATTGGGAACACTGGATAATTAATAAAAACAACAAAACTGGCTCCACTTTAGCCCTTTTTAATACTAATAGAAAAAAAACAACAAAGAAAAAAATAGTTAAAATTATATGACTTGATATTTGGCCAATGATAATTGCCATAAAACATAAATACACAAACAAATAAAACAAACTTAATAATAAACAAACAAACAAATAAATAATGTTTTTTCTATTTACGTATTTTTGTTTGTTTTTTTCTCATTCTAAGATTTTTTTTTTTATTTGAATATGTCTCATAAACTTTGACTAAAAACTAAAAATCAACAACTACAACAAAAAGACAGGAAACACTGTGATTATCTCAGAAAACACAGACAACCTAACATTCAAAACACAACAAAATGTTCTGTCGCTGTACGTGTTCTCAGATTTTTAGAGTTGGTTAATTTTTGGGTTTCAGTTACTCGCTTTATTTGTGTTTTGTGAAACATTGGGTCATTTGGTATGGAAATAGTATTTGAAAGTATTTTCATATATGTTTTTTTTTCACAGGTCACTGCCACTGAGTCTGTTAGAAAAAAATACTTCACCAAAATCAAAAGTGCTTGTACTTTAGGAACAATAACTTCTTTATCTGCGTCTCACTGAGATATTACACCCTTGATTCTGATGCATCAGTGCATAAGTAGTTTTTTAATATTAAATATGATTAAAGTAGAATCAGTTCAATCTTTTTCCATGAATTCTTCAATCTTCCATGTCTGGAAATTAAGCAGCCTGCAAAGCAAAAGTCTGGGAGTGTTTTTAATCATTTATCAGTGCCAACAGAAATCCTTTCCCTCAATATACAGTTTTATTAATGTAACATATGAATCACTAAACACTAGAGATTCTTTGGGAAAAGACAATCAAATTGTCAAAAACCCTCAATAGAGTCAATTCTGAGCTGTCTTCCTGTCTTTACTACGTCTGCAGTGACACATGTAGACAAAAAGCTTTACACTATTGCAGAATGGTGGGTGGTGACTTTGCAGTATGGCGCTGAACAAATGAATACAGGCTGGATTGAGTCATCCGATTCACCTCCTGATTATAGCCTGCAGTGAGACTGACATGAGGCCTGCACATTGTGAACTTTGTATTCAGTGTCACAGACAATTACATAGAAAGGCCGGTGCTATGATTAGAATCTGGGAGTCTGCCTTGCCAGCACATCCTTATACATTATTGAGCCTGATCATTATAAAAAAAAAGGCAATTTTTTTCTTTCTATTGACATTTGAAATTATACTAAAATACAGTTTGTATTTTTGAGTTTATAAATTAAAATAATCTTTGAATGTTTTACTTTGAAATTATTTCGCGACTCTTTTGATCAACGTAGGCTATTTGGATTTAGTGTCATCGAAGCCTGGTTGAGTTCATTAAAGTGATCTAGTTGCCTTTGTTCACATTTTACTTTCAAATGAGCCTCATTTCATTGCTGTGCTGCCTAAGAGTGAAAAGGCACCAGTTTGAGCAGAAAAAAAATGGCTCAGTATGCCTCTGGGGCCAGAACAAATTTGTTTCTGGTCATGGTGAGCAATGTTGAAATACAGTGTCCTGAGGGGGGACAAGGAGAGAAAAAGGCCATAGTCAAATTCCAAGAATCTGCTTTTTTTATTGTTGTTCCGAAGATGAAAGTGATCATATTTGCTCTTTGAGCACCGACCTTCCTGAGTGAAGAGATTTGACTCCGCATTTACACTGCAACCAGAGATTTGAAAAAGAAATAAAAACCAGCGTCCTTGTGGTTTCTTCCTGTTCGTGGGGAGCCGTGAACAGATCAGAGCTTTAGTCATAAAAGAGTTGAGGAAAACAGATATTTTGTGAGCATGTAAACACAACCTTGGCCAAAGGAAGGAATGGAGCTGAATGGGTCCAGATGTGAAAGGAGTATGGGCCAATGAGATATCCAGGTCTGAAATCTTTGTTTGTTCCTGTGCAAATGAGAGTTTTGGGTAAATTTAAGGCTGCTATGGATCATTATCCCTCTTCAGTTTCCTCTTTCACACACACTCAAACACTTTCCTTTTTTTTGTTACTCTCCACCTTTCTTTTCTTTTTTTTTTTTTAATCAAACAATTTATTTCTAAATATTTTCATAGCTGTGGGCCCCTCTTTCTTCTCCCCACACACTTCATAACATCATCATCTTCATCATCAGCGTCATCATCTGGATACCAGCCGCCGGTTCCCCACTATTGACTGTACAGTTTCTCTCCTTCCCTCCCTTTCTTTCTCTCTTTTACGCACACACACACACGTGTGCACAGGCGCGTGCACACACACATCTGGAAGCAGTCAAAGCGTCTACATGCACTGAGAGGAGGAGAGGAGGGGGGTGGGGGGGGCGATCGTTCTCTCACTCGGTATCACTGCAGAGCTGAGCTGCAGGGGCAGAGAGAAGAGAGAGCTCCAACTCCCGATCAGTAAGACAGACAGACAGGCAGGCACGCAGGCAGGGCGGGCAGACCGACTCTCAGACACGCAGCCTGGACCAAGATGGATTGGATCAGGACACAGAACCCGATATCCGGATGAGACAGGACGGCCTGGCTTCTGTTCATTGTGGGGACTCTGCTGTAGATACGTGGAATAACCGACAACCCTCTGAGGGATTTAACCCCGTGCAACCCGGGATGGAATATTTACACTCTCCTCATTCTCTAATTTTTCTCCTCTTCTCTCCCTCCTCCTTTTCCTCCTCCATCACCTCCACCTCCTCTTCTTCCTCATCCTCTCATATTTTGACACGCTGCTGAAGATGCGCACGAATGCGTCTTTTGCGCACTTCCATTGCGACCGTCACTGACAGCGCCTGTGCTTTGTAACATTTTGAAACCTTAATTTTTGTGTTTGTTTCTTCGCAACGACAAGGGAGAGAGAGGGACGCCAGCGAAAACACGAAAAGGTGTGAATTGATTTGAACGCGGAGCTGGTTTCATGTTTCTCGCCTAGGGCCCGGATGTACCGAGGGATGCACCGGTGCGTTTTCCCGACCGGTTCTGCCGAAAGCTCCCTCTTTTTTCTCGCCTTCACCTCCATCATGGGAATTAGGTAATATTCACTCCATCCGAAGAGACCCTCCCCATAAACCAAAAAATAACGGAATACCCAAAAACTGTCCGTGTTAGACAGTTGTTTCTTCTCCCCCCCTCCTTTCATTTCTTTATTTTTGGGGGGCTTTTTTTCTTCTTCTTATTTTCCTTCGTCCTCTCCAGTTCCTTCCGCTCTTTCCATTCACCTATAGGGATAACGCCGGACTACATTTATGGTAAATGAAAGCAAAAACATGTACATCCCGGAGGACACCCTTGAGAACCATCAAGGTATGTGGTGTCTTTTTTATTTATAACTAACAAGCGTCAAAGTATGTGCATGAGGACGGGAGGGAGGGAGAGAGAGAAGTATGATGGTCTCCAAATGGGGATGGGATGAGAGAAGAGCAGGAGGGAGGGAGAATGGGAAGGAATGAGGGTGGAAGGGGAGAGTGGAGGGGTGTCAGCCCCCTCTTAATTTCAACAGATGGACAGATGCAGTTCTCACTTTGCTGTTTGCTTGTTTCATGTTTGTGCAACTTGTGCAAATTAAAAACAAAAAGCTGCAGGTAGCTGCGGACGAACACGGATGGGGCCTTTTCGTTTCTTGGTTTGGTCCACACTTGTGGGTTTGACAGGCCTCTACCATCGGAGAGCTGTGGCATACGGGTGGGCAGTGGTCATATTTAGCCAACAGGCTGTTGTAGGCGGGAACATTGACGTTGGAGACACATTTCTATCAGAAAACGCGTGTGCGCACAAATGATTTTGTTTTGACAGATCCTTGTTTTCTAAAGTTTTATAGCTTAAAGGGAATTGATGTGAAATGTAAGTGATAAACAACTGGTTGCACACTGGTTGCTAAGGAGTTTTAAGGCTCCTTAACAGCCGCGCGCAGAAAAAAAACTGCATAGATGACAGGTGGCAGTATAAGGGGGTCTGCAGGACTTATTTATCTGCTGAGAATTCCGTTGATGAAAAGCTATTTTAGGAAAGCCAACAAGAACAGCAGAGTGAAAGAATGAGAGAAGTTGAACGTCTTGTGAGTTTTAAAGTGATTTTTAAAATTAGAGAGCAGGTCTGCGCTCAGCTTTACGATGTGGAAAGCGTCTGTTTGCATTGCGCAGTATTACGCGACGCTCCTTCCACCCACGTTGCAGAGAGCAAACCCCGGCGAAGCGCTGGTTCATGTCCAGCCCGGCAGTGCAGTTCTACAAGCTGTTCAGCTCCAAACATCATCCTCATCACCACTGTCGATGTCGCCTTCATCCTCCATCACAACCACATACCTCTTCCTTGGCGACAGGTTCCATAGCAACAGGGGATAAGGAAAGGGGTGGCGGTGAATGTGTGTGTGCGTTCATGAGTCCATGTCGCAGCGTGGCACCTTTACCAACAGTTTGCAGCGTGAAGCAGCGCATCACGTGCTGCTGGGTTTTACCTGCAGAAGCAGATGTCGTGTTCATCCTGCCCGAAGTCTGCAGCTCAAACAGAGTCTGGTTCCTCAAGAACCATCATCAGGGAGGACTTTTTGTGTTTTGTTTTGAATGACAGATGGCATCATGGACTTAATATCACACAACAAGCCTCGATCTGTGACAAATACCTCGCATCTATTACTGTTTTGAGTCTGTTTCTGCACATTTTATGCAAATTTAGTCAATTTGTATGATGATTTCTGTCATTTTTGTGGGTGTTTTGGAGTTGTTGGGCTTTTTGGTCCGTTTTTCCTTTTATTTTGTCCTCTTTTTGAGTCCATGTTGCTGTTTTGTTGTTGTCATTTTCTTTCACTTTATGTCTTTTTTTAAAAGTCGGTTCAGTTTTTAATAGCATTGTGCAGGTGAAGCTTCAGATTTTTGGGGTTCCTGAGCCTATAGGGCTATTTAATAATCCACTTCATCATCATCACTATCTTCATCATCATGAGAATGACCATCTCTCCCATTTCAATTTGACCTTTAAGTGTAGATATTAATAACCAGGTCAGAGAAGTTGCTTAACACAACAAAATGACACAGATTTTGGTTGGTGTTATCATTGCTTTTTAATCAGGATGTTTTAAACTTCAACCTAACATGATTAGTACAGTTATGTAACTATTGCCATTAAAATAATTAGAATATCTCAATAGGACATTTTGGTTTCTACTTTTATGTGTATAAGTTAGAGAAACTAATTTTATTTAGTTATTTTTTCCCTGTAAATTGGTCTAAAGCTGCATGCTTGGGTGGTGGTTTCAGCACCCTGGACAGCTCAGTCTTCATATGTCATTGACAGCTGTTTGACAGCTGTGTGACAGAGAGAAAATGTCATTGATCTATCAAAACTATTAAAGACAAACATCAGCTCTAAGATTATTTATGTCCCCCATTCTATAGTAAATAATTCATGTTAGAACTGGTGCATTTAAAAGGACTCCCATTGATGAAATATAAGTTATATATATCTATTGCTGTTATTTGTAATTTAATGGAACTTGGTTTTATTTTATTTTTATGTGCAGTCTAATAAAGAGAGATGACATAAATAAAGATGACAGGATCACTTTACAAAAACTTATAGTTTTAGATTGACCTCAACGGGTTATTCCAGCTGCAAATATCATCTTAAAGATTTGACCCGAACCTGTTTCTGACAGTAGATTGCGTTAAAATAAACCTCAGATTTCTATCTGAGTGATTCAAGGACAAAATATTGCATCTCACACAGGAAGTAAAAGATATTTTATATCTTTAGGTTTTACGTTACACTTCCTGATATCATCTTTGGTGCTCAGTTTCATTTACATCTGTTCTGTAATTCAAACATGGTTTATGATAGCTGCTGACTGCTCTCTGTAACAGCTGTACTGCATCTAAATGGTCTTATTTTTAGGACTCTTATGAGTGCATAAAGCATGCATGAGCAGAAACACAGACGCGTGTTTGACTTGTTACTGCTCGCTGTACATGACTTTAGAATGAGTATATCACCTGTGGAATCAAATGTACACAGAAAATCTTACACACACTTTTTTGCTCTCAATTTCGTCAGCAGAGCAATCAGTAAGTAATTTTCTCTGTGGGCACCGTGCCACAGGCATGATGATACCTCTGTTAGGGATGGTAATTGATTTCTGATGGCTAGCTTATGCGCTGGACACACGCCAGTTCAGTTGCACTCAAATTATTTGATCTGCTCAATGATTCTACTGAACACATGAAATACGTTTGTATGAAAAATAAGACAGTTTTTAAAGAGCTTTTGATAAATCTTTTAATCAGTTATTGAAAATGGGATCGTCTTCACTGGTTCTTATTTTTTTGAGACCTTTCTAAGAAGTTTGCTACATTAATAAACTTATTTAAAGTAAAAGAAACATCACAGACCTTTTAATTTGTCTTCAGTTGCAAAAACAAGTGAAATAAACTAAAAAATGATTGTTTGTGCCTCTTGAAAAGGCGTATTCATGCATTTCACTGATAGTTCATATTTAACAGATTAAAATTAAGCATATCATTAATTTCTAATCAGTTGATATTCCAAAAAATGAGGACAGTTTGCTTCTTGAGAATTATTTTTGTTGCAAAACCAGTAAAAAAAAACTTTCTTTGGAAATCCTCCCACACAGTTTGTTATGCTAACATTTGTGTAGGCAAAGCTCAAGCTCAAATCACTTTCTAATATCTTTTTATTTGTGTGTTTGTCCAACTTTATTTATAGATGTTTGTGTTTTTGTGATTTAATTTTTATATTATTTTAATTTACAAGTCAATGTGATTTAGTTGTTCTTTGTTTCTTCCTTTTAGCTTCTTCTTTGTGTTTATTGTCCAGTTCACCTCACCTGCTCTCAATCAGCTAAACCCCCCACCCCACCACACCTCACCCCACCCTCACCCCAGCATATACGTATATAGATTGTACTACTCCTTTTCCTCATTAGATATCACTATTTGTCTTCTGTGTTGTTTTCATGCTGTCAATGGTCTTTTTCCTGCACTAGATTTAAAAGAAAATTGTTTACAGCTTTGCCAGTTTTTTTGTGTTTAAATATTTTCTTCCCAGACCTCTGCCTTCCAGTAAATACTTTAGAAAAGACAATTTGGGTCCATATGTTGTTGCACAGCACCTCAGACCTCTTCAACATGTGGTTTAGAGTGTGAGACATAAATCTTAGGGAATTTACAATGATGATCATGAGATTAAATATTAAGAGGAAAAACTATTTTCCAATTTTTTCCCTCTTTTTTTTTTTTTATTCCCCCCCAATAAATTGTCTTTAGTTTGACATTTTCAGACTGATGGAATGGTACAAAATTACAATCTAACCAGGTGAAATAACAAGCTATCATTCTACACAAGAAGATGGAAATCAATATGAGGATTCCCAAAGATAAAGCAGCCATAAACTGCTGTGTCTCACAGTGTCTTTTGGTAAATGATTGTATCCTCTTATTTTACACAGATGTAACTTTTTTGGAGTTTGCAGCTTTAGCTTACAGCACATATAAAGTGCAAGTCAAAATAAGGTTAACACAGCCAGAGCAAAGGATGTAATTAGTGATTAAAGGCCAATCAGCACTAAAGAAGTTTATATTAGTGCCTCAAAACATGTGATGGCATTAACCTGAGGACGTGACTCAACAACATAAAACAACACCTGAAAGCCCAAAAATCACACTGATGTAAAAATGAAAAGATGTAAACTGAAGGATGAAAGAAGTAACAATTACCTTGAAAGAGCTAAATAAGGAGCAAGATGTGAGAGGATGAAACAGTCTGGCAGGATAACAGAAGGATAGGATAAAGAGGGGGAGAGACAGAGGTGAGGGAAGAGGGACAGAGAAGGAAGAGACAGAGTTTAGGAGAAGAAGAAGAAGAAAGGGAGGATTATCTGTAACTCTGTCTTGCTTAAGCCTCTGGTTGGGTATTGGAAATCTATCCAGAGGCTGTCCTCTGCTGTTAGTGCGATTGGGCCTCAGTCTTCATTTCTGCTAGGACAACATGCCAACACCAGCAGCTCCGTGTGTGTGTGTGTGTTAGTGTGTGTGTAGAAAACAAGGGCTATAGTTGGCTGCCTGCCCACATGCATTGTGCTTGCCTGGCTGCCTCCGTCTGTGTGTGTGTGTTTGGACATATGTCCCTACACACACACACACACACACACAGAAACACACACAGACACTTTTGTATTGATCCTACTGAAGCCACCAGTGGAAATAATGACTCTGGACCTGTAGCATCTTCTCCTCCCTCTGATGCTCCTCGATCCCCCTTTTCTGTCTCCAAATTCAATATCTCTCATTGTTCACTTTATCTAACACTTAAATTATAGGCTGCTGTATGACTATAAATTGTTTGTTGAATGCTAAAGGGAGATTAGGCTCCTTTGAAGATATTTACTAAAATATGTATTGACATACATTTTATTGTAATAGGTTATTTAGACAGTTTCTCAACCACATTTTGAAACACCGGCGTCTGAATCATCTCTATGATTTGATCAGAAAAATACAGAGATTATAAATATATGTAATTGATGAAGTTCCTTTTTAAATTATCTTCAGAAACTATTTGTTCAGCCCAAATCAAGATGGCTGAGCTTACGATTTGTATCTTTTGTAACAGCTTTTAATTGTTTTTAATGCCCAACAGAGTGCGTGAAGTGAAATTTCAAGTGTCTGTCCCTTTGAACATTATGTACATTTTTTCTGATGACGTGTTCACACGTGAGAAAAAAACAAAGGAAAGATGCAACTTGAACATTTTAATAAATGACAAATGAGCATTTCAGATTTTAGCATGTTGTTATACACTGAACAAAAATATAAACTCAACACTTTTGTTTTTGCTCTCATTTTTTTGTGAGATGAACTCAAAGATCTAAAACACTTTCCGCATATACAAAATAACCATTTATCTCAAATAATGTTCAAAAATCTGTCTAAATCTGTGATAGTGAGTGTAGAAATAATCTATCCCACCTCACAGGTGTGTCATATCAAGATGCTGATTAGACAGCATGATTATTGAACAGGTGTGCCTTAGACTGGCCATAATAAAAGGCCACACTGAAATGTTCAGTTTTGTTTTATTGGGGGTCTGCATGAGGCAAATGGTGGACCCACCAGATACTGACTGGTTTTCTGAGTCCCCAGACCCCCCCAATAAAACAAAACTAAACTAAACATTTCAGTGTGGCTTTTTATTATGGCCAGTCTAAGGCCCACCTGTGCATTAATCATGCTGCCTAATCAGCATCTTGATATGACACACCTGTGAGGTGGGAGGGATTAAAGGAGAAATGCTCACTGTTAAAGATTTAGACAGATTTTTGAACAATATTTGCGATAAATGGTTATTTTGTGTATGTGGAAAGTGTTTTAGATCTTTAAGTTCATCACATAAAAAATGGGAGCAAAAACAAGAGTGTTTTTATTCAGTAAAGTTTGTTTTTGATGTTTAAAGAGGCCATTTCATACAAATTTCAGGACTTTGTGGTTATTTCTTAAGTATTAACCAGTAATATGAAACATTTTATATCTAAAAAACATCAGGAAACACTTATTAACAGACCTTTCAATCTGTCTGCATTAAAATTCGGGTGGTTCCGGCTCCTTCCGTCAGGCTGCTTCATCAGCAGCTTGTTCATATTCCTTATTCGAATTTGCTGAACTCTGATTGGCTAACAAACTAGCCTATGAGAGCAAAGAATACTGTTTCCTGCCCTGCTGTGCATGGCAATGTTTGCTAGGTTATGCTACAGCTTTTTAGCTAGCAGCATGCTAGGCGTGGTTTCAACTGCAGGAGCTGCCAAAAACTAACAAACAAAGGAGTTGTGACGAAACAGATACAGGCCGTTCGGACTCGGGAGAACTCGGGTGTTATCACCACCTGCGTAGTTTGAGAGACTAAAACTGAAAGAGAAGTTATTGACCTGTTTTCACACCCACTATGAAGGTAGGAACACCTGTGGAGCTAAAATATTCAACAGAAACCTCAGAAAAACCGTTTTTAATGGAAGGGCTTCTTTAAGACAAAAATGAGAATTAAATATGCTTCTACATTTATATGATCTTTTCTGTTATTTGAATATCATGTAGTTACTGTTATTCATGTAAATCTTTTTCATTCTAGTTCAATTCAAAACAAAAAAACAAGTGAACTGCTGTTTTTAAATTTGCTTAAGCAAGTGTCTGTTTCTATCAAGTCGCAGGAGAGGCTAAGGGATGAAGAACGACAAGAGTAGGTTCTATAAAATTCATGCCCACAATGCATTTCCCCCCACTTTCCCCTCGTCTTTCATTGTGGATAATTTGCTTTGTTTTCTACTCCATCCATTCTATCACTCAACCAACCATTTAGAAATAATAGATGCATTTCCTACATGAATTAATCAGTCGATTTTCCTGCTTTTACTGTAAGAGTCTTTAACGTTTTGCATTGGAACTAACTATGAAAAAAAAAAAACAGATTTGAGATACAAAACACTATTTACTGTCCCAGCAGGGAATTCAGACTGTAAGATCAAAACATTGTAAAACAAAAAGTGGATGAAACCACAATTCAATTCTTATGTTTTCTCTTTTGCAGAAAAACAAGAACTAAACTTTTCAACTGATTCTAGAATAAACAACTGAGCTGCTCTGCACTAAATTAGAGAAGAAGAATATTAGGAATTGAATCAAGAATGTTTTCTATTGAGTTAAGATAAATTGAATTAGACAGTTAATATCATCATCCCTCCCCAGTCCCAAAACAAGCATTTTGGGTTATTTGGGGAAAGAGCGAGAGGTGATTTTTGTCTGGAGAATTGTAAAGGGCTCAGATTTTACTTCAGCTTGTCCACTTCAGTTCCTGGATGTGTTTGTCTGTGTGTAACGGGAGGGACGACAGGTCGCACACAAAGTTTGGCACTTTGACATCAGTTATGCAACAATAAATCTCAGCTAGCAGAGTCTGTGTAATCACACTGAAAGAACAGAGGGGATAATGTTCAGCATAGATGATGGAGATGTTTTCAAAACGTGGATTTTACGCCTGAGACCACTTTGTTTTCTTTCCATGGCCCTCCATTCGTCAAACAAACCTTCGACTCAGTCGAGGGTTTAACTCCTGAAAATGCCAACTCGTTTGGATTTTAAGGACTTGATACCCAATTTCAATAAATCACATAAACCTGAATTGTTTACCGATTACACCTCAAAGAAAGAACGTGGTAAAAATCTATTATTGAAACACAGCAGCCCAAATTGCATCCCTCAAATTGGTAGGTCTATAAAAGCTTTCAGAATATTGCCTATAAAATAAAATATTCATGACTAAATTTGGAGCAAAACTCTAATCTGTGTTAGTGCTGCGTTTCTTGTTTTTGCTGCTTTTTTTGCAGTCACCTACCGAAGCGAACAAGTCTTGACTATTTAATCGTCACATTTAAGATAAAGAGCAAAACGAAGGTGCTTCGGAATTTGTGCGTCTAAAGGAAAAGGTGTAAATGACTGCTGGAGGGCTCATGTAGCACAAATGGCTTTATCACTTTTATTTTAATCAGTACAAGTGTTTTATAATGAAAACAGAGAACAAATATTCTTGAGGCTTGTTACGCTTATTTATTTAGAGGATTAAAAACCACCTGCATAGCGATCAAAAGAAATTGTTCTAATGGCATCAGAAGGTTTCGTGTGAACAATGTTTTCGTCTTCATTTTCACAAGAAAATTTGATGCATTTTGAACAAGATCGTGTTGGAACGAGATCAGATTTTTTAAAGAACGTCAGTATTGTCAGGACTTTAGGGAAAAAAGATGGAGAGTCTGTGCATGACACCATTGTGCTGTCTAATGTCTTGCAGCACCTTATTTAGGACATTTAATGTCACATTTTCCCACAATTCACTATCATTGTGTCTGTATAGACCATAAAATGAACACCAGCAATGCAGTTCACACACGCACACAGTGATCTAAGCCTGAATAAAGCTACAGTTAAACAGCAGCTTTGCCCTCTGTTACAATTGTATGTTCAGGCTTCTGGGAGTGAAGGTCTGCTGTGGGACAGTCAAGTCCCAGCCCTCATTAGTGCTTCCAATCACACACATTCCACCAGCAGTGGTCCATACATTCTGCAGACACGCATTTCACCAGACATGAGACATGTCATAAAATTCTGATTTATTTTGCATGAGGCTTATTTCAGAAGGATGAAGTACATGCAGAGGGGGAATGGAGGAGCGTGGCAGAAGGAGAGTGATGGGAGTCACCCTCAGGCTTTTTATGGGGATGTGACCAGCATTTTCATAACATGGAAAAACCTACAACTAACCTGTCTCTTGAAGAGGCTGTTACTCCAAGTGTCTTTGTAAAAAATGAATAATAAAAAAAAGACCCAGAAGTTTCATGCGCTGTTTCTCACAGAGAACACAAGACTGATTTTTCTATTTACAAGGAAAAAGTGCTGCTTGCTCATTTTTAAGATCCTCTACTTAGAACAGCTGGATTAAGCACATGTTGAGTTGTGTGTTGTCTCGTTGGTCAGCCATGTGTTTGGCTTGTCATGGATGAATAGCTGCACTACAGAAAAGCAGGTCTACAAGCATTACCACACAAACTCACACCTAATGCGCTGTGAGCATCACCCCGCTGGGTGACAGCATCCAGGCAAGACCGATTAAACCAACAGAGGTGTGATGAAACTCCGTGTTTATTTGTGTGTGTGTGTGTTGTGTGTGCTTACCTGCTCCTGGTTGTT
Source organism: Pachypanchax playfairii (assembly GCA_006937955.1). NCBI lineage: Eukaryota > Metazoa > Chordata > Actinopteri > Cyprinodontiformes > Aplocheilidae > Pachypanchax > Pachypanchax playfairii. The sequence goes on along the minus strand of SSNP01000210.1, from coordinate 284,188 downwards.
TCTTGAGCCAAAAGTTGTGAGATCACCTCTTGTTTCAAACAATCATGGGCTACAAAAGCCTGTTGTATAGCCCAGGGCACACAACAGTGTTTGTTTTTCCTTTACGCAGAGGCACAGGCAGACTGAAAAGGTTAAGTAACACTTCAGCATGAGCGAGCAAAGGGCAGTTGGTCTAAAGATGCCACCTTGTTTTATATAATGCCGTTGCCAAGAAAATATGACTCCAAACGGCTGGGCTTCATTCAGCAGCATCACTTCTTCTTCTCTATTTTTTTGCTTTTCTCCATACGAGAAAATTTAGTGAAAGTTTCAGTGTTCAGCCAGAGAAGTAGTATAAAACAGGTTGGAGTATGTTGACCTTTAGCTTTCAGTAACATTGTACCCATTAATGCAGCTTATTACCATCGTAATATCCTCTCATTATAAACAATTTAATGTATCAAACAATTAAATATGTAACCCATCATTCTCTGAATAAAGATGCAGTTTGAAAGGTCATATAATTTGTGAGCCTTTCCAACCAAAGCATACAGTAGAAGCCGTATTAAACACAGGTGATAACCATATCTGTAACAAATAGTAGCTGTAGCTGTGTTGTAGTGTCTGTTACCACTTAAAGTTTCTATGTTCTGACTTCAGAATTATTATGGCTCCCATTTGAAAAGCATTAACTTCATAACAAAGACTAGAGAGGAGACAGTAGGTACAACTTTAATAAATCAGATGTATATAGCTTAATGCTTCAGAAAGATGACAGGACATGTTCTACAAAAGCTCCATTGGTAGGAACTTGAATAACTGAACCAAAATGCCTCATTCTCCTTTTTCTTTGATTTGTCATTTAATCCATTTTCTCTATTTATTCCTCTTACTTGAAATATACTAATTGTAAGTAGATTTCTTTCCCCCCTTTTCCTTTTTTTTCTTTTTCTGCTGACCCTCATCCTTCCCACTTTTAATAATAAGACAAGACTGAGATGTGGAATGAAATGACCCGTCTATATGGGCCATGAGAATGTCCTTGACTGTCTACGGGCACAAAGAGAAGAGGCCGTTATGTGTTTCTGTCCCCTGCTATCCTGTCTATCTAGGCCAGCCTTGATGTGTGGGCTCTATAGACCACTTCCCAACAGACTATGTGTGTGTGTGTGTGTGTTTAAAGGGTAGTGAGTGAGTGTATATCACCGTACAGATCAGTCCACTTCCCAAAAGGCAAGACTCCCTTCTACACCAGCATTAAAATGGTTAATACAGGCTTGTTGCTGAATGTCTTCAACAGTATGTGTGTGTGTTTTCCAGCTCTGCATGTGTGATTGAGCCCAGAAACAGAAGGGGGGGGGGTTAACTGTTTAGGGTGTTATGTGCTGGTACAACCTGGTCTCAGAAATACATATAAACTATGTGCTGACACCACAGAGAGCATTAAAGCTTCTACTGACTTTGTTACCATGGTGATGAGTCCAGCCCCAGATGTTAGTGACATCATCATCAAATCTCTAAAAATGGTGCAGATCATAAAAGCAGAGGAAAAGGAGAAGTTAAAATGTTATTTTTTGAGGAAACATTGAGTTTTCCCAAAGTAAAATTGTTACTCAAATGCAGTAAAAGTTGTATTTTTATGGCTAAACTTAACCAAACAGTAGCTTAAGACTGATTTAGGGAATTAGCAGATTAGCAGATCTGCTGTTCAAAGTGTCTTTTCACTAGCATGATTCATGCTGTGTAAAAACATAAAACCCCAATAGACAATAAAGTTTATTATCGAGCTGTATCATATTACGTTGCGTTATATTATATTATCTCATATCATATTGTGTTGTATCACTAAAAACCTTGAACCTGTTGAGCATTTGCTGTTTTTTTTTTTGCTCTGTTGACTGGATTGGTGCTCTAGTATAAGATGTCCCCTCTTTTCAATGCATTTCCTTATTTGTACAAAGCTGTTGCACGCTTGCTCTCCATGATTCTTTGCATTACATACAGTAAAAAAAAAAAATCTCAGAGACACACTCACAATGCAAAACATATTCCGGGAAGCATTTCTCCTTGACCAAAATTGATTCTGCATGTATCTGTGGTTTACATTGAACTCTGAAGAAATGAGAGAGAGAACACACACTTCATCTCTGATGTTAAAGAGGAGGGGTGTGGTAGTAAGTCAGATGTGAGTGTGGCTGTTTATCCTCTGCATTCTTTTTCTTGCTGCTTTCCATCTGTTTTTCTACATCTTTATCCACCTTTTCACTTATGTGTCTCCTTGCTGCATCTGTTGATTTGTATTCCAGATCAATATGTTCCAGAGGAGAAAAAAAAGGCACAGAAATAAGGATGGAGAGAGCGAGAGAGAGGAAAATGATAAAGAGGTTTTTTGGGACTGGCTTGGCGCCTGTAGTGATGTCACTGGAACAGGAGGTGCGACATTGCCTGTCTGTTGTCATGTTAACGAAAAGAGATTCAGCAAGCTCATAGAAAGAAAACTAGACGGATGGATAGAGAGATGAGAAGTGCACTTGAAGTACTCTAAATAATCATTTTTATTTTGCACGCGTTAACAGAACATGATGAATCTACACCTGTTTACCAATGTGGTTTAATACCAGTAAGTGTCCCCCCCTCATCATCTCTGGTCGTCAGCATACATGGTCGCAGTGTGATAAAATTGATGATTAACAATGTTACATCAGCGTGGCAGACGGGTAACCATGGTGACGCCACATTAAACAAACACTCTGTTCCAACAGGGGACAAAGAGGGAGGGAAAGAGGGTACAAACAGGGACGCAGATGAGATGAGGAGAACAGCAGGAAGATTGTTCATTGTGGTTGATTCATGGAGATTGCAAGATCCTCCTCAAAGCTTGTTCTCTGAAACCACCAGAGATGGATATATAAATCAAGGTCTGTAAAGAGTCAACTCAGTCAAATTTAATGGATACACCCAATGTCAGGAATTGACGCCATAACTTCTGTTACATTTGTTACTGGAACTGTTTTATTGTCAATTATACATCGAGGGAATCTATATCTTTTGGTTTGTGAAAAGCTCTTATAAACCACATTCAATCTAAATGATTTCCTCTTATCTTTATCCATTCCACATCCTTTTCTTCTTTCGTCTCTGGATGCTCATCTTTTGTTAGCAGCACTCTCCTTGGATTGATTTTCTCCACCTTTTTCTCCAACACGGTCCCAAGTTGTCAGAGAACAGCACTTGATCAGAAGTGCTGTAGGTGTCACTGCACCTGTTTTCTGTAATTTTTCAACATGCTGTTAGATATCCACATTAGCTGGCATCTTTTTGAAGAGGAAGAACAAAAAAGAGAGAAAGTCCTTCTTTAAAGATTGTGGAACGAGCTGAACAAAATACAAATGTTGCAATTTTATTGTGTCTTATTTGTCAAGGTAAAGTTTTAGGCCTTCAGACAAGTTGGTTTATGCAGGAAAACCTCAAAATTTCGCTTATAATACACTTTTTATATAAATTAACCACGCAGTACAATGAATCCTCTCATCCTGATCTAGACAGCGGGCTGGTCTTGTTCACCTGATTTGTTTTCAAGACGCCTGTCTGGTTGAAAGAATTGACTTTGGTCTCCTGATGTCTATCTCAGATGTTCAGGGACTTCTGCTGAAATCTGTTAAACCGCCCTGCGTGTTGAAATAAGAGTTCAATGAAGTGTGAAACCTGGAGTTCCTGACCAACCATCCGTGTGTCACACTGCCACCTCCTACTTTTTTCCTGCGTTTTTTTTTCTTCCTCTGCACTTTACCTCTCTCCTCTGACTGTCTCACATTTTTCACAGTCTCTTTAGTGTTTACAACTAAAGCACACGTATACTTATTATTATTATTTTTAAAACAGTGGTTAGTAATGATAGTGATACTATGCTGCACTGATCTGCCCTCACATTTGTAAGTACTAATAGAAGCTTGTATTAAAAAGCAAAAAGGCAGATATTTATGTGTCTTGCAGATAATTTCCTCTCAGCAACTTGTTGCAATAAGGATCCATTTGGAAATGTAAACTTGAAAATGTCTTTTTGCTAGAAGAGAGTTTGCTGCAACAGTTAGTCATGTGACCTCCCAGTTCGTAAGAATCAGTTAGCCACAGTTAGCTGGCGCTTGGGTTAATGCATAATATTACTGCAACTTTGTATGGTTAGAAGTTGCTAATAGTAAAGTTTGCAGTGGTTTCTCTTCACTTACAATGTTATCAATTGCGTTTCAATTCATTATTGATCGAAGTTTAATTTTTTAATGATCATCTTATTTTCACATTCTGACAAAAGCCAAGTGCATTAAATTTACAATAAATATAAAATAAATGCAACTTTTCTGACATATAAATAATCTGAATGCTAATTATAGCCAGTACAAACAGCTCAGTGCAACAGCAGGTGGTCTTCTGTTAATAGTTCAGGTATTTTTGTTTTCCAAATTTCCAAAGTGAAGTATTAAAGTCTCATGGAAGATGTTAGTGAACACCATAATGCACAATATAGTGAATTCCCAAATAATTTTGAGGCAGACGTTCATGCTAAAGGCAGTTAGCAAAATGTTATTCTCTCTGGGATTTTCTGTTATGACATAACATTATTCATGTGACATATTCAGCAGTCATTTTATCAGTCTCCATCAAGACTGTTTTTCAAAAAGAATCTTAATTTTCAGATTTTATTTTTGTATTTAGTGAATTAAGTCTCGGCATAATATATAGTCTAAAATAAATGTAAAGCTTTTTCTTGTTATTTTATTGAGGTTATGCTGCAGTGCCTGAGCCAAGCAACACAACATCTCCTGATGACTGCACGATCTGATAGACCTGATGAATAGCGAGTTTCCAGTGATCACACGTGCACTCACTCAGATATACCCAGTCAGGCTATCGCTCCAGGAAAACGAGCATGAACACACAAACACAAACTGCAGAGCAAACAACATGCAGTCAATCAAAGCTTTGATCTGAAATCAAATCTCAGCCATTTTGAAGGAAACTTAGTGGCTCATCTTCCTTTACTCATGTCCTGTTTATTCTCCAAAAAAAAACTTTGGAAAAAAAATGTAATCTTCTGAGTATCAAGTTCAAAATGTACACTTTGGGGTTTGTTTTCTTCAAAACCTGTTCAGTGTCCTTTTTACTTGTTTTTTATCATTATAAGTTTGCGCTTGAACTTTGCCTGCAAGACAAAAATCAGGGTTAATCACTGAAGCTTTCTATGGCCAGTAGTGTCACACACACAGAAACACAGAAAGAATAGACAATGTAGTGAGACAAAGTTATGCAGAGACGTGGAGACAAAAGACAGATAGGGTCAAAATAAATGATGGCTGGTACAAATAATCTATAGCTAGCAGGACAAGGTCCTTCCTGATCTTTACAGAAAAGATGATGAACTTATTGAGAAATAATATTTAACCAGATTGTTTCATACTCTGATGAAACTGATTATTTACACATAAGTTAAGTGCTTGACTTATTCTTTATTACCTGTTTCTGCTTTGGCTACAATCTTGTTTTGATTGTGACAGGAAGTTTGAGGCGACGTGATAATCAATCAGTTGCAGATTTTCAGAAGATTTCGTAGGCTTTGTTAGAGCCCTGCTCAGGCCTATAGTCTGAGCCCGAGCCCGATAGGTTTTCAGATTTAACAAGCCCGAACTCGAACCCGAACCCGGCCCGGCCCGCCCCCCTTTTTTGTGCATGATCGAACGCACATACATGTCAACCTTGAGAACTCAGAATTAGGGAGACATTTATGGAGAATTAGGGAAACCGTGATTGAGGGGGGTACAGGCGCTGGTCGTGTAAGAGTGAGAAGTTGTAAGTTGTGTCGCAGCGGGTTTGGTAGTTGCGTTTGCATTTAATCTGTGGTTGTAAGACGGTCCTTCAGGTGTTATCGCTATAAACAGCCGGTTGGCAACAACGGACGGTGGAAACTGTCGGAAATCTGGAGAAAGTTGGCTCCGGGAGAGTTGACATGTATGAAAACGCAGTAAAGGTTGACCTTATTTTGACATAAAAAAGCATCTTTAAGCCTACTGTACTTCTTGGCATCATGCAGAAACAGAACAGCATCAACCGTGTCTGGGGCAAGTTCAGTCCTCCTCTCCTCGATGACCCGTCCAGCTGCACTAAACACGAGCTCCTTGACATTCAGCACCGAGTGGGCCAGATGAGCCTGTAGCGGTAACTCCACAGACAGTCGCTGGCGTTTGGGGTGTGAGAGAGCAGGTGGCCGGCGAGAGAGGGGGTGGGGCGGTAAGAGTAGGTGTTACATTCAAATGTCGCCATTTAAGTTGGATAATCAATGAACACAACACATCACTTTCATTTGCAGGTAAAAAAAAAAAAGCCCGACCCCGGCCTGTGTCCGCCCCCGAGGGGCCCGAAGCCTGGCCCGCAGGCCTCCGGGCTGTCGGGCCCCTCAGACCTCGGGCTCAAATGCAGGGCTCTAGGCCTTGTGTTTGAAGTCATTCTTGCCACGTTTGTTAATGTTGTCACTGTGATAAAAGTTGATTTCAAAGCTTGTTTCTTGTTTCTCAGATCCAACGCTACAGTTATTGAAATGCGGCGAATTTGGTTGAATATATATATCAACCCACCCAATATCACCACCAGCCATTACTGGTCAAAATAAGAGAAAAGGTGAAAGAAGATTGTGTGAAATACATTTAGAACTTTGATAATGACCCAGCTGTAAGGTGTAAATGATGTTAAAGGCAGGTGTGAAATAGCAAAGATAGAACACATTTAGTTTGTACTGGAATCAATTTCAGAAAGAAAAAGATACAAAAAAATGTCCGTGCTACAAGGAGAGAGCAGCTGTTTTTACCATATTTATTCATTTCAGACAGAATAGATAAAACAAGAAACCCAATACATGGTTAGGGGATACATAAAAGACCTAAAAGAAATAACTGTGTGAAGTCAGATTTAGCAGCCTACGCTATAATATCACAGGCTCCGTGATTTGGACAGAGACTTTTCATGGTCAGGGTTAGCAGTAATTTGCAGGGCTGAATCCAGGCAGGGCCATCCTTTCGGGAAGGACAGGTCAGGGCCTGGAAATGATAAATCCACTTATAAATGTAAGACAGGGAGAGCCAGACGGGTTTCTGCTCTCTGTTCTTTTCCGCGGAAACTCTACTGGCTTTTGGGTTTTCTGAGTCCAGTTGTTGTAAGATGCACTGCTTTCTTACACTCATGATGAACACAGCATCCATTTTTTTACATTGTTTTTGTAGGTAGTTTCTGTAAATCTTTCATTATTGATTTGCTAAAGTGGAAGAGTTATCATCATCAGGACAGAAATCCTCTAAACTACTCTAAAATAGACTGGCTGGGACTTCCAGGCCCAGATTTGATTTTTTCATCCCTTTTCAGACTTTTGGAGTTTGCTTTTCACATCCCTCTCTTCCTGAGCCTCAGTGTCTTCAGTGTCTACTTTGTATCCTCATATTTTAAGTTTCCAAGAAAAAGTTTGTTGTCGTCCAGTCAATTTTCTAGCTACTGGGAGTCCAGTTGTTGCAGTTCAGCTGTTAATATAAAATGCATGTGCTCAAATTCAGTTATGATTGAAAACTAGCACTGATGGGATGTTGTTCATTAGAGTAATATTACATTTTGAGCTTTAAATTGCAGCTAAAATGACACAAGATTGTATTGATTCTTCACTTTGCATCTAATAACATGAGAGTGAAAGCTTTCTGTGGTTAATTACCACAGATATGATCTCTTCCTCTTAAATGTGTTTCTGTTTGTGTGTGTGTGTGTTTGTATCTGTGTGAATAATAGGAAGCTGTATGTCTTCTGTAGCAATCAGCATGAATCACAGGGTAATTTAAACCATCACAGTTCAAGTTTAAAGCACAATTTATTCATGATAAATAGAAGAGTGTTACTCAGGAAATAGAAGCAATATCTATCCACGTATGTATGAGATTAATATCCCCCCACCCTCTGGTTTATTTTTTAAAATACACTCTTGATGCTTGGTTTTAGCTAACATTGTCATTAGGCTAAATCTTTCCTTTTCCCAGTTTTATAGAATGTGTACATAAATGATTATAAAAACAAAACAAAACTAATGGATAGTTGTAAATGACAGATCAAATACAATTAGCTAACAACTCTGTTGCTAACATGCATAATTAGTATCTCATCTATTAAATTATTTATTAATATTTTACAAAAAATATATAAATGTGGTCATTTGTTTCATTTTAATAAAGTTTAAGGTTAGGTTTAGATGAAACAAATGAAACAATGCTTGAAATTAACTAGAAAGTTTCTTAAGTAATATTCAGGGGACTGTCATTGTGTGCTTGAATGAGAAACCCCCGGCCAATCAGAAAGCTGCATTCATATGATGCAGTGCATGTATGACAGCGGACAGGTGCAGCAAATGTGATGACATGGCAGAAGGAAATCAATGTCTTGTGATCCAATAAAAGTTGGAGCAACATCTGTAGGTCAAACATAATTTTTTACACAGGATTTTAAGTGGGGGTGTGTTTTTTTGTGAATTCCGTTGCCATGGTCACTTGAAATACCACAGAACTGTGATGAGGCATGTCTGGTGGGCAACCCAGTCAGGTTGATGTGTCACACATGTGGGATTATGTCTGGCAGTAGGTGCTTTGAGGCATCTCAGGTGCTGTTTGTGGCAAGTTGGGTTGCCATGATAACTCAAAATTTCAGGAAGCTATAGTAGTTCNCTTCTAGATGTAAAACTGATCAGATCAATGTGTCATATATGGTCACAGGGCATATGATGTGTCCTATGTGCTCAGTGGATGCGTCTGATGGCGAATGGAGTTACCATGACCACATGGTGAAAGTTTTGTACAAGATCTTTCAATCTTTGCCAGACCCATGTGTTCTGATGAGATGAAAATGGGAATGGCATCCGTGGGTGAAAGTACGTTACGTAGAGTCTAGAAAACCATCAATTTTTGACCTGTTTTTAGAACGTTTTATATGGCCTTTTCAACGAGAGGTGCTTTTTTTGTTAATACCATTGCCCTGGCAACTGGAAACCCCACAAACCCATAATTGTGCCCATCTGATCTTCAACCCGGTCAGTTTGATGAATCATCTGCATCATAACATCTGGCAGTTTGGGCTGTCGGGCATTTCGGGTGTGCTGCTTTGCCATATGCGGGTTGCCAGTCAAAGTAATTCCACATTTCCGTGATCGAGCCCGACGTTTTGATGGAAGTTGTGTCTGGGTCCATCTTTTTATTTGGGCTGCATTAACTTTCATGGAAGAATCAAAAATAAATCTGCCTATTTATTAAAAGACTCATTTAGAGGTGTAGAACAATAGCTGTCACCATAAAGAATGCATTGCGAAAGCAATGCAATGGTGGCAATAGGTGGAAATGCCAAGCAATGCATTGCATAGGCCTCCATTCATACACAGGAAATACCACAAAATTTCACACAGACGTGTTTCACACACACACAAACACACACATCAGATATTACAGATAAATTCTTGTGATGAGACAGTCAGTTAGTTTTGTGGTTCCCAACACCAAGAGTAAAACTAGTTAGAGTCTCTGAAAGGTTGCAGTGCAAATATACATAGGATGCATTTTTTAAACACCTGTTAGTTGCCAGATTTTAAATCCCTGGTTCTACCATCCTTTTGTTTATCGCTTCAAAGAACCACAGTTGTCCTGTGATTCTCATCTCTGAGCCTGCTCAGCAGCGTGGCTCTGATTGGGCAGAGGGAGAAACACCATAGCAACAGCCAGTTGATGGATTAAAGCTGTAATAGGGAAAAGAAAGTCACTGTGATTACACACACATGCACAAACACACAGTATCACTCGATTTAAAGAAAATAGAATTCTGAAAACAACTCACTTCCTCTTTCTGTGTCACAATTTTACCCCCTGTGTCCAAACACACATACTCAACCATTCCGTCAATCATTTTACCAGCACTGTAGGAACCAAACATGGAGTGTAACCCTCTCCTTTTACCACCAATGTGGCATTAATGAAGGATAGATGCCTCGTTTTCACCACGTTCCTTCATCATCTGCGTTAATCAGCACCGTGTGGAGCCACTCCACATTTATTACTCCTTGATTAAGCCAGTAATTATGAGAAAACTCTTTGTGACTGTCACTTAACAGTGTCAATGTGTTTGTGCGTGGATGTTAATACTTACAAACAGGCACACATTAGATTTTTGTATGTTTCTTTGTGTTCACTCATTGAGGCACGTGCAGAGAATACGTTCTAAAGTGAATATGCGGATGTAATTTGCTGGGGGCTAATAGAAAGCTGTCATGTGGGCAGACCCAGCTGTGCATTGTAAATCATCACAGCTGGCCTGTTCATTCTTCAAGGTGACATTCAGCCTCACCTGAAAAGGTGTGTAGGACGGTGCATAACTGCTGTTTCACATTTTGCTTTTGAGGTAGGCCTGCGTACGGGAATAACCTGTAGAGGCCCTGATCAGCGAGGGAATGTTTGCTGAATCAAAGATATGGGGAAAATTTCTATTTTCATTTACAATTTACAGAAAAACTCAAACTGCATATTTCATGAACAATAGGAAATTTTAATTTAAAGGAAATGTAGAAAGAAACACCTCTCATCTGGGTTGAGGTGCTGGATCAGAAAAAGTTAAATTCAACAAAAAGGGGAATCCACACACTTCAATCTGCGATTGTGATAGATTTTTTTATTCAAGCTTTCGGTCATCCGCAGATTGAAGTGTGCGGATTTCTCTTTTTTGAATTTAAAGAAAATGGAAAACGTGCTGTTTTTTGTCATGATCCGTTGTTCAGTTTTGTTACCATTTAAACCCATGTCATACAGTTTTTTTGGCTTTCATTGAACTCACCAAACCTCCTCCTCTCACGCCCTCAGTGCCAGATTGTCTGTTGGCCTTGCACTGATCCGGAGTTCTCCACAGCAGTTGTAACCAGCAAGGTTATGACCCTGTTTCTTCCTCTCTGATTTTTTGTCTCAGCCTTGTCCCTTGGTTTGTCCTGGACATCTGCCTCATGTTGACAACCCAGTTTTTAAATCCAACCTCACAGATTCTGAATGTTGCTTCAATTTTCACAATTTTGTTGTGGATAAGAGTTTATGAATGGAAGGTCTAATCATTTTGGATGATGTCTCAGTTTATGACATCATCACTAACCATCTCTCTTTGTTTCCTTTCATTAAAAGAAAACTATACACTTATCTTTTCAAGCTCAATTATTCTCCATCTTGCTCTCTCATTTGGAACTTTTGGTATCCTTTTTTAGTTTCCAAAACCTCTAAAGCCGGGTTCACACCAGCCGGACCTCACGTCAAATATGACCACATTGGTCGCTTTTGTGATCCATAAAAATGACACTATATTCCGTATGCGACCCCTATCTGCAACCCTTACTTTAACCGTTCCACTTTTTAATGTGAAATATTCAGCTTTACAGTGTGTCCATGTGTATCTTAACAGTTTTTAAAGCTAAACGTTGTATTAAAAGGAGACATCGCTGCAGAATTTGTGTTTTGTTCGGCTGAACAGAGCGAAACCTCGTGCATGCGTATTTGTCAGCTCCTCTGGGAAGGTGTGCACATGCACTCTTTATAGTTAGTCTCTGTGGAACCTGGAAAACGCTCCAACAGGACGTTTGTCACAAACGAAAACGCTTTCATGGGTCGTATTTTGGAGCTTTCAAAATCGACCTATATGGTTGTATAATTGTGTGGATGTTTTTTTTCACACAGCAGGATTTTAACAGTGTTGCAAGAGTTTCATACCACCCACAAAAAAAAAAAACTGGGGCATATTCCTGTTCTGCTCTTACCGTGTGTGGTGTCTCATCATGTCATGTGGACACACACTATGCGCAGAGTCATTTTATTCGCCATAGAGATGGGTTTTCCCCCAAAAAAACTTAAAAATCTTGCAAAATCTGTGTGACTTCTGGATGAAAATAGTACACCGCTGGTTGATAAATGCCACAAAACTTCAGAATAATAATAAAAGGCCTCCCGTCACCTCGCTTTCTGATTGGCGGGCCAAGACAATCCAACACATGTTGGATATCCCCGATTTGCAATCAAACGTCCTTGTGATCGCTCTTAACACACCACACATGGCAGGAATATCGGTTAGGATTATCTTAAGAGCTGTCCTGATAATCGGGGCTTGTCAGACGGGGAAAATTGGGGCAAAATTGGTGTTAAAATCCTGCCGCGTGAACCTGGCATAAACTTCATCCCATCAGACAAATCGCTCAGCTTCATTCATTTTCATTGCAAGTTACATTCACATTTCTAACCTTAATGTCTTTGTCACAAGAGCTGGTGCCAAATTATCTATTGATGAGATCCAGAAATCCAGTTTGCAAGTTTTTAATTGCTGTAAATAAAATCTTTAAAAAATTTTCACTCTGAATCTGATGTACATTTCAAGTCCAATATTTCTGGTCATTACAAAAGTTGTTTTAGATGAGTCATGATTTGAAATGCTGTGTCATAATCATCCACTTCCTCCCAAGCATCTTTATGTTGCTCATTTATGAGGAATTTCTTCAGAATATTATCGGTCCTAAAACATATTGGCTTATAATATTCCAACTGCATAATGGCACAGAAGATTCTGGGAAGATTTCAGCTTTTGTCTGAGACACCAGTGACTTTACAAACCATTAAATCAAAGCATTTCTTGCACCCCTTGGATTTGCCACCCTATAAAAGTCCTCACCCTTTCCCTCAGGGTGATCTCTGTGAAGGAAACCCATTTCAGCTGCTTGTGTCCAATTACCATTACAACCCAAAAACTCATGACCAATGATAAGAGGTGGAATTTAGATCACATGGCGAGTTTTCCCACCAGACTGGCGTCTCTGTCTTCTCAGCAGCCTCAAATCCAGAATGCTTGATCTCAGCCATTTATAGGAGCCTTAATAAATTGTGTGGTTCTGCAACCTTTAACTTTGTACTTTTCTAACACAAGTCTGATCAGGTACTTCACACACCACTTGAAAGTGTTTTAGAAATCAGGAATACCTAATTTGGTAAAAACATTTGACTGTGTCTTGTCTGTTGGTCTGCATTGTTGCAGGCAACAGACTCAAAGGTGAAGCATTTGAAAATAGGAATGTAAATATATTAAAACTCTGGAGCAACACTGTCAGCGTCACACATCTTAAATATACGCTACTTTCGACAAACTACATATTTCTTTTCTTTTTCTCTCCTGTATTTTCAACATTTTGAGCCGCTCTCTTTCCGACAGCTTTCCCCTTCCTGTTTTCTCTCCCTTTGTCCTCTATCCCATCACCGTTTCTGTCTCCCTCTCAGGATTATTTTTGGTTTGCCTGGTTAATTTCAGTAGGAAGTCAAGCTCTGTGCCAGAGAAAGTGGAGCGCATATAAAAAAGGCACAGAACAAACAGAGATGTCTCAACAAGAAGCTTTACCTCCAATACCTATGAATGTAGAAGTGACTAAAAAATACAACTGAATTGCTCTTTTCTCCTTTTGACCAACAGAAGTTTAAAATTGCCTCTTGGTTGAACAAAATCATGATAATAATGGTATTAAACTTTTGATCCTTGACTTATCACTCAAGCCAAAATAAAAGCCATGTCGGGTAAACGTTTTTTTTTTTTTTTTTTTCTGTAGAAACTGACAAATTCACTCTGCAACCCAGTTTCTCTGTCCATCTCCTGCTGCACATTATGTTCAAGAAAGACACCGAAACCCCACGAAATCACTATAATCTATTTTAAAGCCTCAAATGAACTCCAGCAGCTGTCAGGCCACTCCAGAACAGATTTTTTTTCTCCATCTTTTGCTTCGTAATACCAAGCTTTAGAATGTAAAAATAAATGTGTGTGTTTAATAATTCAGCTATCACTGGGCCCGATGAATGTCGATGATCCAGTCAACTGTTGGAGAAGTCTGAGAGCCTGAGTGGAGACAGCAGATTATGTCACATTACAGCCAAAGAGGATGATGGCAGTTATTAATTTAATAGCAGCTAATGGAAAAATGACATGTGTACTGTTTGAGAACCTGTGTGTGTGTGTTTGTTCCCCCTGCTGGTTAATGCTTACGATTGTGGCTCAGCGTGAGTAAGATTTACGCTGTGTGATGCACTGACCTAGCTTATTACTAACTCTTTGAACATGTGAGTGACAACCACCGGTTACACTTCGGATTGTCTGCCATGTAGGCGGCACATGATCGGCTTAGGGGACAGTACGCGGCGCGGCACACACACTATCAGACACACATATAGGTGTTAATATCCTCTTGGGCAGCTCTGACTCACACAGTCTACACTTCGTCTCTTTAAACGTGGTGACTCAGAGAGGTAGATTGCCCTCAGGTGTCGTGGTGTAAGATGAATAATTCACCCCCAGGACCCCTTCCCCTACACTCATCCTCTCTTTTTCTCTTCTCCTCTCATTCGGTGCCCTTTTTATCACCTCTTTTCTCTAACCCTGAGAGGCTCTGTTATATTTCTTCATCCTGTAATTAGTCTGTGTGTGAGGGAAGCGGCTGCATATGTTGCAGTGAATCAGTGAGGCAGGTAGAGACACAGAGAGAGAGAGAGCTGGCTATACTTCTTTTGGACAGTTTGGCAAGAACACAACCTTCCAGTTCATCATAAATTTGACTCACAGAAGGCAATGAAGCAATTAGGCTGAAAAAAAAATCATCCTTTGATGGAGTAAATAACATCAGGTTTGTTTTACTAATCCTCCTGATCATCAGAATTACTTTTAAAAGGTGCTGCATGACTTTAATGTTCTGATTTTCAACACAATTTTATTGTTTCAGTCAAATCTAAAAAGAGAGAAAAAATAAAAAATAGTTTATTCGATTTGACACTAAGGAATTAGCTTCTAGCTTTGCAAGGACATGTAAAAACAAATGTTCCAGACATAATACGAACCTTTGTCTCCTGAGTGAAAGGTTAGCATCTTAGCAGTGCAGCTGGCACATACTTTTGTGTCAGTGCCAGAACTACATAATGAAATAAAAGCAGGTCATGGCCGGTTTTTTGCTTTTCAGTGAGATCAAGTTGACATAATCCTATTTGAGACCGCAGATTTGCTGACAACACAGATGTTTACACAAGTATTCACAGCCCTTAGCTTCCATTTTGTTTTGTTCTGTGACTGGCGGATGAAATGTACACATCTGGTTTTTCACTAATCAGTTGTATTGGCTGCATTGTAAGTCTTTGTCAGACTGAAAACAGCCAGAAGCTAAAAGATAAAACACGTATGATGTTTTTACAACATTCAGAGTTCACAAATACAACTTTTTGATGAGTTTGTTCCCGTTTTGTGTCCCTAATGCATCAATAAAATGTCAAAAATGAAAGAATGAAGAGGATAAAAATATCGCGTGGATAACTTAAGATGCTATTTCAGTCAGTTCACATTTCACCTTGACTTTGAAGCATCTTTAAAAGCCTTTTCTATCACTTTCTCTCCCTTATCCACATCATGATCTATTTTTTCTCTCAAAAAATACACTCCGCTTGGAATGCTTTGTAGTTTAATGTATTATAGAAAGATAAATACAGTCAAACAGAATCCACTAAAATAAAGAGAGTGAAAAAATGCTTTGTGTTAAAAATAGCATGAAATATTTCATATTTTTGTTCTGTATCTATCTATATGACATTTCAGCTTTCTTTTATTGTGTAAAAAGGTTCAATTAGTTCACTTCCTGCTTGATGAGGTCGCATCCTCCCTAGTAGACATAGGTGAACAGGTGCTAACCTCCCCAGCACCTCCCTCACTGCTCTCTCTCTCTCTTTCTCTCTCACACACTCTTTCTCTCACCTCACCCTTTTTCATTTCCAAAAATACCTTTAAAACCAATTAGTGGGATTCATTTCACTTATAGTAAGTTAATTATTTTGTGATGGATTGTGGAAAGGAAGAGGCCAGGATGAAAGGGAGGAGAGGAGGAACCTGAGAGGGGTCCTGAGGGAGGATCTAAACTTAGTCTCTCTTCTCAGTCTTTCTGTCAGTCCTGTGATTGTTCTTTATCCAAACCGCCTGTTTGTGTTGTGTCTTTTTTTTCTGTGTGTCTGGGAAGTTTTTTCTTTACCCCTTTTGGAAGCAACGATCCCATCAGTATGTTTTTTTTTTCCCTCCTGGTGCTTCTTTTTTTTTATTAAACTTTTGCTTTTTGAGTCCAACTCTGGGGGTAAATCTCTTTTCCTCATGTTAGATATCTCTAACGTTAGACTTTGGAGGTTCAGTTAGTCATTTTCTTTGCATTCACCAGTGGTGATCTGACAATAAAACCAAACATAACCTATTAAACTAGAAAATAACTGTTTAGAAAATTAATAAAATTATTTGAAAAACAAAGAAACTCCCCAACAACTTACATTTATCAAATTCTGTTAGCAGTTCGTAACATTTTACCAGAATCAAGTGGCCCTACTAACTCACCCTCCCAATACACCCCTCTATGGACTCTCAAGAAGCAAGAAGTAAAATGATATTTACCTCCAAATGTCATAATTAAAAGCTATGCAGATGACACATTGTCTACATCTTCCACAGATGAATATAGCTCATCATTTCATTGCAATTAGGAGTTGACATTTCAGTACTTATAGATGAAACAGCAGTTTGTTATGTGGGTGTTGATCAGCAACGCTTGAAAGCACTTCTAATTAACAGAGTTTGTGTTTTATATGTATGTACAAGAAATGTTATGAGTCATGTCAATAATTATACGGGGTGAAGATGCTTGAGCTTACAGGCCAGAGGCTGCAAACGGAGTTGTGGTACAGTCGTTACATAATGATACTAAACAGATAATTGTGTTGTTTGGATGCTGGATCTGAAAAGTTCTCAATTTTGTGTTATCAAGAAGCTTATGTCTTCCTTTTAAAGTGTACTCAGCAAAACAGATAAATGTTGCCCAAACATAGAGGTCAAACCTCTTTTTATGTATTTTTCAGCAGAGCGGAAAAAGAAATCCTGACTGGAAAGGCAATTACAAAGAGAGACCATGTAGCCTCTCAGTCTGGGCTGACGTACCAAAAGACAAACAAACAATACAAAAAAAACCATTAATACTTTTCTTTTTTGTATTTTTCTTTTAAAGCCATTAATAGTTCTGTTTTTTTCTAGTTTCACTTAAGCAGATCTCACTTGCAGTTAACTAAATTTATCAGCTCTTACTTTCTTTTACCCACTTGTATCCATGGTAGACTGAGATCCCCCCCCCCCCCCCCCCCCCCCCCCC
>SSNP01000210.1:90682-263283 GCA_006937955.1 Pachypanchax playfairii | reverse complement strand
GGGGGGGGGGGGGGGGGGGGGGGGGGGGGGGGGGGGGGTTAAAAAGCAGGGAGGGGCTAAGCCTCCCTGCTGAGGCTGCTAAACCCTCGGAATTATGAATCTGCAAAAACCAATTAACTGCTTCCTCTTTGTCAGTCAAACAAGTTTTTAATCATTGGTAAGAAATTCCATGAACGTTTTTTTTTTTTAAATGATTCCACGCTGCTAGAGTACTGAAGTTAGTGTAAAACTACACTTTTTAAAGTATTTTTTGGGAATATTGGTGTTCTGAAAATGAACAGATTACATTTTACACTTTTAAAGATTATTTTAATCCAAGCTTCCTCTTCTTTATTTGTCTTGAAAGTCCTTTTGAGCATATACCGGTATATAGAAATCTGTCTATTTCATGTAAAGCTTTAAGACCGGCTGGTTGCACTGATTCGTTTTCAGCTTTATGTAACATGTTGATATTTTGAGGCAATCTAATTTTTAGGCTAATAGATTTTGAGATTAAAAGCATTTGAGCAAGCAGATGACTGAGGATCAGTTTGCAAGTTTGCAGATATTTTTTCTCCCAGAAGACACAAAAGCTACTAAACATCCAGAGGTGTTTCGTTTTTCTAATTTAACAACATCGCGTTATAGCGTAGTTGCATCATGACCAATCAGGTGTTTCCAGAGAGAAATCTGACAGAAACAGTAACAGGAGAGAAACAGCTGGAACTAAATTTACTTAAGCACATAAAGTTCATCATGCACGGCGTTTGTTTAAAATTAAAAGACTTAAGTCTGTAAAAAACGTGAAATTGTGAGAACAATAGATTGATCACGTCATTTTGCTCTGAATGCTTTTAATTGTTTGTTCAGCAGTTTTTGTTTTTAATTAAAGTATCATCAACAATAATCAGATTTTGCTGATTCACAGCAGGGGCTCCTCAGTAAAAAAAAAAAAAAAGAAAAGTTGCACCATGTCACTAATGATTTGGATTTATTGTGTCTGTGCTGCATGATCTCAACCACCGATTCTTCGGTGTATTTTTGCCATGACCTTTCTATTAAAAATCGATACAAACAAGTGCTGCTGAGTTTCAGATTAAATTACAACATGGAGTATAATTGGAATTTATAAGCTCTGCATTTTACATTTTTGAAAATGTAATTTCCAATCTGATGGGCCTATTAACTGATGAATTGAAACTTACTGGACATATTTAAATAACCTGTCAATAATTTGAATTAGAAAGGTGTTGTGCTCCCGCATCTGTTACCATGGCTACACGTCTCACCAAGCTAAACTACAAGAGCACTTTCATTACTATTTTATTGCTCTGTAGGTGCGTCGGCTAATCACAGGCAGATATTGATATGTGCTCAGTTTTTTTTCTTGTGAGTGTGAATGTGTGTGTGTGTGTGTGTTGGGGGGGGGGGGGTGTTAGATTTTAGATAGTAGTTTTTTCATAATCTGTAAATATACAAAGACAAAAGTAAAACAAATTCACCTCGACGCCCTCGCTACCTGACCCGTGAGATTTTAATAAAAGCATCTTGATGGTGATATCATTTATAATTCCATTGCCGTGTTTAATTGCAGATCAGCTGATAAATACAATAAGTAATAAAAAGATTTTATGACATGTTCAGTGTAATGACTGTTTTATAACCCAGTTTGATTTGCAGTGTAATAACCTGCCTTTTTATCTTTTTCCCTCAATGTAAGCTTCAGAATTTAAAATCATTTTGTGCTTTTTTATTCATTTCTTTCACCTATTCCTTTAAAGATTTAAATCACAGTTTTTACTTTTTCTAACAGAAATGTATTTTCCTGTTAATCCATTTTGAAAAGTTGGATAGATATTAGCATAGATATTTGTGAGTTGAGTTCCTTCTTGTTTGAGGCATTTATCCTATAACGCTGGTTTCTAACAAGCATTGTTTTGATTTTATACTTAGAGAGGAAGGCTTTCTTTTATAGATTTCTTTAGAATAAACCACCAAAAACATTTTTTATATTTAGTGACTCAATGAGACAAAACATTTGCTAAATGTAACATAAAGGTCTCGAGCAGCAGCTCGTTCATATTCATTATTCGAATTTGCAGGACTCTTATTGGCTAAAAAACTAGCATAACTAGCATATCAGAGCAAGGCTGCGCATGGCAACGTCAGACGTCGTGTCTTCCTGTTTGCTACGTCTTATGCTACAGCTTTTAGCCAGCAGCATGCTAGGTGTGGTTTCAAATGCGGGAGCTGCCGAATACTAACGAACAAAGGAGTTGTGACGAAACAGATACAGGCAGTTCGGACTCAGGAGAACTCGGGTGTTATCACCACCTGCGTAGTTTAAGAGATTAAAACTGAAAGAGAAGTTGTTGACCTGTTTTCACACCCACTATGAAGGTAAGAACACCTGCAAAGCTAAAATATTCAACAAAAACCTCAGAAAAAACGTTTTTAATGGAAGGGCCTCTTTAACTATTAGTTCAATCATGTGACCCATCATCTCTGCTGATGCTGATTCAGGCACAAACCGAGGAAAAGCGTAATAAATGAACAGAATCGGAGCATGACACACGTAGAAGGGGAATATAATACACAGAGTTTTGTTTAATTCTTATTTTCTGGATGTTTACTTCAAAGCGCTGCTATCATGCTCTCTAAACGTGGTCCAGCTAAAGGGCATCATGGAAATGAGTGTGAAATGAACTGTGAGGCTTCGATCAGATGAGCATCACTGTAACGATGGCTCTTGTTAGAGAGTGTTGCGTGGGTGCACGCTGTTGTAGTTTTGCTTAAGAAGGCTTTAAAAATGAGTTTCAAGTTGGATCTGTTATAAATGTCTCAGTTAAGAGTCATAAATCTTCATGCTGCTTTGCATATTTTAGTTGTTTCTTTGCTCGAATCCACCAGATTTAAACTGACGGTTGATAAACAGTCTCAAGCTGAACTCAAGAAGGTAATTCGGTCATTTGAATGAGGTGCATTCAAGCAGGAAATCCTCTGAAACGTGCAGGACACAGGGTCCCAAAAATACAGTGTTTTAGATTATGGCTCCCAAAGAACTACCGATATGTAAATCAGTGTTAGTTCAGTCCATTTCCTCGAGGGTCTGCATGTTTTATTTGTTTCCCTGCTCTGCAATGGTTGAATTGCCTCTTCAGTATGTACTCAAGTCTTGCAGAAGTTTGTTAATTATCCATTGATTCAAATCAGGTTCATTGGAGCAAACAGAAGCATCTTAAACGTGCAGATTTATTTCAACTAATAATGAGAATCCTCAAATGTGTTTAACTCATTATACAGTGATTGTGGGATTTTTTTTTTCTTCCTTTCTGCTTGCAGGGATGTTGATTTTAGCAAATGTTAACTACCTTTCCATCAGTGCTCCATTTCACCTTAATACAGCTTCACAGTCTTCCTGCTGGCAGTTTGACAGTGAAAGTAGAACTTCCCACCGTTGGCTGCTGGAGTAAATGAGGGTTACATTACTTGCTCAGAGGCATGAGGCGATTGTTAGTCAATCACTGTCTCCTCTCTGATTTTTTCTAGTCTTTAACGACAGAACTTAAAAATGTCTTGTTTTTTCCCCTTTAACATCTCGTTGAACTTTAACCATCAGTGGGATCAGAATTAGTTTGTAGAATTCTTTAAAGATCAAGTGCTCTTGCAACCACGAGATAGAAGAAGGAATAAAAGAGAAATAATAAAAAGTAGGGGTTTGGTGTTGGTTCTGATATGAAAGACATAGAGTGCATTTTTCTTGTTTTCTTTGATGCAAAGAAAATTGTAAGCTGGCTGTTTGACAGGTTTGAAAGTGAGGTTTCAGAGACAACACTGGGGAATGTTCACTTAATGTTGGAAAACTGCTTGTCTACATTAGCTGTTACGTGATTTCCTGAATAAATCATTTTAATATGAGCAGTTTTGTTTTTTGTTTTTGTTTTTTTCTCACCAGACAAACCGTTGTCCATTTAGCCAAGATTTCATCATTATTGTTCCTCGATGACAGAAGGATGTTTTAAATGCCTTCTGTTTGTTTCTCTCCTTCTGTTTAACTGGACAGGATATGCTCTCCAAGTTATGTTGCTTATGTTGACATTAAAAGATCTGTTAATCTGTTCAAACACTAGAATTTATGTCCATCATTTATTTGATGCACACATGCAGTTTACACTCGAGTTTTGACACATATAGACAGTACATGGGAACAACTGTGCATGAATAAATATGAAGGACTAAAGCTTCATAACTTCATAGCTTCATTGCGGATCTTCTCCATTAGTGCTGAAAGCACAGCTAAAATTGTCCTCACAGGATAATAAAATCTGTGATCCGACATCAGAGTATAACTAAACCACAAGTTGCCAGTTAACAGGAGGTATAAATACTTTTTAAAGTTTTGAAATAAAAACTCACAGATAATAATTCAGAATACATGATGAGTATGCAGATTTTATTTTTGATGTTTTTGCTTGTGCTACAATTTCATTGTAAGCTCATCTGCTTTTCACGAGAACAGTGTCTAAAAAGCGTTTAAAGAAAAAGGATTAAAATAAAAAAAACTAGAGCCTGTTAGTCAACTTAGTAATAGAAAATACACATGCAAATGAAGGAGGAGGTTGCTGAGATGACAAAGTACCAAGAGCGAGAAAAGAAAAGTGGTTGTATTTGGGGATTGACTGTATTCAGAAGTCATCATTAAGAGATACAACATGTCAGCTTATCTAAATGTTATCGTTGAGGCCACACAGTAGTTGTGTGTGGCAGCGTGTTCTCAAAGTGTGAAGATAAATGGGTTCAAAGTGTCACCTCAGTGGTTAATACCCGTTCCCAGAACATCAGATGTGATGTATGGAGAGTCTGGTATAGATGGTTAGTATCTGGGTTACTGTAAACCTCACATTTCTCCACTGCAGATGAATATTAATAAGGAGTTATTAATATCTGCTGCCTGCTCTGTGCGCTTGAAAATGAGTGCATGTGTGTGGAGGTGCAGCTTAAAAAACAAGCGTCTGCGACTCTTCCTCTTCCAGATGTAACCACATCCCCTTTTCCTCTTGTTTCCTCCTCCTCACTTTGACTTCCTCCCTTGTTTTCCTATCTTCCTCTTCATCAGCCTCTCACAGGATGAAGTTCCTCCCTTGTGGGGTACAGCACTGTATGTCTCAGGGAGGGATGCTGATGCTGGACCTAGTCTTGTAATAAATCAAAGAGGAGTGACTTAATTTTCCATCAGTGATCAGCTATTGCAGTACATTTCCAGGGTTTAGGGGTTTTTACTGTATATCAAGTCTCAGCTGTTTTTATGCATCAATCATGTCTGATACTGTATATACTGATGAAATCTGTTACAGCTAAAAGTTTTGAAATCTGCAGTCAGAAACGTCAGCTGTTTGCTTTGTAGATTTAGAGCGCGACTGTTAAATCGTAAGAGTTGATGTTCACGTTTTAACACCCCATCTGGGTTGGAAATATGGACACCAGACATGTTGTTTTCCATCCCAGTCTGCAGACACATCTAACGAATCAGAATCATTCATAAATTTAAACATTTTGATCTCAGCTCACTGTTTTATTAGCTGTAAAATAAAGTCACTTTGGACTTCTGTTCAAGTAGACTGAGACTTTATGGTTATCCTCTGGAAGATGTACAATAATATATTTGTCACTTGACAATTACTAGTTTCGGTAAGACATTTTCTTGAAGCTACTGTTTTTTTTTTATTAGAAGGAAATATTATTGAAATAATGTTTCTGTTTATTATTTATTTGTTGTATTTGTTGCATCTCAGGGCATTAAGTTAACTGCTGATTTTTAAGGGCATGTGGTCTGTCGCTGTGCAAGCTGATGATAGATTGTCCAAAACATCCAGATCTCTCCACCTTTACATTAGATCTAACTGGTAAAGAAGATACTGTAGATTGATGAATATAATTTTTTTATAAAGATTTGTTGGATCTAACTTCTCTTATCCACATCTTGTGTGTTACTGTGTGCTGTAAACACATACAAAGACAGCGCCTCAGAGCCATGACTGAGATTTTATGAGCTAAAAACCTGAACCTGTAAGTGAGCAATGTGTTGTTAGATATTAAGAGTGTCAGTTCATGTTTTATACATATACATTTTTTTGGCACTTCCTTGTCAATTGCATCAAATGTGCAGCTAGTGTAGATATAAACACATACTTTATCATCATCCTGTTTGTTTCAGCTCCTTACAGCAAATAGCATAATGTCATTTAACAAATCATTAGCCTTTGACAAGTTGTTTGTGTCCCACATGCACTTCAGTGAAATATGCAACGGAAGAAAATGCTACAACAATTAACACTGTATGTTAAAAACTAATTTGGTCTCAAATGACATGTATGTCCAACTCGCATGTCATTATTTGCTGAGGAGGGTCTGCCTGCGGCCTGCAAGACGGAGGTGTGTCTTGTAGTGGGCGTGTCATGTAGTGACGTCACTACACGACACGCCCGCCACAGAAGTGGAAATCATGGTAAACCACGCGAGACTGCCGAAATAAAACAGGAAGTTAAGTCATCGGAGAAGATAGAAGAATGGCGAACCGTATACAGACTGTAAGGCTGAATAAAATTACTGCCATCACACATAACAGCCGCCCCCCTCCTCCCCCGCCCGTCAAATAAATGGACATTAAGATTTTATAAACAACGGCCGACATGAATCATTATTATTTTGCTCATTAATTCTCATGTATTTTCTCGTAGCAGCATCAAAGAATATCAACGTTTGTACGCTTTTGAATATATTCATTGTAGGTAAAGAAAGCGCAAACTGCGTTACTAGCTACTTGGGCTCATATACCTTTAAGAAACCATGGCGTGTCGTGTAGTGGGCGTGTCGTGTAGTGACGTCACTACACGACACGCCCACTACACGACACGCCCACTGTCTTGCAGGCTGCAGACAGATACACTTGTATTTGCTGGTGCAAAAGGTCAAAGATTAGGGAAAACAGGTGTGTGCATACTTTACTCATGTGTGAATGCACATATGTTAAGGGTTGCAGGTGTTGTGCATTCATATAGACATACCAAAAAATGGGGTTATGGTATGTAATAAGCACATGTGCAAAAAAGGAATATGAATTCAGTCTTTTCAGATTTTCAGATATTTAAGGCTGCAGTGCAGACGTTTTGTGGATCAGAATATGAGCAATCCAGTTGTTCTTTTCAGGTTTAGCGGATAGCAAGTGAAGAAACTGCAGCCCACTGACAACAGACTGAGAGGAAAGTTGATGTGAAACAGAGTGAGAAGCAGTAGAGCAAGAAAGAAAGGGGGAAAAAAGGGAGAGGTGTGGAGGGGCAGATTGATGGTAGAAGGAGGAAAAATGAACTGGCTTGCCACTAGAGAGTCAATGTAGGGAGTGACAGCTGTAAAGATTAGGGATAAAAGAGGGTGAAGATGAAGAGAAGAGGGTGAAAAGAAGGAAGGATGAATAGGATAAACTTGCAGGACAGTGCAAACTAAGAAGATGTGGATGAAGAAAGAAGGATGAATTATAGTGTGGAAGCAGCCAAAAAGTAAAAATAAAAGAAGGTGCAGAAGAAGAGTGATAGAAGAGAAAGAGGTACAGTAGCAAAAGGAGGTCATCTTTTATAAGAAACGACAATTTAGCTGGGCTGGCAGATGACTGCACTGAACTGGAAAGAAGACCGTTGGTTAGGCCCAGTTTTCTAGACCTGAATGAACCTCTTTTCTTCTCATTATCAGAGCTGCCGTGAAGTATATTAACGCATGTCTGCATGTGCACGTCCCCCATTAATTAGAGCCTGATCAGGTGTCATCATCAGTTAATTGACTGATAATTAAGTCTTCATTGTCCACCCAAAAAGATGCTGGAACCAAATGCAGGCGAAGAACAAAGCAGAGAGAGATTGTGATGAACAAGGAGAATAAGTGAATGATGAAGGGCACACAGAGGAGACGATGTGGGAGACTTATTTAGGGTGACTTGTCCTCGTCGTTATCTGGTTGAGCCAATTAAAGGAGCGGAGCAACTTTTTTGTTCCGCTAATGTAGGAATTTGCAGAGGAACTGTACTTGTACGGGTGAACAATCTGTTGAAGACTATCGTGTGCGTGCGTAGTGCAGCAGTGACATTTTGAGGCAGAGAGCTTAGAGGTGCAGAGATAGCATCTGTCTCTGGTCTTTATCATTAAATAGATAACAGCTCCACTGACTTTAACTTGTATCACAGCTCATTACGGCCTGTAGATCAGCTCTCACTGAAGTTCGACGCACTCAGGTTCCCTTTGAGCTCAGCTAGAATAAATGCTGAGGGTCTTTTTAAGAGCGTGGTCGAAAAAGAAGAATGAAAAAATTTGTATCCCTTCTTTTGAGTATTGTATCTCATTATGCTTGTGTAATCAGAAGCATGTTGAATTTTCTCTGGCCATAGTTTCCACACGCTTAACTCAGTTACTACTGATTATTACACAACTTATATCAATTTGCCTCAACAATAAAACCACTTGCAGGTAAAGTGAGTAACACTGATTTGCTCACTATTGGGCCACTTTTCAACTTGTCGATGAAACAGCAAATGAGAAACCAGTTTACAATATGTGATGTGATGTGGATTTTCTTGGAATTTTTGAACATCTATGAGATCAAAATGACTCATAACTCACAAATCTGAGTTTTAGAGAGCTCTTATGAAGCACATGCTTCCACAGGTTGAACTGATGATTTGAATGTTGTAGTTGATTCATGTAGGCTGCGAAAGTTGCTTATTGTGACATTTAAAAGTCTTTAAAAAGGTTTATTAAAGCCCAGTCATTTGGAGTTAAATGCTGCTGCCCTATAGCCGTTTTAATCACCTCCTCTGTAATCAGATTTTCACAGGTGACCCTAATTCTATTCTGTTTGCCTGATTTTCACATCTTTATTCTGTCCGTTCCTCTTACTTTGGTCTATTCTTCTTCTTTTTATATCCACCCAATTCCACCTCCACCTCTCCTGCCTTGTACGAGCTTCATCTCTTACAATTTTCCATCTTTATCTTTCGTTATCTTCCACCCAACTTAGTTAGATTCATATTTGAAACGAAATACCAAGTTTTCCAACCTAACAGTATATAAAATGTGCACTAAATTGGTAAAAAATGTCATTTTAGTTGAACAAAGAAAATAAAATTTTCAAATTTCACGTTGGCAATTGTAAAAACACACATCTTCGTGCTTTACAACTCTTTTCAAAAATGCACAGCTCTTGAGTGTTTGTAAATCTTCTTACAATAGTTACAATATCTTTCGATCATGGCCATTTTTTTTCAAATATTATAACAAAAAAATATTAAATGTGTTTATTTAGAGCTTATCCTAGCCTATTTGGCATATTAATCATCAGACCTGCTGCACACAAAATAGTATATTAAACAAAACAAACCCTTGGATTGATAAAAAATGAAACACAATAAACAATTAAAACATGGTGGGCAGGTTATAATAAAAATAAAAGTAATTTCTCTTGTCAGGCCATTGTGACCTTTCATTAATGTTCCAGCCTGATTGCTTAAATTAGTCAGTCAAATTTAAAAATCATCTATACTTGGTAGTTATGGTAGTTATAACATACATACTATTGTTAAATTTACATTGTTTTATGTATATGACACCAGGTTATTTGGTGCTTGAAAGCAGAAACACAGTTAAGACAAAACAGGAAGTTGTCCCTTCTTTATTATGTCTTTATCATGTCATAAATACGATCAGCTGAGAATACACAAATCCAGATTTTTATAAAAGGTTTTCTCATGTACTACTAGGGCTTGAAATTTAATGCTCGAAAGGAAGAAATTCTTGGTAGCCGTACTCCACATGCAATAACTGAGAACAGGTCTACATGGGAATTAACAGGAAGTAACTGGAATATCCAACATTAATCACTGTCCAACTTGTTTTTAGTTTCACCTTCTCGAACACACGCGATTGAAACGATTACATCGTCTTCTCAGCATGTTGTGAAGCCTGTTAATTAGTATCAATTTCAATCAGGTGTGTTTGAAGCAGGAAGGACAGGAAAGGCTGGTCTGAGTGCCACTGAGCGATTATTGAGTGCAGATGGGTGGGTTGATTACAGATGAGGAACAGGTGGGAGTGAAACTGGAACCAAGTTGACCTCAGAAGGACAACAGCTGAAATACACTCATAAATTAACTTGAAAATAGTATGAAGATACTAAACTCTGACATGATGATGCCATAAACTGTTAAACTTTACAAGTGTTACATGTTACCATGGATTTCATTGTTTTGTTTATTTATTTAACCGTGTTACTTATATGTGGTGCTTTTGGCTATAAGTAGAAACTAATTGGATTGTTTTTCTTTCTTTTTTACTTAAAAAAATAGTTATTTTTATCTGCAAAAAAGATTTTTCCTTTGGGAATTGGGAGATTTGGAATTACAAACTATTTAACTTAGTTGGAAACCATCAAGTGTCAGTTTGAGGAGTTTTAAGAAAATTTAAAAAAAGAACAAGGATTCATTTTCAGGGAAACCACTTGGAAAATATTAATTAGATTACATTAAATTCACCTGATTAAACAGTTTAAAGTATAGAGAATATTTTTGATGGACTTAAACAACTTAAAGTAAAATCCTTCTTCTTGGCTGTTTTAAAATGACTGATTAGCGTCAATATGCTGCAAAAATACAATTAATTCAATAAGACAAAACTGTTGTTTTCCATCATTAGAGTTTGTGAGTAACTGCATGATTTGCTTTTGTGCTAATTGCAACAGAGGTACATAATCTGTTGCATGGTGGGAACTTTAGTAAAACCCAGACTCAGATGTCAGAGGGAAACGGGGCTGGGAGGATATAACTGTCTTTAATCTCACTAAGCGTATAGATAATCCACTCTTTCTTGCTTTTAATCAGTCTTATTTCTTCT
Organism: Pachypanchax playfairii; assembly: GCA_006937955.1. Taxonomy (NCBI): domain Eukaryota; kingdom Metazoa; phylum Chordata; class Actinopteri; order Cyprinodontiformes; family Aplocheilidae; genus Pachypanchax; species Pachypanchax playfairii. The sequence goes on along the minus strand of SSNP01000210.1, from coordinate 252,376 downwards.
ATTTGCATGGATGAAATTATATAATCTCTCAGAGATTACTGTAACTCTGATGCTCACTGCTCATCCTTTTTAGAAATTAGACTTTATTGTCATCGTATGTTTTTATTCATCATATTTATTTATTTTGTCGTCTCAAATGTTTCTAATGCTTTTGCAGACCTTTTACTTTAGACTGGAATGACAACATGTGGTTTACTCAAAGGAAGAATACGGATAAGAGGACTGTAAAATAAAGCCAGATATCTGATATACTCTGATAACTTTAAGAAACTTTGCATGATGCATTTTACCAACAATTACATCAGTTCCTCACCGAGTGAAGTGCTCTGTTAATTTATTGATAATCAAAGTATTTGATTTGATAACCATTTGTCTTCTGCCTTCTCTTTTCTCTCCACTGCAGGCTCCGATTACTCTCCTCCTCGCCCTCCTCCTGCTGCCCTGACGAACGAGCACAGGGGAGGCGGTAGCCATGGCGACCACAGTGGAGGAGGGGGAGGGGTTAACCACGGGGCGGGTGTGGTTGGCCTCGCCCCGGAGCACATTCCCACGCCGGGAGCAGCCCTGAGCTGGCAGGCAGCCATTGATGCTGCACGGCAAGCGAAGATGATGGGCAACGCTGCGTCAGGTGGAGGGGCGGGACTTGGGTTGGGAGGGGGTGGGCCCATTTCTACGGCAAGCTCCACTCAGAGGAAGAGACAGCACTATACGACTAAGCCCAAGAAACAAACCACAACGACAGCCACAAGGCCGCCACGGGCCCTGCTCTGTCTCACACTCAAGAACCCCATCCGCAGGGCCTGCATCAGCATCGTAGAGTGGAAGTATCCTTTATTTAACCAGGAATTCAATACAGCTTTATACAGACTTCTGCTGTCTTACACACCATAATGGTGACCTGATAGTCACAGATGTACCATCACTAGTACAACCAAACATCCTTGCATGTCTTCCTCCTTTTTAGCCTGGTGATCTATCTTTCCTGAATCTTTCCCTTTCCATTTATTCAGATCTTTTTTTTTCATTCCCAATTTCCTCTTTTATTTTTTAAACCCTAAAAACAATTTAGCACTACCTGAAGGTGACAAAGCATAGGAGAAACAAACAGAGGCAGAAATGATCATCCAAATCAATCAAAGCAATCTCTAGGTGCAGGTCACCATCAGCATCGCCATCAGCATCGCTTCTGAAAGAGCAGAGTCCCACGTCGTCCTTAGAGGGACACAGGAAGAGGAAGCGTGGTGGAAACGAGAAGGGCAGGGAAGTGGGCTGGACAGGGGTGTCAACAGGCGAGATAATGGAGCAGAAATGCTGAGGAGAAGGAGAGTGAGGGATGGAAAACAAGAAAAATCACATGGCAGGTGGAGGGCAAATAATGAAGGAGTGGTGGGTAAGAAGTAATGGAACAAATGGAGAGAACAGAGTGACGTAAGAAGGAGGAGAGGGGGGAAAACACTGAGTTATCAAGGAGAAGATGACTCTTTAATGCCAAAAACTGCAATAGATAATAATCAGATTAGAATGAATCAGTCTTCAAGTTCGTAATATGTTATATCTAGAAAGTAAATCAGCACTAATACTATCTAATACTTTTATAAATTCAACAATTCAGGTTTTGAGGGACTGTGTTTTGAGTTAGATTTTTTTTATGTTTTAGTTTATTCATTGCTACGCTTTGTTCTTGCAGCTGTCGCCTCAAAACGGGGGGTAAAATTATCAGTGACAAGAAATGTGTATTGAATATTCTGCTGCAAGTGATGCTCTAATTATTTGTGACATTCTCACAAATCAGGATATTTATCAAAGTGCAGCAAAAATATTATTGATTCCAATTCAGTCCTTGTTTTCATGTTTTCTTCAGACGCATGTTACAAACATGAAAGGCATGTAAAAATAAAACCCCGTCTCATGGGATCAATGATGTATTTTTAGGAGTGGCTGAACACTGAATATGAATAACTTCTCAGCTGGTCACCTTGTGCGTTTTTTATTACTAATAATCCGATTGTTATTGATGTTATTGATCCATCTAAGACAGTGGACTAAAACTTAAAGATTTATTAAGAAAAATTAGATATAAACCCTGATGGGACACGATGACTGACAGGTGATCATCATCGGCGATTCCTAAATTTATCTGTTTATTCCAAGGCTGGGAGAAGACAATAAGACAGGAAGAGGGATGAAAATATAAGAAAAAAAAACCAATAACAGCATCTTATGAAAAATAAAATCAAATCTGCAAACATGTCTTTAGTTCTATTTACTTGATGCAGATGAATATGAGCATATGTGTAATTTCTGTTTGGTGAGTTTTGTATTTAGAAACAACAGATCCCAAATCTTCCCCTGTTACCATGACAACAGCTCTCAACAGGTCGATGAGGCCTGCCTGAGTTCAGACACAAACACACACTCTTAGATTATAGATCGCGCGTTGACACTTGTGAAGAAAACACACACTCATGCCCATGAAAAAGCACCCAGCTCCCCGGCGCCTTCGTGTGTGATGCGTAATTATAGCATCTAAAGGTAACGTGGACACTGCAAGGTCAGAGAGAGAGACAGAGAGCAGCTTTTCATATCACGTTCTCTTAAATGAAATCACAGCAAGTGGTTGTTTAGTTAAAGAGCTACTGAGTTCAAAAAAAAAAACAAAAAAAACACAACAAACATTTACTTGTTTTATTCAATCAAACGATGCACATTTTCTGGTAAATTACAAACATGGATAAATATTCCCAGGACATCACAACAACGGCGTGCTGAGCTCTCCCTGATCGTATCAGTGTATCCGAGCTCTCTTATTGGGCCGTGTCAAGATAAAAGATTATCTTTGTTATTGTGAGCAGCATGTGGTGTTTATGTGCTGGAGCTCAGAAGCAGCCTCTGGATGTGTGTGTGGATAGAGTCCCAGTACGAGGGTATGTCCTAAGTATATATAGTCTCCTCCTTAAAACATCTAGTAAACAGTTTATGATGAATTTGGAGCTTTATCAAATAGTAAACACTGTGCTGAATTAGCTGTAAATCCTTCTGAGCCATCTGAAGAGGAACTTAAGTTTTATTGTTGTTTTGCATGAACATCAAGCAGTCGGTTAGCTTAAAGTAAAAGCTCTATTGATTAGTTTTTTTTTTTCTATCTGTGTTGCTAAAGATGAATATTCCTGTCGTTGTTATGGCAATTACTTTAAATTATTAATTGACTTGATTTAACTCCTCCCTCAGAACTCGTAGTGATGGTTTTTATTTTTGCTCTCAACAGTGCAGACAGATTTATTATCATGTTGATGGAAGCGGGCCTCAAGGTTTATTTTTTTATTTTTTATAAATTATGGGTCAGGAGCCCTGAATGAGTCACAGGCCTGTGTTTCAATGGGTCCCCACATGTCTGGAGTGACTTTAATGAGTCCTTGCTACAAGGGTGAGTGATTACTTTGATGCATTTTGGTCCCAAGCTGAATGGTCTTGTGGTCAACATGGTTCGAGGGTCAGTCCTTTAACCAAACATAAACAATATTGGGATTTTTTTTTTCTGTGTCTGTCTGCAGATTTGCTTCTGAAACATGAGTTAGAGCTTCAAACTCCACAGGGGTCTCTTTCTAGCAAGGCCACACGCAGCAAGTTTCCTTCTATAATTAAAGGCATGATATTCACCACTGTTGAAGATTTAGGGCTCTTTTTTTAATTTGTCAGACTAAAAAAAGAATGTTTGATATAGTAAAAAGATAGAAAAGGTTATTTTGAGATCACAGCATTGTTATAATGCAGTTTGACAAAAAACGGTTGCTATTATACTTTGCATTTACTACAACATAAGATAAGAAACAAAACACACATTTTTAGTGCAAAGAAAAAGCTGCAAAAATCATGTTTAACTGGCGTTTCTTAAGGTTTTTTTTTTTTCTCGGAATCTGATGTTACAATTCATCTGCACAGTTCTGTTTATATTATGAGTTCTGGAGTCTGCGAAGGGGCAAAAAGTATAAAAGGAAGGAAAGAATAAAAGTGAGGGCAAAAAGAAGAGGAGGGAGATGACAGCAGTGGCAGTTTGTAATTGTGTTGATGAAAACCAGCCGTCCTCCACATTCTCTCCTTTTCTCTGCCTCCATCTCCTCACTCTCCCTTTCTCTCAAAGGCCCAAAATAATGAGGTCAGTCCCCTCTCAAGGATCGCTCCAAATAAAAACCCTCTGCGTCTCTCCTCTCATTCCAACTCTCTTTCTCCGTCCCGTCTTCCATGTGAACGGCCTGATCCTGGATGCACCCATATTAGGACATGCACCATGTCTCTAAACCAACTCCTGCCCACACAAAGAGGTCTCTAACTTACTCAAAGTGTTTTATTGTCAACCAAAAGGCAAATTCAAGAGCTTTGATCTCTCTCTCTTTGTGTGCACTGCTTGTGCACTTTGCTGTGTATTCGTATATCTGCCTCCAGTATGTGAGAATGTTTTAAGCTTTATAAAAAGAGAACGTGGATAAAAACGGAACTATTTCTTCAACTTTTAAAACCTTAATTGACTTGATAATTATATAAAGACAGGTGACACACTTTTGTTAAACATTAATTATGTTTAAAGGAATCAAGTATAAAATATATGCTTTATATGTCCTGTAAATTTATTTTCCTTAACGTTGCACTCAGACCATTTGAGATCATCATCCTGATGACCATCTTTGCTAACTGTGTGGCCTTAGCTGTCTACATCCCCTTCCCCGAGGATGATTCAAATGCCACTAACTCCAACCTGGTGAGTAGTGCACATTGTTTTTAACAGATGAATGTTGCTGGATGAAACAGCTGGGTTTTTATTTGTTTTGGGTTTTTTTTGTCTTTCGATTGCTGAGTTTTTTCTGTAGATGGACACTCGACTAGTTTTCTGCATGAGTTACCAGCTTAGCTCTCTCTGTGTGGTTCACTGCCATCTCAACTTTATGCATGTCCATTAAATGCATGGGAAGTTTGATAAAATGTGAAAAGAGTGTAATTATTTTGCAGAAAATTAACAGAAGCAGAAGTCAGCAATTTAAAAAAGAAAGTCACACCCTTTCAGCATGTTTTTTAAGTCTTGATTGCTCATACTGAAGAGCTGAAACAATCAGAGAGTCTCAGTTGTTCTGAATAAGGAGTCTTTTTATTTCTAGATGAAATAATCTGGGCCCAACTGTGTGGACGGATTTAACTTGCCTTAATTGGGTAATTTCTGGTTCATTGATCTAATAGGCTGAACTTAAAAATGCTGTGTATTTCTGAATCAAACAGACATTAAACCCTGACGTCTGCAGTTTCAAGGCTGAATACATGTTATAAATACATGTGCATGTTGATCCACCTGTTGTGTCTGTTTTGAGGAGATTTACATCTTTCTGAGTCTAGTAAAAGATTGATGGCTGCAGAAAACATTTCCATTTCTGGTGGTTTAACAGTATTAGAGTTGTTGTAGTTTCTCATCTCATTTCTGCATCAAACTGCACAGTTGTCCACTGAAACCACTAACTTCAAATACACCTCTACAGCACATTCATCTGTGACAGACTATAATTCCTGCATCACATTTTTTGACATCCATGCTAATGAAGCGAATGATTTAGCTCATGTGGTGACATCAGTCGTCCAAGTTCATAATCTGATAGACGGTTTTATAGATTTATAGAACACTTTAGTGTATAAATAAATAAATAAATAAATAAATAAATAAATAAATAGATAGATAGATAAATAAATAAATAAATAAATAAATAAATAAATAAATAAATAAATAAATAAATAAATAAATAAATAAATAAATAAATAAATAAATAAATAAATAAAGCCAGTTGTCGCAGTTTAACTTATTTCCCAACATGGCTGTGGAAAGCTATTACCAAGTCTTAATTTGTTAAATTTGACGTGTTGTGTTTAATATTGTGTGCCTTGTGTTAGAAACATTCACTGTTTTTTTGTTTTTTTTAATTACTTTTCTAAATAAAGAACAGAATTTGTGATGGATGAAATTTCGGTTTTACTTTACACAAGATCTTTCTGCAGTTTTTAGGTTTGCGCTTAACACAAAGCTACAAGTTGATTTATTTGAAAACTCATTTTAACAGTCAAAAATGTATTACACAAAGACTGACCTGATTTTTTTATGGTTACATATATATTAATTGTGTGTGTTCTCTTTTAGACTTTACCATGTGTGCTTATGTATAAAGATGAGTGTGTGTCAGTGTCCAGATGTGTGCCATTGTATCGGTGGTCATGTTACGACACTAATCCCTCTGACAGATTTCAGCATCTGTCATTCCGTCTCTTTCACTTCTTGTTTTGGGGGATTATTTTTTGCTTATTTTTCAGAGCTCCTGCTTCATCATGCAGAGCTCGATTGCAAGTGAAGAAATAACAGTTGTCTCACTGTCCAACCCCCCCTCCTGGTTTCTCACTTTATGATACAGTGTGAGATCAGGTATATGAGTCAGTGGAGGAGTAAACACAACTGAGGGAGAACAGCTGTTTATATTCTGTCAATCTGTGCCTTTTCTCCCACTCTCTTTACATGCATTCATCTCGCTCGATCTTTTTTGGAAGTCTGCACACCTTCTATATTTAATATTTAAGAAAAGATTCTGCCTGTACTGGCCCAAAGTTTGCCAGAATACACAGGAATGGTGAGAATAAACCCTCCAAATAAATCAGCTTTTTTTTTTTTTTTAAATCTCAGACTTTTTCTTTTACTGGTGGCTTCTCCAGTCACTCAAGTTAATGAACAGATATACAACACACATGCACACACAGGCTTCTCATCACCATCACAGCTGTGGTCAATTAGTTTTATAACCTTGTCACATACAGGAAGCAGCGTGCAAATGAACCAGAAGCCTAAATATATGGTTGAACTATGCATCTGCCTGCTGGTGAGTTAGGCTGCTTTCTTCAGGGACTTTGTCTTAAGTGAATTACATCTTCATTTTTCTGTTCCATTCTTATATCTTATACATTAAAATTCATTTAATTATTTATATTTTTCATTTTACTGATATAAAAACAAGAGGCAACCCTGTAGTTGAGACAGTATTCGCCACATGAAGTTTTATCTTTATCCTGATTTGTCTGGATTTCTGTAACTATAATTTATATGTTTAAATATTGATTTTAATTAATCAATTAATTGGGATTCAGTATTCAGGAGCTTTTTGTTATATCTGAGCCTGCAGTTTCTGTTTTCAAATAAATATGGCAACACTTGTTTGCATTAACTTAAGCCTCTCTTATGTAATACCAGGGATGTGTTGAATTACTTCCTGTGTACAATTTCTATTTTGGTCTGCATCCCATAATGCGCTGCTTTGTCTCCTTGACAACATGCCCAATAATAGCAGCAGGAGAGGTTGTCATGGATATGGTAACCGTAGTGATGCTTCTCTTCTGTCCTTGGTTACAGAGGGAAGGCAGGTAGGAACCATAGTGAGAGAAGCTCTCTTCACTCAGGAGTAAAATACAAGCTGCACTTTAGTTTTAAACATTTCCAGCTGCGTCTTCCTCTCAGTATCTGTATTCTTTTCCCCCCCTTCCATCAGTTTCTCTAATTAATTCTGTCCTCATCACTCCATCTTTATGAAATCATTATCAGGACTCTTAAATCGACAGAATAATCATGTTGTATAAGCCAACAATTTTTGAATCAATAAACCAGATTACACTGACGGATGAAAGAGCGAGGCATTCAGGCATTTACATTTAAACAGAAAAGTAGCTTTTTTTTTTTTTCTTCCCTGACAACAAATAATTTACAATGAGAGACTTGTTTTGCATTTGGTCTGAAAACACAATTAGAGGACTCACATGTTTCCATTCGTATTGCACTACTTAGGATTTTTTAAATATACTGGGCCAATAGGTGGCACTGAGGTCAACCCCCCCCCCTATTTCCTTGAAACAAAAACAAATGTTGCCACATTTTTTTTCCCCTTAAGTGTTTGTAGAGTTACTTGCACAAAGAAAGATGAACAGTCTTGTTGAGCACAGATGTGTTAAAGTAGAGGTGAGAGCTTCAGATTTTTCACTTGATGCAACAGTACAGACTGAATCTATTTACAAAACATTTTATAGCATCATATCAACTGATTTGAAGGATAATTATTTTACTTTATTTTAAAGCTTCGATTTGATTTGATTTTTTTCTTGACTTCTTGGGTTTTCTTTCATTAAAAATATCACATTTTAGTTAAAGAAGACTCTCACATTCGGATTCATAAGATGATATCCAAACTGTCATCTCAGTTTAGGATTGTATGAGCGTTTCACTTTTGCTTTAGGCTATTTGTTTTAGTCTGAGTTACTGCAGCTAAAGCACTTCAAACAGTACTAACCCTTTAATATTGCTCCTACAAATCAGCTGATTATGAGAATAATGCTTTATGTGTACTTTGGGATGAAGGGTGAAATCTTCTGTCGTTAATTGAAACTTGCAGTTAGTCCAGATTTTCCAGTGATTTGCTTTTACTTTGAAGTCTCGGTTTTTTTCTCGATCAATAAAACAAGATGTGTAGAATTCTAATTGGTTGTGCTTCGTACAAACAGGTTGTTCAAATAGATTAAATGATCCTTAAAGAGCAGCTTTTTTGAATTTTTGATGTTCTTTTGCACTTTTATTAACTCAGAACTTAATTTTGTTTTTAGAATAAATATTTATATTTCCTGAGCTAATTAAATTGTTTGAGATTATTCAATTTTACTATTGTCAGGTGGTGTATTAGCGTCTCCTCATGCCCATATCTATTCAGCTTTATAGAATTAAGTTAACAAGCTGTTCCTCTGGGTCCGTCTTTGCTGGTTGCTAGGAATATCTATTTATAGATGAAGAGGTGATCTGTGCCGTCACTTATCTAAACAAAAGTGGTCTGTGGTTTTCTAACGCTGTTGGTAGCATCTAGATTATCTCTGTGGAATGCAGGTCCTAACAATCCATCTGTACAGGAATTTACACGTACGTGAATTGTTATGTGGATTGTTTGAAAAGCACTAAAATTAATGCGTTAAAGTATTTACCAACCAGGATGAGTGAGTGTGACAGTTTGGTTTGTTCACGCGTCATTCAGCAGGTTCATCTACACAAGAGCTTTATCTGAAAATCATCAAGTGTTTATTGTAATTTTCATCCCACATAAATAAAAGAATTATCCAACTTAACTTTTGATTTTAGCCTGAAGTGGTGTAGAGTACCAAAATCAATCCATTTAACTGCTCTTTGTACAGCCGCTCTGGCAATTTGGAATCATTTTGTCATTTTTATTTCTGGTGCAGGTTTTTAAAGGAACACTGAACATCGTAAACACAAGAAAGAAAAACTTCTTTCAAAACTGATAAACAAGCAATGATCAGAAATGGATTTTTAACTAAAATATGTTATTACTTCCCACCTGTAGTACTTAGACTCTCCACCAGAGGGTAGGGAAGGTACTAATTCTACGAAAGAGGTAGAATTCTGAAGCTTAGAAAAAGTAATATTGACACTGAAAGGCTAATTTTTAGCTTACACAATTTGGAGGTTTGTAGTAACTAATTTAATGTTAATTAATTATTTAACAATTCAGCAGACTTTGTTACAGCTGTGTATGCACAAAACCAAAACGCATGACGGTATTTTTTTGTTTAAAGCAGAACTAAGTAAGTTTTTTCACCTCAATAAATGTTTTCTAGAGTCCCTGTGGGGGTAAACAAGGACTTGGCGGGGTGATTCGTGGGTCCCTCCCCTCCCTCCGGGGTCTGTGTCCTGAAAGCAGCACTTGCAACTTTCAGTGGATCGGACCCGACTAATCTCGCGAGAACAAACCTGCTTTACGGCACTCGCACTCACGTACATAAATACAAGCATGAAGCCCTTGCCGTTGTTAGCAACGCCACCCTTAGGAGCGCAAAGATGACAATAATACTCACCTGTCGAGACATTTTCTTGGTTTTGTTTTTCTTTCTTCTTGCAAAAGCGTTCTCTGCGCGTTGTTGTTGGGGGGGCGGCGGCGGGGTGGAGGGTGAGGGGGGGTCTGCGGCGGGGGAACGTTACGACAGTGAGCTTTCACAGGGGACCAGTAGGGGGAGAGCGAGAGCAAAACTTACTTAGTTCTGCTTTAAAATAAAGTTTTCTTTAATCAAAAATTAGAACTTGCAAATGAAATAAACATTAAATAAAAGATGTTTTTATTGCATCTCCAACATCTGAACTTTGTTTGTGTTAGTGAGCCTCCAAACTCGGGTTCAAGTAATACGTTTTTGCTTATGATCACACTGAGTCACGAGTTAGTAACGTGTCGTAACTGTCTGTTGCAGGTGAACGTTAAGGTGCTGCATTTCTGATTGTTCGCACAAAGCTCTAGATGTTTTTGAGGTGTTGATGCTGTTGGTGTGAAATTAGTGAGAGTGAGAGAGAAAGGATAGGAAAAGGGAAAAGTCTGGATATTTTTACCAAGTTAAATGTATCCACCTCTGCCTTACATCAACTCACATTATAGCTCACACAAAGGGAGATGAGAGAGTGATGTCTCTGTCCATCAGTCTTACCACTGGAAGCCATGGGTGGACTACAAGACAGCCACTCTAAGACTACGTTCCGACTGCAGGTCTTAATGCTCAATTCTGATTTTTTTGTGAGTTCCGATCTTTTTGCAAGGTCGTTCATATTGACAATGTGACCTGAATGTGACTTGCTGTCTGAACGGAATGCGTCTTGAATATGTCACGCCTGCGCATTAGAGGGAACAGTGACGCCACACATATTTAACTCTGAGACTTTTTATTTTGCTCTGGCATTGGAGCCAGGTTAGTTTAAACCCGCACTCTGCCATTTCTTTAGAAATGTTTTAAAAAACGTGCAGTTCTGATAACACCCCTCAAGTTTGGCCTAAACAGAGCTGTCTCCCCAAATATTAATTAACTCCAACACCTCACTTTCTCAACACTGACTGTTCTCCACGTCATCCGCCATTATTGTTGTTTCCTTTTCACTTCCACCTCCTCGATGCAGAATAGTTACGTATGTCTCATATTGATGACATACAGGATGGATGGAAGCGACCTGGCGGTTCAGACTGAAGTCGCATGCCAAAAGATCAGATACGTATCCGATTTAGGACCAAATGCTGAAGAGGCCTGGGTCACATTTGAGAAAATTTGATCTGTGTCGTTAAGACTGACATAGAAAATCAGATACAGGTCACATAGGGGCAAAAAAACAAATTTGATTTGGGTCACTTCAGCCTGCAGTCTGAACGTAGCCATAATATATGTAAAAACAGCTTTGAATGGAAAAGAATCAAAATCAAAATAGGGGGAAAAGTAAATAGTCAGCCGTAGTTCATGCACAGTGGTGACCACATATAATGCATGATGACTGCATCTCCTTGTTTCCAAAAATCAGCAGAAAGGGAAACAAACCCTATTTAGAGACCAGTTTAGAATGTTCAGACCTATTGAATAATCCTAAAGACATTTTTTTAAAGTTGAGATAGAAGCAAACAACATTATTTAATCCATGTAGTGTAAAATCCTGACGCAGATACAAGTAACCTTCCTAATTCTATTTGTTTGTTTGTTTGTTTTTTTATCACATCTGCTTTGTGGTTGTCTCTCAACTGAGTCATTGTAAATCTATTATCTTCCATGCAACACCAACATGCAGACTACAGTACACTTAGCATTGCTCATGCATTGGAGTTTTACAACCACAATTTCCAAACTGATGGTTCAAGCTAGCTTTCACAAAAGGTAGGTGGTAGAGTCAACAATCTGGCACTGGAGACTGCTCTCATGTCTGCTTAAGAAGAAGTGTAAATATCTAGGCCAGTTAGATTAGCAAACAGGTGTAATTGCTTTGTATAATTGCATTTTTTTCATTCTAAACTAATATTTGACTAGTTGTCAATGTCTGGTGATACTAACGTCACACCAGCTAGAGCAAAGGCGACTTGTTGGCAACAAGGCCAGTTGCAGCAGAGTAAGATTTAAGATCTAAAACAATATTTAGTGATAATCTCAGTCCACTTTCTGATTGGATTATTAGGTGATGCAGTGTTGTTGGCTATACAGCTTCTAGAATTCATGATGGTGTGGTATTCACTGACATTTAGCCATCTGGTCTGGGATCTTCCAGCCTGTTTCCTCTTTCTCTGTCTCTTTGCTCCTAAAATCACACAATTTCGAAAAGGTGATGTTTTATAGTTTTAAACACTGTTGATTAGGTGTATCAGTATGATGCACAACAGTGGTGTTTGTGTGATAATATGTGCATTTGCACACATGCTGGTGTGGTCGCCTGCATCATCAAAGAGCTGAGTTCCCATAGAAACAGATGTTTCCATTTTACTCCTTGGTGGCAGCATGTGACTGACTTTTTCATGATCTTAGTTTTTTTTTTTTTTTTGCATAAACGTGATTTACACAGGAAGTCGTGAACAGGAGACACATTTTCTTTTAAACTGATTAAGTGAATCCATACAGATTATCCTTTATTGATCACATGTTTTCAATCTGTAACAGCTGGAAGTAGATGTACCTTCAATTAAAGACTTTTACCTTTTAAGATATTGGAAATATAGATTATGCTAAAGAGGTTCAGCACCAGAAGGAAATCCTTTTAACATCCAATAAAAATCCTTATTTTATTGTGTAAAGAGAAACAGATTAGTTCTGATTGATTGGATGTTTTATCTGCACATTGATGTGCAAATCACTTGGTAAGAAAGAAAAACTAAAGACTGTTTTGTTCAAGCATTTGAGATTGTATTGATTTAGTGCGGTACTCTGACAACAGGTCTGTGTTTTTGTTCAGGAACTTGGAAAAAACTCTCAGCTAATTCTTGCAATGAATAACTTCCATTTAAACTACTAGGATAAAATGATCTGAATGCTGAGTCACTCTGAGAATATGACGGCGTCGTTAATTATAAAAGATTCTTGGGAACTTGCTCTTAACGATGCCAGTAAATGTATTGACCTGTAAGTAATCCAAAATACTTTTATGACATTAAGAAATGTTTTCTTTGTTGGTGCACTCAAGTTAAATGTTGTGTACTGAAAGTAAGTTAATGTTGCGTGAGTTACGGAGCTGTCTGAGTTTGAGAATAAAGGAAGATAAGTGCATGTGTCTGCCCCATTCAACCATGAAGTTCATACACAGTTTGTTTTAATCCCGTTATTGCGTCTGGATTATGATTGCAATTTTTCTTTTCTGTCATTGTCATCACTTGTTTACTTTCCAAGAGTCTTGCTTTGTAGGACAACTGTCAGGTATGTGTGGGTACATGTGTGTGTGTGACAACGACCTCCCTCTGCTGCACCCCCTGCACCCTCCCGCTCCTGGGAGGTGACCCAGTTTCCCATGATCCAATGCGGCTGCTTCTGCTGCATTGTTGCCGTAGCGATATTGCAAGGTCCTTTAATGCAGACTGCGAGTGTGCCATGAATAATGAATATGAAAAGAGTGACAGGGTATTGGTGTGCAAGGAAGAGAAAAAAAAGATGAGTGGAGACACAGAGAAGTGATAATAAGGAAGGAGGTTGGTTATTGGAGGAGAGGAAGACTGGAGAGTCAGAGAAACGTGAGTGAATGAGATGTAGCATGATAAAAACTGAAAAGCCAAGAAGAGAAATATCAACACTGGTTTTAGTTTTCATGACTAGTGTAAAGGAAAAAAAAAGATCATAATATACACAACCAGTCAAAAGTTTGTACATATTAATTTGTATTAATTCCAACTTGACTAAAGCTGATGAGAAAAAAATGTTGATTCTGCAAAGATTTCAGCAACAACACATGAACGTGCATCATTTCATGAGCTTCATTAAGCATGAAAAGTTGCATGTACTTGCATGTTCAAAAACACTGTACATGTATTATTATTAAAGAGGCAATTTCACACAAATTTCATGACTTTGTGGTTATTTCTAAATTATTAACCAGTAATATAAAACATTTTATAACACGTTAGGAAACACTGATTAACAGACCTTTCAATCTGTCTGCGTAAAGATTCGTCCGGCTTCGGGCTGTAACTCATTAATATTCATTATTCAAATTTGCTGGAGTCAGACTGGCTAACAAACTAGCCTATGAGAGCACAGCTTCCTGTTTCCTTCCCCACTGTGCATGGTAACAGCACACTGAGTCTCTTCCGGTTGATACATGTTTATGCTAACAGCTTTTAGCCAGCAGCATGCTAGGCCTGGTTTCAACTGCGGGAGCTGATGAATTCTAACGAACAAAAGAGTTGTGATGAAGTACCAGTACTGGCCGTTTGAACTCGGGAGAATTCGGGTTTTATCGCCACCTGCGTAGTTTAAGAGATTAAAACTGAAAGAGAAGTTGTTGACCTGTTTTCACACCCGCTATGAAGGTAAGAACACCTGTGGAGCTAAAATATTCAACAGAAACCTCAGAAAAACCGTTTTTAATGGAAGGGCCTCTTTAAAAATAACAATCAATATATTAAGAATTCATCACATACTATGTATTGAGTTTGCTTTTGTGTAGACACAATCAAACAGCGGCATGTAATAACTCACACAGCAAAGACTTTTTTTCATATAAGCAGCTGGGAATTGTTTTTAAAAGGCTTTTAAGTATTCATACAGTATTTTTCTTTTCAACTTCAAAGCTGGACATAACACTGGAATGCATGTTTGCTCAATAAACCTGAAAATAAAACAAAAACTACCACATGCACAAAGCCAGCCTGGCAGATGATTGGGGGGGGGGGGCTAAAAACATGGCTAGTATCTCAGTTTTCCTGCAGTAAATGTTTAATAACTGCTTGAGGAAGCAGCTTTTAGACTTTAATGACCTTTTTTCAAACCAAAATCACTAAGAGAGGCTGGAGTGTTCAGAGATTTCAATTTAAACTAAAGATGGAAGCTGTGAAAAGTATTTAAAGTAACTTGAGTTGCCTTCCAAGTTCTTGTTTATGTTTTATGTTCCAGTGTGCCCAATTTATTTTATATCAACATTTTGGCTGTTGAAGATTTATGGCTGTGTTCTACTTTTGAAATAGTAAAGTACCCGTTCCTCTGACTTTATCGATATGCATTAACTATTTAAATAAAATAAATAAGATCATAGAATCAGTTTCCGGGCTAATATGATGAAGAGTCTTTGTCCAATCATCTGCAATTTTATTACAAGATTAGAATGTTTTTTAAATAGTCTGTTGCAGTATTTATTAGAGTACTTCTTTGCGATACTCTGCAGTTTTTTAGCTATAATACTAACATCAT
This sequence comes from Pachypanchax playfairii, assembly GCA_006937955.1. Taxonomy (NCBI): domain Eukaryota; kingdom Metazoa; phylum Chordata; class Actinopteri; order Cyprinodontiformes; family Aplocheilidae; genus Pachypanchax; species Pachypanchax playfairii. The sequence goes on along the minus strand of SSNP01000210.1, from coordinate 237,133 downwards.
CAGGCTGCTCTGAGCATCTCTCTCATGTGTCGATTTGCTTTGTAGTAAATCTTTTTCTTCCTCCTGACTTCAGCAGTAATGACTTGACAGGAAGACTAAAGCCAAACTTTGTTGCCAGGCAACTTGAGCTACGCCAGAGACCATATTTGGATGTTTTCTGTTTGTGTTCTTGATCCCATTGATCTCTCCTTCTTCCCAAACACACTTTGATTTTTTTTATACTTTTTTTTTTTTTACATGTTATTTGCATTTTGATTTTTATCATAATAATATTTACATTTATTTGTTTTTGGGGGGAAGGGGGGGTTTGTTTTTAGCACATTTTCAAACGATGACAAAGCAGATCATTTGTCCAACATGTAACAACATAAACTTGATTAAATCTGGGTTTATTTGTGTAAACACTATTTTTTTTTTTAAATCCAGAATTGTGACTTTGATTTTGCTTCTCATGTTTTATGATAGTTTCCTAAAATTGCTTGTAGGGAAGAACAGAAATTCATTTTTGTATTTTTTTATGCAGCTTATGCTTTTGTAGCGTTAATATTTGGTCATTTTCAGCATCTTATCTTTGGCATGAGCTCTGCAGTCATTTGGGCCTGTTTGGTTTAATACAGTGTTCCAAGTGATAATTGCAGAGCTCTGAAAGGGGGATGCTTTTTCCCACTAATTACACAGCTAAAGGGTAACAGGGTAAGATGAACTTGAAAGCATGCTCATTCTCTTTTCTCTCCTCCTGCTCCTGTCTTCTCCTCTCTTTACTTCTTATCTCTTTCCTTCTCTCCCCGTCTGCTCCCTGATCTAATTAAAATGCCATCTTCAATTCACTGGTGAGTCCCCCAAACTCACCCCCACCTCCCTGACACTCCTCCCCTCATTTCTCTATGCTCCATTGCAGTGTAAACATGCTGTGTCACATTAAAGTTCTGAATCTGCTGTGTCATGATCTGAAAGCTTATTCGGCTTATGCATTTGGCAATTTTGACAATTAGTCACACTTTTATTAGCTGTGACTAAGGTTTGAAGCTTCAAGCATTATGGGTAAAATTTGCAACAACATCCCTAAAAGGTGCTGCAATAGATTCACCTTTTTAAGGTAGAGTCAAATAAAAAGAAACACAAAGATTCTGTCAGATTAGCACCTAGCTTCTTCACCTCGTTGTCAGTCTGCCATCTCCCGATCACAGCTGATAGACTGACACGCTGTCAAGCTGCGTTCCTATTGGCTCAGACCCGTGATGTAACCGTGTTTGTGTGTCGACCACATTGTTGAATGAGTGTTAAACCCTAATTTAATTCTAACACTTCATCAACCTTGGAGTCAGATTTAATTATGGGCTCAAATACTTACACGTCGATAGATTGAAACACACACCCGGCCGCCCACATTGATGCAGAGGAGCAAGCTGGATGAGACCTCACAGCCTGTGATCAGCGATAGATTAAGGTCTGTTATTTTAGATGAGTTCAGAAAAACTGGCAAGGGGAGCAACAAGGAAATCATTTCCTCCAATTTCTCAAAGACCTTTAAATTGAATACTAAAACAAATATGTGTAATTTGGAGGAAAACTTTTACAAAACCTCCAAATTTTACACTCTGTCTTTCACTTCTGTCTAATTTTGTCTTTTCTGTCTCACTAATTTTCCTTGTTCCTTCTCTCCTCCTCCTCCTCTCGCTGTCTCCACATTGCTACCTGGCAACAAGCTGGTTTCCTTGGTGATGAAGCTTAGTAGCCTCACATTTTGAAGAGATGTGAATGTGGATGAGATATGGTACACAGAGGACATGTAGCTAGCTAATACTCACACACATATAAGCAGAATATCTTATACACAAAGTATCTGTTTCAGTCATTAAGTGATGCAAATATTCTTCAAAATCATCCATTTTTCAATTTTTTTAAATGTTTTTGTGTTTTCTTTAATGTTTGCAAGTCATCGGGTGCTGCATTTGGATGCAGCTGGTAGCTTTCAGCATAAGGGTTAGATCTTGTTGAGGACCTTGCTACACAAAGTTTATATGTTCTCCTTATACGTGCATGGGTTTTCTCCCAGTACGCAGGTTTCCTCCCACAGATCAAAACATTAAGGGTCTGTGGGTTAGATTAACTGGATTATCCTAAGATTGGCTCTAAATGTGAATGTGTGCATGAATAGTTCATTGCATTCTATATTTAGCTGATATTTAATGCATATAAATAACTTTTTTTGAATTTGAACTGTCCTTAATTATCTTAGGACTTATATAAGTTGTAGCTAAGTAGCCTTCCTTTCCTAAACTTTCCAGTACAGTTTTCATATTTCCAATTTGGTGGAGACTTTCTGAATCTGTTGCTCTGTGTTTAAAAGGGAAATTAACTTCTAACTCACACACACAAAAAATTGTTTAGTTGCAGATGAGTCAGATGGGCTGTTGAAAGAGATGTGTTTGGATGCAGTGTGTTTCAGGAGACGGAGAGATGTTTATCTACCACTCAGCAGCATCACAGACCCACACAAGCACAGACACGTACATATTCTCAAACTGTGGTCGTGCAGCTCTGATTTGTTTACCATGTTTGGGAAAAGAAGGTGAGGCGTAAATGACCTGAAACAGCAGGACAGAAAGAAGAGAGCGTCTCCTCCGCATGAAGATGACATTTTAATGAGTAAAAAAGAAAAAAGCCCGGCTTCTATTAATTTAAAGCAATATTTATACAGTAGCTCTTCTATCCGTGTAGTATTTAGTCTTGATCAAATAAATTGTAGGTGGATTTTCTGTTTCTTTGTTTTAAACGTAATATTGGAAAAGTCTAGGAAAATAAGTTTTAACTTTCCGCTGAAGGAAATTCCAAAGTTTTATGTCTCAGAGAATCTTTCTGAAAAATAATAATCAGCATTTAAAACAGAAGCCCTTATTCCAAAAAATATCTAAGAAAAGGGGTAATTGTAAATCAGTTATTACTTTTAACAGATCTCCAGTTCCAGGATTTTTTTATTTCATCCACTGTATCTTGGCTTTAGATTACATGGAGATTTCAGATGATGTCCAGGCAGAAAATTACTAGGATTTTTCCCTTTTTTTTTTTTTTTTTGTGGAAAATTTTCTTTGTAAATCCATGCAAATCCAACTGTCCTCAAATTAGTTAATTGTTGCTTCTTCTTTTTTTTAATCAAAGAACACATAATAAGATAATAATACTAATACTTAAGTACCAATAAGTGTGTAAATTAATTAGAGAGGCCAAATTCTCTGAATCTAGAAGAGAGACTTTGTTCCAGTACTTGTAGTTTTGATGTAGCCGTTTTATTAAGAAGAGCAACAAGTGAAACTGCTTAGAAAGGATCAACTGAGATTTAAATGCAACGTGGCTGCAGCTCTGAGTGGCCTAATCTTCCTCTGTTTTCTCATTTAATGGGTACTCATGTGACAGAGAAGCTAATTGGGGAAGAATTACCTCAACAAGTCTTAATGACACGCTAGCAACAGACAAGGAGGACTCTCCCAAATCTGTAATGAGACAAACTCTCAAAACATCTCAGTGGTTTGATCTGATTTACCTTCTTCTGGACCAAATTGAATCCGCGTTAATAGCTCAAGACAGGCAGAAATAAGCAGTGGAGACATGAATTAAAAAGGCTTTAAGTAATGTATCTTATTATTAGGTTGATTTTTTAGCATATTATCTTTTTTTTTTAGCTTTACAGTTCAATGAGTTACAGTTACATCGAAGAATTGTAGCACACACACACACACATACTCGCTGAGTCTATCTTTCTCAGTTGGTCATCGACCTTGGCAGAGAAAGTGCTATGATTGGCCATCTCCCTGCAGTTAGAGTGTTGTGCATGTGGTATATGTCTGTGCTTCTCCCGTACGGTCCTGCAGGCCTGTTGTCCTAGCCCAGTGTTGTAGTCCATCTGTCTAGGCTGCAAGCCAACTAGACCTCTCTGCCTGCTCTCTCGTGATTTCATCTGGGTAGTTGTTTAACGTGCGTGATGAAAATGAAACAAGCTTCTGGTGCAAATCCACTCCTGAACTGAAATATGCTGAACCTGCAGGAAGCTACATTTTATTTAACAAAAGAGAGTTTTGGTTGCTAAGCTGAAAGCAGTGACAGGTAGTTTGTTTTGTGTTTCAGCAGCTTTTCTGTCAAAATAAAAGTCCTGTTTGATTTTTTTTAAACAATCTCAGTATTTAACTGAAGCAATCTTTGTAATCTGATAAAGAAAAGTTTTTTTTTTTTTTTAAAACTCCTTAAACAAATGTAAGTGCTTCTCATTGTGATGCATGTGTTGTGTGTGCTGACCTGTGAACTGTGACACTTAGAGAAACCTATTATTCAAACTCTAGCAGCTGTTTCAGTGCAGATTTACTGTTTGGAATAAACCTGCTCACAGTTTATAAAACTCTGTCAGCTACAAGTTTTAGATTTTTGTTTGTCACATAATAACCTGTTTAAGCTGATTTGACTTGTCTGTGTTTTAAAAAAATGCATTCTGTGTTTTTTTTATAACTTCTTTGCAATTCATAGCACCATTTTTCAAATTACGATCACTTTGTTTTGTCACGAAACTCCTCGTCCTGCAAAAATGTGTTTCATTAGATCAGCTAGACGTTTGATGTGCTTTACAGAACATTCAGGAAAGTTATCCGCCATATTTTTGGATTTATCCTCTGGCAAAAGAATTTGTGGAACTATGTTCAAATTGTTGGCAGCTTCTCTTACAGATCACACACATACACATAAAAAAAAAAGCACAACTAGGAAAAAACGGGAAAGAAGAATCTGGAAGAGGTATAAAAGGAAAGAATGAAGCCAGAAGTAGAGACAGAGGAGGGACAAGAAAAGGAAAAGAGATGGAGCGGGAGGAATACAGGTTTTTATGTGAGGCTGACCTAGATAGACAGAGAGGATTGGACACACTTTGTCTCTGGAGAGACACTGTCACAGCTGCTGTAGACTGTGTGTGGAGTGTGTGCATGTTTTTGAATGTTTACAGATTTAATATGCTCTTAAACCCAAACTATAGACTCTGCAGTATTTTACTAAATCCATAATTGAGTTTTTAACTTCACAATTTCCTTCAAGTTGTGTTGTTTTATTTTGAAACTGTACAATGATGTGCATCTGTGAACATGTGGCAGGTGAAATAACGTGTTCGTGTTGACAAATACTTTACAGTCGAAATGGAACAATATGAAAAAACATGTTTAAAAGTCACAGAAGCTTTTTAACAAAATGAATTTGTTTGACTGGATCACGAGAGACGGTTTAGATTAGATTTGTTTTGATTCGGAAAGTTTTTTCAAGCCTGCAGAGACACAGATTATCACTGCTTCAAGTCAAATGTGGAAATGTCATACAGCTTTGTGTTTTGATGATGTCATCATCATCCCTACTGGTTGTAATTCAGCATCAACAGAATCATTTATCGAACTGGGCTCTTCATTTTCTCAAACTCGTCCTTTTTCTTTCCAGATTCTCCTGATTAGGTTGAAACTTTTTAACTGGTTCTCTTGTGAAAAAGCTCATGTTTCAGTGGTTACATGTCTCATACAAGCACGACTGCTTGCGGTCCCTTTCCTGTATTCACTGAGTTTCCCCTTCTTATTCTCAATCATGAATAATTAACCAATCACAAGTTAGAAAATCGAGTGAACAGGAAGTTCAACGTGGTCAAATATGGCCACAGGCTTCTGTATGTTCCTCCATGAGGGACTTTGAGTGGAGGAGCGACAAATAGGTTTGTGTGTTCATGTGAGAATGTGTAAGTGTGTGTGTATGACGCATAATGCGGCAGTAATCTGAATATTTCAGCAGGAAACATTAGTGATGCTTTCTTCTTATTCTTTCATCATGTTCCCTGTCTCTGTTTTAGACATTCTTCACTCATTTTCTACTTTGTGTGTGGGGTGAACAGTTATTAGAGTCATCTGGAGAGAGTTTACAAATACATGCTTTTCTTGTAGCAGAAATATGCAAATGAAATCAGAGGCCAGAGATCTGGGTCGATGCAGGACATGTGACCCGACAGCTCTCCCTCAGACTCCTGAACATGGACTAAAAGGATTCTTTAAATAGGAGATCCTCAGTCCTCTCCTCTTCTTGCTCATTTGGAGGTATTATGCCAGCTGTGAGATATAATCGCTCCATTAAGTCCTGAGTGTACCCAGAAGTCTCCTCACGGTGGGAAAGGTCTGAAACACCTCCTCTGGACAGCATCCTTACCACATGTTGAACACACCTCAATGCAAAGAAAAAAACACAGCGCCTTCACAACCAGGCTCCCCATCATATCCCTTAGAACAAGCTCAGCTGTTCTATGGAGATGTTTCAGTTATTATCTATATCTTTTCTTATTCAGGCTTGCGAGGGAGCTGGTGATCGAGAGGCGGGGTTACATCCTGGTCAGGTCACCAGACCATCACATTGAGAGGTTTCAGCTGCTTGTATTTTGGGTTTTGTTCTCTACTCGTAGCTTGTGATGACAGGTGGGGGTTGGAAGGCAGACCGATTGATAAATTGACGGCCCTGCATTTCGACTCAGCTCTCTTCTCACCATAACAGATTGGTACAATGTCTGCAACACTGCAGAAGCTGGCTTAGTCTCAATCCATTCTACCCTCTCTTGTAAACAAGACACTGAGATACTTAATCACCACCTGGGCGAAAAGCTTACTCCGAACTCAGAATTGGCAATCTACCCTTTTCCAGGAGAGAACCAGGACTCAGACTTGAAGGTTCTGATCCTCGTCCCAGCCGTTACACACTTGGCTGCAAAACCATTCCAGTGCGTGCTGGATGTTCCGGGTTTACGAGACACACAGGACCACATCATCTACAAAAATCAGTGATGGCAATCTGAAGCTCCCAGAACCAGAACCCCTCCCTGTCTTACTGAAAACAAGGCTGACTTGGTACTGGCAATAAAAAACACACTCTTTGTCCAGTTGTATGGGGGATCAATTAGCAGGAGGCCTAAAATCCAGTACTCTCAAAGCCCCCCCACAGAACACAGGCAGGTTTTTATTCCTCTACAAAGATTAAAAAGTGTTGTTCTGTTATTTAGTATTCAGCATGGACTGCAGCATCAGAACCTCTCCTCAAAACTCAATAAATCAAGTTTTTTCGTCTGCCCGAGTGTGCGATAGATAACATCGAAGAGGGAGAGATGGAGAGAGAGTTTCTTGTTTTTGTGTGTGTGTGTGTATGAAACGTACCAATGGAGACACTTTAATTCCATCATTTACCACTTGAAGACACAAAGATGGCTCAAGGTTTGACCCAAACTCACACACTTGGACACACAGAAACGTCTGCCTGTCTCTCTTGGCTGACCGTCCTATGAACTTGGCTCATTGATTATAACTTAAAAGCAATCACACACCGAAACTTTACACACATACAACCTCAATATTTAAGAAAAGCTGATGTTCCACATCACCTCCTACAATCTCCTTACTCAACCTTCTCTGCTTTGATCCTCTCACGGTTATGTATAGGTTATGATTTGTGTGTAGAAAAGCAATATACGTGTGACATTCCTATTTTATTTGGCACGGACAACGTTATCCAACACCGCTAACCTCGTCCAAAAACTGTAGAGAATTAGAGGCTAAATTTACACTGGACTGAAAATATAAATAACTTGCTCTGTTGCATAGATATCCACCCGCTGTCCTACTTAAAACATACAATCTACACCTTTGAAGTGAAGCTGAAACTGACGTGTTTTTACACATTATGTACTTAGATTGGCCTTTAACAATTAATACTAAATGTCTGCTTGTAGATACTTGAGCAAAATCATGACCATGTTGGTGGAAAGTTTCATTTTTGAGGAGATTTTTCAGGAATATGACGTTAGAAGCTCACATTTATTTATTTTCTTGTGATCATCACTGACATGAACAATTGTTTGTGACAACTACAACCATCAGCTGTCAGGGTAATTGTGATTGATGCACATATGTTTGATTCTGCTGCATTTTCAACATCATTTTCAGATTAAACAACCCTTCACTCACGCATGCTTTCAGCGCACAAGAATATTGCTAAATTTACAAACTTGTTGCCCTGGAAACACCGGAATGGGCTTGCTGCCAACTAGTTAACACAATGGAATTATAGCCACGTGTGTGCATCAGTGTGTTGGACACTGCAGTGGAATTGTGCTCTCTCTCCACGTGCTGCATTGCTTTTTTTTTTTTTTTTTGTGTTGCTCCGCTGCCAAGACACTGATAGCTTCAAGATGTACAAGAGAGTGAGACCAGAGACAGAGGGGAAATGGCACAAAGTGTACAAAATGTGAAATAAAAAGAGGCAGAGACATTTTGCTACTGCTTGCTTGACTGAAACCAAGCCCTTAGAAATCACAGGAGACTCACAAATCACCAGCGCTGGTTGTAAAAGGCAAAGTTACTCTTCTCCAAGGAGACCATTTATAATGAGCTACAGTGCACCCAGTGCAGTTAGATCGTCTTATTACACAAGCAAGATGTTTTTATGGTGTATTTGTCTGTAAGACTGTTCTTCAGAAAAGAAACAGATGGAAGTCAAACAAGTTGACAAAAGACTTTAGGACTTTTATTTTGTGTTTATTAGATTGGATCATTATTTTAATTTCTAGAAAATATGTTTAAATGCAACAACTGTCATTTAAACTTTTATTCGACCTTTTTTGACACAAACTTTTTGCTATGTTGCTCTTGACAAAAACAGTTTCTACTCAGGCAACAAGAAGTTTTCATTTCATTGAAACAGGAAAGCATCAGTGAACTCAGTGTGTAAAGCAAATAGCTGCTTGCTGTGGGGTAAATTAGTCAAGTAACTCTTGCGCTTCGTATCCATCAATCAGATGTAAGTTTCTTTTAAACGCCTTTACAACTCGACATAAACTATTACAGCCTGAGGCACACTAATGTACATAAAATCTTCAGTGATGTACCACGCCATGGTCAGACCTTCCAAGGATTCTAGAATTTAGCAAACGAGATTAAATCTTTTCTCTCTAAAGGAAAATATATATTTTAAAAAGTGTCGAGATCATGCTGCTAATCCTGCTAAGCTTTGAACAAGAGCCCGGAATGTTCTGTGTGTCCTCGTGCACATTTGGGAAAAGAATGTGAGAAAAATAAAGTCTATTTGTGTGTATTTAAACGTGTGTCCCACAGGTCTTCATGTCCATTGTTTGCACAGTCCACTAGTCTGACTCGAACTTGCTCACTTACTTATGTGAATCATTGTAACTGGAATTCATGTATCATGGAATAGTATCACTCATGCATTAGTCTTCATGTACTAGCTTCAGTGTTGTTCTCGTCTGTGTGCGTGTCGTCTTTTCGGTGCTTGACAGAAATTCCAAATCACTTCCAGATTTACAACTGTGGAGCAAAAGATGTTCCAATCTTTAGTGTTTGTTTGCTTGTGTCATCAGTGACTCATCAATGCAGTAGCACACAGCTCAGTCTTACAAAACTGTCAAACAGAGAGAGAGAGAGAGGTTGTGGGCATGTGGTTCAGTAATTATATGAACCCTGACAGAAGTGTTGATCTTTGTTTATGGAGACATTCTGCACCTTTTGGAGGCTGTTTTTAGGTTTGTTGCTGCTGGTATTTTGACTGTGCAGCATTGCATGCTGGGTCATTAAATATGGTTGAGCACCCCTTGTGCAAGACACTTATCCTTTGTTGTTTCAATCAACCTGATCTGAGCCTCAACACTGTAGTTAAATATGTTTACTAGTGGTTACCCGTATGATGTGGTGTGAGCAGATACCAGATTTCTTTCAAATCAGTGCAAAATATTTTTAAAAGTTTAACATAATCTTTATTCAATGATTAGGCTTTAGGCAAAAACAAACAATAACCAACTGGTTAACCATCTCACACACTTTATTCCCTTTAACTTTTTATCTTCCTTTAAGGTGTTCAAACTGGAAAATTTTGTGTTCACCTGGCTTGTGTGTGTTTTTAGGTCTGTTGGAGGATTACATGAAGCCCTATAAATCAATTTGTTAAATGCTTATTAACCTTGGTGCTCTTTGCAGTGCTTTTAGTGCATCAGCAGAACCGTGAAATCTGGTTTCAAGCTCCGTACTCGCTCCTAGCTTTAGTCTGACACACACGCAGCAGAGATGGCCGCATGATAAAAGAGTGCAGCTGAAATGTTGGAGAAATACAGGAAGAAGGTAAAATAGGTGCTCTCCAGCGCATCTAAGGCAAATGTTCATTTTCGTATCATTTCACCAGCACCTGCTCTTTCATCCGCAAACTATTTGCATAACCTCCTTTTTTAATTGTAAACACCTTTATCTGCCGCCTACCTGTCCTTTCCTTGTTGCTCCTGTCCTGACAGTCGTTTTGACTCCAGGTGGCCAGCAGGGACCTTAATTGCCCCTTGGGCCAGTTATTCCTGCCAGCTGCAGGGAGATTGATGAATTAGAGGTTCTATGGCGGCTCCAGCGAGGTCTCTGAGGGGGCTGACGTGGCGGACAGGCTCCATCGAACATCAAGCAAGCAGAACTAATGGGCATGCTCTGGAGAAAAAGGAGGGAAGGGAAGAGGAAAAGGTGTGCTTTTATGTAAGTGAATATGTTCAGCAGATGAACTGAGAGACACGAAGATGCATGAGAAAAATGGAAAAGGTTTAAAAGGAAAAGGAAATTCAGTGGGATACAGTACACAGACACAGATGGATTTACGAGGAAGAGGTGCTTTATTAAAGGATGGGTAGGGAGACAGTGAAAGGCAGAAGAGGTGATTGTTTTGAACGGTAATGACTGAAAGACAAAGTTTAGGCTTGAAGTAAGAAGTAGTTTAATAATCTTCAAAGGCCCTCTCACCCTTCAACTCTGTCCTTTCTGGTTGCTTCCTTTCTTTTTTTATCTCCATCCATCCTGTTTATTTACAGCCCCCATGTTGTTTCTGTTTGTTCTCTTCTTTTGAATGTTCTTTGGATCATTCTAACACGTGGACACGGGCTGGAGGACATGTTTTTTTAAGCTTTCAAATGTGTCCACATGTTGCCGCATGTCCACATTTGTTTGTAGCATCAGGTTTGTTTGACCCATTCACTGTATACCTGTATGTCATTGTATCCAGACAGATACAGTGTGTCCTCTTGTGGGAGGCGTGTCTCTGTGTCTGGTCAACCTCATGACATCACCCTCTAGCAAATCACAGGGACACTTTGTCCTACAGATGTTCTTTCAACATAGAAGGGGAGTTCAGGTTGCTATGGTGACTGTGGGAAATGTTAACTTGGATCGGTTTACTTCTATAACTACTTCAGAGGCGTTACATTTAAATGTTGATTTTTTTTCTCAATAAAACATTGAAGTAATTTTATTTTGTTGCAACATTTCACACCAACTCATCATCATCATCATGAGTCAGTCTCAGTCAATTGTACCAAAAGGCGATTTAAGCGTTGAACCACAATCATAAATAACTTTCTGATGCTTAAATGTATGGATTTTTTCCTCACATCATTAAAACACGCACAATGTTGCAATGATGACATATGGCATTCGTACATGTGAACGTAAAGGTGATTCTTCTTTGTTTTGAAGAAAGGAAAGACTCATTCCTGCATCTTCATTAGGGACGAGCAGAGAAAAGTCAAGCAGAGGAAACAAAGCCTGATAATGATGGAAGGATGGAATGTGAGAGCTGGTCAACATGCCGGACTCAGCGGGAGATTAGATCACAACGCTGGGTGGATGGTTAATGAGAGTCCAACTCTCACCAATAGACGCCCGCTCACACAAGCTCCACAACTGAGGCCATCTAAATGATTCAATCAAAGCCAATGTCAGTGTGCAGAGGCAGTTTTTTCATAAATCACTAGTGTAGGCACGCACCCTAATACACAAACCTGCAGACATAATAGAGAAAGTTTGTAAAAGTTTTAATGAACCCAGCTAAACTAAAGAAAAAACAGTATTGTGGGTCAGAGATGAATAACGTAGAAAAACATACAGATTATCAAAGAAAAGCCAACTGGATTAGGAGCAGGTCTGTGTGTTACAGATTGTAGGATGCATCTCATCACACACTCTCCTTGACACACACATAAAGTATATATTACCTAAATCCATCAGAGACAAGTGACAGCAATGGTAAAAACGACAGCAAGGAGACTGAGAGAACACGTGGAGATGATCCCCTTTCCCTTCATTCATCTGCATTTCTCACCTCACAAGCATCTTTGGCGTTTCATTAGTCGTTTCTGATTATTCCACAATGGTGCAAAGATCTGAATGAAGCATTTTAGAAACAGCAAACACGTGTATGATCCCATTTCTACTCATTCTGGGTCTTTTGAGTAATGATTCCCAGTGGTCGGACCTCTGTAGTACCAAGACTCAGCTGGTCTGGGACTGTGTAATGAAAGCAAGACAAGGAAAACAAACTTACTACTTGAGCAGTGCACCAGTTGTTTTTCTTTGGTGTCTGTCCTTGAAATGAAAACTGCAGAGCCACTACTTTTCTGATCATTTAAACTCCAGCGTCTTCCAAATAACTGGAATCTACTGTTTTATTTTGACATCTTTTAGATAAGACATCACAGAATGTGTTTTTTAATCTGTCACAGCCATAAATAGAAACTATCAGGTCTGGCATCTTTGAATCATGAGTCAAAAACTGCAATTAGCTTGTGGTAACTTCTCCTCATGCCTCGGTATGCATGTAATTTTCAAACTGTCATGTATCTCAAGTTATCTCGATTAGCATTCCCACAGTTCTGTGCTGAATGTACAGACTGTCTGACTTTAACCGTCTGAATCTGTATATAATGCTCTGCAAATTCAAAGTAGAGATTGCTAATTACCTCGATGGCTGATTCACTCCTAACTTGTCTCAAACTCATTATAAGTCGTTTCCTTTGCATCATGTTTGCAGGAATTCACAGTTGCAGAAATAAACTCGACAGACTGACAGTAGATTTCAGGAGCATTTCTGACTCAGTGCAGTGATTTTTTTGTGAGAATACAGACATAAAATGAAATTAATTATCCTTTTTCTGAATTCTCATAATTGGTTGATAATATAATGTGGAGAAAAAGATAAAAAATGTTACTATTTTAACAAGTTTGAGACAGATCATTTTTTTGTTTTACTTTTTTAAAAGTTTAACTGGCATCACTGTGGAAATATGTTATAAAAAGTAAACTCCTACAGTTGAATCGCATAGCAGAGCTTTTTGTCTTTGCTTCTTCATGCCCCATTGAGGCCTAAAGGGGTGAAGAACAATGTAAAGAGTGAAAGTGCATTATGGGACAAGTAGGTAACCTTACTAAGGACTTTTATTTTAGCAGGAATAAAGTGATGATTGTGTTGAAAAGCCAGAACCAGAGGCTCGTGCACACTTTAATGTAAAACCAGCATGAAAAAGAAATGCTTAATCTCTTTTTACACAAAGCAGATCCTCCAATAATCTTCTGACCTGCAAGTACATTACAAAGTTGGTGTTTAGGCACAAAAAAAGTGCACACATAAACTAATAAAAACATGCATCTTGTGTCTTGGCACTCGCTGATTCAGTAAAAAGCACAGACCAGCCAAACATTTTCCCACAAATACCCGAGTCAGCAGCAAATTCTGCTCTCGACTACTACATAGTAAAACAGATAAATAAATAAAAACAATGTATCCAGGCTGAATCGCAGTAAGGCACATGTTTTTGTTTATTTTTTGTTTCAGTAATGTACATTATAGAGGTCAATGAAAGATCGATGGTGGTGCATATCATTTTTGTGATTTTTAGCTTCTTTCTGTTGCCGTATTTTTTCTTTTACTGTTAAATTTCACTCGTTCATTCACTTCACTGTTTTCTGCATGTTTTTTCCACACACATATCCCCTAGTTATTCTACACCTACAGCTGAATGTGGGAGTAGGATTTCTGCGGAGTCTGAGATAGCGAGTTATGCGTGTGATGTCCGTGCATATGCCTGTCTTTCATGTAGCTAATTATGGCCATGTGTGTCCGGGGCCACAAGCCACATACACTGTGCTTCCTGCTGAGCTTGAAGGGAACGTGTAGGTGGTGTGTGTGCATGTGTGCTTTGTTGTGTCTTTGATGTGAGAAACTCATACGGTGCACACAAAAAGCAAAACATATTATCCCTCATGTTTACTGTCATCAGTGAATACTTTTATTGTCTAGAAAGCAATTTTGGGATTACGCTGTTATATTTTGTACAGAGATTTAGCAAAGCGTTTCTTGAAGCTAGCAAAACATTCTGTAAGGAGGAACAAATACAGAACACACCTTTGAGCTGCGCCGAGAAGAGACATCAGACTCATACAGTGTCGTGGAGATCCAGATTATACAAAACACACGTGTCAGGAGATTCTATCTCATGCAAGGTTCAGTATGAACTCATAGCAGGATGGTGCTGGGGTGTCAGAGCAGCACAAAAAAAAAAAAAGGATAAGCAGCCACAGCAGGAGTTGCATGAATGATCAGAGGGGAGAGAAGAAGAAAGCTTGTCAGATTATATAAAATGAGTCAGCTGTTGCTGATCAGCTGAGAGTGTTTGCAAGTTCAGTCTTCGGGATAAACTAGTGTGATGTGCCAAAAGTTCCATCTTCTTCTCTTCGCACGTCGCTGGTCCAACATCTCTGGGCATCTTCCGATCATGTAACAGATTTTTACCGCCTTGTCACGTCTCTCAATCACTCTTTTCTGAAACTTCAAAGATGAACAATAAAGATACTTCAAGGTTTTGTATAAAAAAAAAAAAACATTTGAAAGAGCATTTACAACACAAATCCTGCACGTCAAACAGCTGATTGGTTGATTCGTTTCTTGCACACAGAGCCAACAAGTGGTCGTCAGGAACATCTGGAGTATTTGTGAACATCTGTCTGTTGAATGTGTTTAAATGTGCAACAGATAGATCACTCTCATTGGCTGCTCAACATAATGAATAGACTCTTGAATACATTTATGTAATGCTAGTTTTATTCAGTTAACAGAGTTTTTATGATTGATTGTGTTCTTTGACCACAAAATATCTAGAGACTGAAATGTTCCTATTGCCATGTTCCCTCGGCAGCTCTTTCCTCTGCTTGTCTTGTTATATTCTGTTGATTTGACCAGTCATTTTTTATAAATTCGTCAAGTTACATGGTAAGAGATCTGGATGGTCACCCCTTCCGCTACTGAATTACAATCTCCACTATTTTCTTTTCTCTTTCTTGAAGTTTAAGTTCATCTTTTTATAGCTCATGGATCACAGTTTCAACAGTGCTACTATGGTAACAGCAGGGGAGTGGGTGTTAGCAGCTAATCCTGTTTGGGTGTCATGGTGACATTGCTATGGCACCCTGCAGAAGAGCTACACCAGCTTCCTTCCCTTTAATCATATTTCATCAGTAAGGATTTGATAGGTTAGAGGGTGAGATGCAGAGTTTTCTCACAAATTGGATTTGATTTTAACTTGTCATGATTCAATGTTACTGCTTAAAGTTCTTTAGTTTCAGCTGAAAAATGTGACGTTCTAATTATCAGGGGAAAAAATTCCAGTTCTTAGTTCCTTTTCCTGCTGGAATAGTTGAATTCTATTGAATTCCTTCAATTACATATTATTTCTAAAGACGTTAACAACTTTTTTTTTTTTTTTTTTTTTTTTTTTTAACTGGTCTGTGCCATTGTCATTCTTCTCCCTGTTTCAACATTTCTACAGGGTTGCTCTGATCTCCAGTCAGTGGAGGTTGATCAGAAGGGGGAGGATGATGGAACAATCATAAACTAACTTGCATTCAGTGAGAATTTTTTTCCCCCCAGCTCTCTGTGGAGAGACAGAGCCGTGTGTTTGGTTCTGATAGGACCAATTCACCATGCGCACACCACAAGAGAGGCGGATGTTTTCTTTCATTTCCTGTCGAGAAGAAATGTATTCGCAACAAGCCGAGCGTGCGAGAGATTCTGTTTCGCAAAGAGTGAATTATTATTTTATGGGGATTTTAGGAAATCAATGCTGCTGTACTTCCAGTGTTTCATCACTGCTTGAGTGAATATCTTTCTCTAGTTTTCATTTACTCCTTTAGCCTTTTTAAGCCCTTTGCGCTCTCAACTGTTCTCCTCACCAATTATCACCAGCTGCTGTGTCCTCTGTCTGTTTATGAACAAGCAGGGACTTTGTACTGTTTTAAAACGTTGTTCTTTCACATTTCACGTGCTTATTTAGCTAAAATATACTTTTAAAAATATTTTATTGGATTTTCATGCAATGCACTAATTAGTTCCTGGAATTCTGTTTTAATATCATGACTGTGTTTTTCTTTCTTTTTAGCACACAGGGTATCACATACTTGCATATATCAGGCATGTCAAATGTCAGATTTAGATTATATGTTAAAATCCATAAATAAAATAAGAGATATCTGTTTTGAGTTTTGTTTTTTATGATTTTTGTCCTTCATCTTTGGTCTAAAATACATCTCTGCTTCCTGGAAACGTACTTCCAATAGGTGTTTGATCTTCTAGTGCATATAAATATAAATCCTCACATGTAGCACCTGGATTAATAGGCTGTATATGTGTGAGTGTGTCATTTGTGGATTCTCATTTTATCAAGTGAACAGTAAAGATCACAGAAATACTTTCTTACGCTGTGTTATAGTTTGCATCAAAGTGTCTCTGTGTGCACGTATGTGTAGACTGATCACACAAATAAAAACCCATGTAGCATACATCTTGTCATGTTCCAGATTTAAAGGTTGCATGTGTTTTTATTCATTTTTATGTTATTCTCTTATTGCAAGAATTAAAAAAGTTAGTGTTTTCTACCTGGAAAATGTGCAGAGTTTAACTCTGCAGTTATTTAATGCAACAACAGATAACACATCTGATGTTTTTTAACTACTTTGAGAAGAGTAATGCTCTTTTTTAATGGGCTGCTTGAATACCACCATATGTTCTTGTCCCTTTATACTGCACTTCAGTCTGTCTTTTGAGTCAGAAACCACATGATTGACCTGAAAACCATACCAGATGACTCACACACAGAAATACACACACACGTGCGCACACACACGAGTCGCGCAGCGAGTTAGAGTAATGTATCTAGTCCTGACAGTTTCGGAGTCAACGACAGTGATCTTGATGCACTACAGTGATCCATGTGTGTTTGTGTGTCACCTCACTTTGTCTTTATTATTTACCTTTGTATGTGAGTCCCTGTGTGTGTCTGTGTGTGTGGATGAAAGAAAGTGTGCGTGTGGATAGATAGAGATAAATTGCTAATTCAGGATTGTCATGTTGTGTATGTGTGTGTTTCTAGCATCTGTCTCCCTGCGTGGTGAGGCAGGAAAGTCGTGATAAGTCAGACAACACACACAGCAGAATGCAGAGCTGGAGAGGTAGTATAATACAAGTGAAAAGACGAAAGGTTAGCTGGAATGGAGGGATGAGTAAAAAAAGAAAACGTATACATCATCTGTCTATTTTCTCCGGATTTCTCTTCCTCCTTCTTTCTCAAGGGTACAATTTATCTCCCCTCAGACGTTAACTAACATACGCAAGCAGGTACATTTATATATGTATATGTTTATATGTGTGTGCACTCTAACACACATACAGCTAAACATACTGGCTGTCTATATTAGATGATTTATGCTTCCATGTTCTTTTATTTTTAGACCAATTATCCTGCTTCTTTAGTGTCTGTCTTGTATTTTCTGTGTTGCTAAATTGTATTTACTGATCTTAACTTAAGATGTTATTTAAGTCAGAGACCTACACTGTAGGATAAATCTTGGACAGAAGGAATATTGTGGGAAATGTTTTACACCTCATATCCAGAGTAATATATTAATTTATTGGTCCAGAAAAAGGAAAGATTTTTTAAAGTGCAAAAGTTTCAGTAGAAATGTGAGATAAAATAAAGTGACATGAAT
Organism: Pachypanchax playfairii; assembly: GCA_006937955.1. Classification (NCBI taxonomy): domain Eukaryota; kingdom Metazoa; phylum Chordata; class Actinopteri; order Cyprinodontiformes; family Aplocheilidae; genus Pachypanchax; species Pachypanchax playfairii. The sequence continues at coordinate 219,236 of SSNP01000210.1, read as the reverse complement.
TGATAAATGAAAAATAGAAATAATTTGACCTGTGTGTGAGAATACCAGATAATTCCTCCTTTTTTTTTCTTTTCTTCCTTCCTTTCTGAACTAAATACGGCGGTTATATATACACACCAAAGTATCTGTAACTTTTCCTCTTGTGTTTTTCATTTGTGTCATCTTTTATTGATGTAGGAAATGTCCAAAAATCTTTCATGCTGTTTAAACTTCACATTCAACTAGATTTTCAGTTCTCAGTGAACCTTTAATTTCCCGTCACTGAGATTTGGTGTGAATCTCAAAATTGTGAAATACACCAGATTTGTATTATATATATATATATATATATATATATATATATATATATATATATATATATAATATTTCTTTTTAGTTCTAAGTTAAAGTTACTTGTGTATTTTTTCCAGCTTGGGACCTATTTCATCTAATAAATGGTGATGGATGAGGTCAACAGACAAACAGGATTACTGACATTTCTCCTTTTATAATAAAATGTAGCGTCAGGACATGCCATCGCTTTAAGAGCCTTTCTGAAAACATCTTCAGCAGCAGATTTTTGTCAAGAAGCATGTCCTCTTCTTGAGTGTCTCTGAAAAGCTGATGGCAGGTTGTCCTCAGTGAAGGGCAAAGTGTAAGAATGGAGATTTCTTCTTTATGGCTGTATTGAACTCTCAAGAGGATTGTTAAGTGCTGAAACACCATGTGATGTTGCTACAGATGCTTTTATGAGTGTTGTCATCTCAGATAAAAAGTCTTTTTATATAGATAATTGAAAAATACTTAAAATTAAGTTCCAGCCCCAAATCTGAGCTCAATCAAAAATGCCAGAATTACAGAAATCAAGTAATAGAACATATTATGTTATTATGTCCAGCTTTTTAAAGCTGTTAAGCACAAGCTAGTGGAATAACGAGGCTGTTACAGTGTTACTCTGCCTAACTGTATGGTTTTATTGAGCATGTGTTGGAATCTGAGGTGTTATATTATTCATATGAACACTTTATTAGAGACCAAAGCTCCAAGAGTCAAGATTATTAAGTTCTGTTTTTTATCACCACAATGAACAATAAAGGTTCCTGTAATATTTATTCCTGGAACTGTTAACTTGCTTTTCAGTTGTTCCTCTGTTGTAGAAAAGCGTGTGGAACTCTGCCCACTTTGTTTTGTAATCAATAATTAGCTCATTGGTTTTTGGGACAACAGAGCAGCAAGCTGTTCTTCTTGCATCACATTGAAAGATTATTAAATTCGTCATGATTGTTTGTAATTTAATAAGTGGAAAATAAATGAAGGTTGCTTAGCACACGACCCTGCGGCACACCAAAACAGAGTGTTGACTTCAAATTTGAACAGTCTCTAAGAATTTGCGTCACACTAAGGGGAGTGAAATTTGAGGGAATTTGGTTTTACTATTATTTAATGGTAATAATAAACAAAAAATGCAATTTAATGCTAACTTCATATCACTTTGATGCAGGAGTTTCTATATATAAAGGAGATCAGATGTAATGTGCTTTTGAATCTGCACAGGTCTAGTTGTCTGGTTCGATGCTATTTCATGCCACCTTCAACATGCAACTTCTTCCAGTTGTGACACACAGGGTAACAGAATGAGACACTGCCTTTTCTTGTTAGGTCATTTGATACAATCAACTCCTGGCAAGTGGCAAGTGACTGTATTATTTAGAATCATGAGGGAGATTGCACAAGGCAGGAGCATACAGTTTCACAGATGTGCAAGAACTCTTTGTTAATATATGCATGTGTCCCCATACTTTGGACACACAATTGGAAGTCTAGATGCTGACAGAGGAGTAGTAATTAGGACTATGTGCTGTGGATATTCTTGGTACAGTACTGATCAGTGTCATCTGTCTTTGTGTGGGAAAAAAAAAGGCTTCTGCTGCCGCTGCTGCTGTATCCCACAGTTTCCATGGTAACTCATCGGAACCCATCCTGGTCTCTATGGTAACTTCTGGTTGGCACCCACAGAGATTGAGAAAAAGAGAGAGTAGGTGAAAAAAGAAGGAAGGAGTGGGACAAATTGTGGGAATGAGAGAGTAAAGGAACTGGGAGATAAAGAGTTAACAGCAAGACAGAAGAAGAAGATGACAAAGTGTAAGGTTTCTTACCACAACTTTCCATGGTGTCAAGACAGTTGTCTGTGACTTTAACAAATCTTTCAATGTCTTCACTGTTTTTGTAAAGTTTTTGCTTCACTTGAGTCGATGAGAGCAGCACAGTGTGGAAGGTAATGCCTGAACAATACGTTTTAAACCCTCTGATTGGCTCAGTGCTTTCTGTGTTCACTGTGCATTTAAGTTGTGATTTTAAACTGGCAATGAGTTAGTTATGACTGAATGGTGCTCGCAAGCTGGACTGACAACCAGTCCAGGTGTATTCCACCACTCACTTGAGGAGAGCTTGGCAAAACTACAATCTGCTGCAAGCCTCGAGATGACAAAGCAAGTTTAAACAGTCCAATCTCACCAGGAAATGTGTAATAAAAACATTTATCCACATTGCCAAAATTTGGTACTGATACTGTTCATAAGTAAAAATGTTTTTTTAACAAATGATGCAACTCCATGCATTTCTTCTAACTTTAACCATGTACATCATTTGTATCCCAGGTTTAAAGCATTTACAGGTAATAGTAAAGTAGAAAAGTACAAAATTACAATTGCAAATTGCCAGTTGCAAAAAAGTTCTCTCCAACATCCCCAGCTTTTTTTTTTCTAAAGCATTTTAGGATGAGATAACAGTGTTGACAGCATCTAGAAATTCAATGTGAAATGCGATTTGGATTATAGCAATTTCAAAACCTTGAACAGAGGGAGAATTTAATCTGAGAACTCCTTATTGTTCTATGGTGATTGATAATGATTACAGCACACAATAAAGTCTGTTAAAATTAACTTAAATAATAAATTTAAAGTTGGTAGAGGTGTTACCTCACAGCGAGAAAGTCCTGGGTTTGAATCTGGACTGGGGCCTTTCTGCATGGAGTTTGCATGTTCTCCCCATGCACTCATGGGTTTTCTCCGGGGAGTCTGGTTTCCTCCAGTACATTTATGAAAAAAATACACCAAAAAGTTACTCAAGTGGACCGAACCAAACATTTAAACTCATACCCGTGAACCGCTACACCCCTAATTTTCAGCAAAACAAAACTCTCTGGATAATATTTATTTTGCTTTGATACTATTACAATAGGTGAAACAAACTCACTCATTCCCTTTGGCATCGGTTTGTACAATTTTATTAGCAAAACTAATATGTCACAAAATAAAATTCTTACTTAGAAATATGTAATAAGAGTTATTTAATAAAGCTTTATGTATTTTTATAGTTGGTCGTCACAGTAATATATTGCAGATACAAAGCCATTGATTCGCTTTCACATCAGTTCTGAGTCTTTTTTTCAGCAAATTAACTTTTTTATACAATCTTAGAGTGCATGTTTCACATTGTGATGGTCAGTGCAACACCTTTACTGTATCAATATTATTGATATTGGACCTCACCATATGATATTGTTCCCTGTATCGCGATACATCGATACATTCGTGTATCATTACAGCCCAGCTCAGGAATATTTTATCATCAATCATTTCCATTTCCTGCAGCCTAAACCTTGTCATTTTTTGTTTGGTTTAATACAGGCTACAGCTAACTTTTTTTAAAGTGTGTAAACTGTATTTGCAGAAATATAAAAATTTTCCAGCTTCCTGTTGTTACCTGCATGTGTGTGCAGTAAACACATCGAGTCTAAATATTTTGCAATCAAAAAAAAAATCTTTGAAGTACTCCCACTGCTTTGTGTTCTCATGGGTGAGTAGCTGGTACAGTGTGTTCAAAGTGCATGACAGTTACACAAACACACACATACACGGACGATGATGTGTCTGTGGGATCTTTCAAAAGCAGCTTAATGGCTAATCCTGTCTTGCAGCACACACACAAACACAGAAGGTCATCACAAATGGAAACATCGCCCGCTGTATGGTTGAATGTCAATACTATAATCTGATTGGCCTATTTGACGGATAGGTGGTTTGGTTGACCTATCACAGTTAACTCAATTATTGCTCCCACATACTCACCTTTCGGTCGTTCCGTCTGCCTTCCTTTCCCTTTTGAGTCTGGCTCTCTTCCTCGCACTTGTTCCTCTTCTCTTAGTCTTTCATCTTTTATCTCTCATTTCATTCCTGTCACTAGCCAAATTAGTCGTGCCCCTTATGGATTTTTCCCTTTATGGGTCTGTATGAATGGAATGAAAGGAGGAAGGGAAGTGTGTTTGTGTGTGTGACAGGCTAAGCTGTTCCTACCAGATGTTTCTCTTTGTTTTATTCTTCTGAGCGCCACACTGTCTGCCTGTCACCGGCAGATATGCAGCTTGGGTGTGTGTATCTGTGTTTGTTTGAGAGAGGGAGAGTGATTGAGAGCTTTTGTGAGAGGGAGGATGTGTGTGTGTGTGTGTGTGTGTGTGTGTGTGTGTGTGTGTGTGTGTGTGTGTGTGTGTGTGGGTTTGTATTTCTGACCTCCTGGGGACCCGTTTCCTGACTTTTACTATCTTTCTGGGGTCCGAGGGTTTTTGTGGGGACCGAAGCCTGGTCCCCATAAGGGGGACTCCCCTTTTTAGGGTTAGGTTTATAGGTATGGTGTGAATAGAGTTTTAGTTAGTCTTAGGGTTAGTTATAGATCAGTAATGGTTAAGGTTAGGAAAAGGGTTTGGGTTAGGTATAAATCTAGTTACTAAAATCAATGGAAGTCAATGGACGGTCCCCATAAGGATAACAAAACACACTTGTGGGTGTGTGTGTGTGTGCCTTCGTGAGATTAATTACTTCCATATTGGTGTGCTGTGATAGAAGCTCTGCAGGACATATGATGAACATTACAAATAAAAATCAATTCTGCAGATTTTAAAACTGACATATACACACAATAATCATAGATTTTGTTTTTTATTAAAAAAAGGGCAGTTATTATTATGATAATCTAGGAGATGGTAAAAATACTGATGTTTTAAATTTAGACCCATGTACAGAAGCTCCGACCAACGAAATCCAATTGCCTTTGAAGTGTTTTGTCTTTCAAACCACTTAAATCCTCCAAATCTTACTTCATGTCGCTTTATTCATTGTCAAGGGACCCGAACAATTCTGGGTGCAGAGAAACACTTCAAAATATCAATTTATGAGATCTGAGAAACACAAATGCTTCAAAACTGAGTTGTCTATGTAAAACTTTTGCTTGTTTTCTGATTTATGTTTAAATGTATTAATTTCTGAAGTTTTTATTTCCAACGACGCAAACAGTAATTGCCGATTCAGGATAGCAGAACAACTGGTGTGATATCAAATGTTTACACATATTAGAAACTTTCATGGTCCCAAATATCTATGTTTGTGTAAAAGTGATCATTTTCAAAAAAGTATTTTGTTTAAATTAAGTCATGGACAATTTCAAGCTTCAAAGTCTTTTATTTCAAATTTTATTCTATGTTATTTGGTTTATTTAAAAAATAATCCAATAATGAAATGTAATTTTTCCAATTTATCTGATAATTTACTTTATTTTTGGATTTTTTGGGGGGGAGTGAAATATGCTGATGAGACTCAAATAATTTAGATATACTTACTTGTTGTTTAAAAGCTAAAATTTATTTGATTGCGTTGTTTCCAGCAAACACTAATCATGTGTGGCATTTGTGGTAAAATCACACAAGAAATGCAATAAATTAGGTTTTACTTCTCATCTAACAGTCAAAATAACATCACAGGAAGAGTTATTTATATACCGTATATACACACAGACACACACTTTTTATGGTTTGCTTTTCTGAGTTGTTGTCAACATTTCAGATGCTTTTGATTTTGTAAAGCTCTGTCAGCTTGTGTCAGCTCAACTTGGACACATATAAAGGCTGTGTGACTTCAGGTCCAGGTCCAGTTAATTCTTCCCAGGGGAGGAATCTAAAGCCTAGAGGGACCTGACTGGCCTTCTGTCCCAAGCCTCTGGCTCTCTGCACATGTGTGTTCATGGGAAAACAGCAGGACTGAGATAAATGAGCAGATTGATGGATGCATTTAAATATGTTTTAACTGAAAATATATATTTTTTGCATAAAGTTTCTGAATACAAAGTATTATTGTGGAGAATTTGGGCATTTCCTTGAATTAATTGTTGTTCTAAACTAATAGTTAAAGGAAAAGATAGATAATTAAGTGGATGATGAATTGTTTACAACTTTACAAAATAATCAGAAACTAATCTCATCCTACGCTTTCTAAGTCATTTCAGGACATTTCTCAGGACCCTAGGCTAGAGGTTGTAGTTATGACATAGATCTCAGAGGAACGTGTGTGTGTGTGTGTGAATCACACAGTGGACTTGAGGGACCGGAAAAGAGCGGCTCTGATTAAATAACCAAATTGCTTTGCTTGTGTACGATTACAACTTACACATAATAAATAATCAAACACGGACACACAATATCCAGAAGGCTTGAAAACAGCAAGAGAACATCTTGTTCAGGCAGTTAATTCATACGTTTCACAACGTAGGTGACTCTGCTAGTCATCATAAGTCATGTAAAAGGTCAAAAAAATACATGATTATAACTGTGAGTGAATGTTTCTAGATATGTTGGTGTTTGTAAGAAAAACTAATATATTCGATTTGCATTTTTAATCGTTTTAAATGCATTTGTAGCATCATTTTAATCTAACTGAATTGTAATTTTAAGTTCTCTCACTGCACGGTTAATCACTCTATTTCATCAGTTGTTCTGTTTTGTTTACTTTTTTTTATTTTTGTGGAGTGAAGCTGTTGCAGCAGTAAATAAATGGACCTGTCATTTGTTTGTGTCTCTCTGCAGGAGCGTGTGGAGTATCTGTTCCTAATCATTTTTACAGTGGAGGCGTTCCTCAAGGTAATAGCTTACGGCCTGCTCTTCCACCCCAACGCCTACCTGAGGAACGGCTGGAATCTGCTTGACTTCATCATCGTAGTTGTTGGGTAAGTGACTGGAAACACACAGAATACACAAACGTTTGTTCAGATGGTCATGTTGTACTTAATCTCTAAATAAGAACACTTTCAAACAGCAGCAATATCATTAAATGATCAGAATAATAAAAAAAACACAAACTTTATTAAATAAATCTGTTTTCTGTGTAATACGTTTTTAAAATTCATCCTGTGCAACATTTATTGTTTTGGACATTTTATAGAAATGGCTGAAGAAAGCTACTCTACAACTACCTTTCTGTCCTTCCCATGTTCATCATGAGTCGGTGTGAACACAACAGTTTGGTTTTTGGCTGTGAAGCTTAAACTGATTAGTTTGTGAGATGCTGATAGCAAAGCCCTGCTTTGTTTCCCTTTTATCTGCAACTTTGCAACAGAGCCTATCTGCTAAACTCACACACACACACGCTTTTATATGAATGTGTGTTTTGTGTTTACATCACTTGCTTGTATGCGTGTGCCTTTGTGCACAGTGTTGTGGCAGTACAGTCAGTGGACCTGACAATTGCATTAATGCCATAAAAATGGTCTAATTGACCGTGTGTGAGTCTGTGTGTGTTTGTGGAAGAGAGACAGAAAGTAAGCAGCCGTTCGCCTCAAGGAAGGCTCCACAAACACAGACACACTCTGAGCGAGTCTTGTTCATTGCCAGTCAAGTGTTCACTCACATTAGCCATCACCAACTGAACACATTTGGCTTCACCCCATGAACACACACATACACACACACACACTCCATCAACTGACAACATGGTGCCAGCGCCCCTGGCATAAACACAACCTTTACCACTCCTGCTATTTACCCTCTTTGTCTGTCTCTCTCTGTTTCTGTCTCTTTCACTCTGTATTTGAATTATAGCTTTTATTGTGATGCAGCATCATTTCTTGTGCAGTAATATGTTATCGATCTCTGTGAGTAAATTGTCTTTTCCTTGCAACCACGCCAAAGGCAGTTCAGAAGGTCAAAAACTAAGCGGTGAATTGAGATTTCTCAGATGCACTTTTGGAAACTGATTATTTGCTTTTTTTTTTGGCAATTTAATCTGCGGCACCACCAGACCTCCATCAAGGTGTTTTTCACTTTTCCTTGTATGAAATTAAACACATTTAACATTTTAACAAAGTATCAAACATGTTTTTTAAGTCACAGTATTGCCCTATTTATTTTGGCCCTTTAGTTCAATGCAATTAAAATGTCAAATTTTTGCGATTTCTGCTTGTATTTCCACATTTGTAATAAAATAATGAAATCCATTAAACGTGCTGAATTAAGTGAATTAAGCTGCAGTTTGAACCACCCAAAAATTCTATAATAAAAATAAAAGCACATAAATTATTAGGAATTTTTAGTCAAATTTACAAGACAACCACACACTGTTTTTCACGTTACACCCTCACAGAGGAAAATTTCAGCTGTTACGGGACTGTTTCTCTGCATGTGCATGACTGAGCGCTCATCCTTTGTGTGTGTGTGTGTGTGTGTGTCTAACTGTCAGTATGTGTGTGTGTGTGTGTGTGTGTGTGTGTGTGTGTGGATGAGAAGCGACAAGAGTTCCCTCCCTCTGGAATACTCACCATATGGATGAAAGAGCTTGTACCTGGTACTGAGCAGCCTCAGGACTCATGCACCCTGAAACACATGCACACTTGCAAGCGCACATACACGCAGATGCTACACTTGCTGACACATACCTAAGAGGTTATTAGTGAAGGTTCAGTGCACGCGTGTGAGCATAAATGTGCCAAATAAATAGATGGTGAAAGAGGACTGCTTCTTCTTCTTCAGTTTTGCCTGTTTTAACCTTTCATGTTTTATATCTTCTTTGCTTTCTTAAGTTAAAAGTCTTCTTTAATACCCCAAAGCCCCAAATTTTTCTTCATTTATACTAAAAAAACAAACTTTATGATTGGTATGGGTGACTAATCATGTTTGAAAGGACTACTCTGTGGGGAAACTGTGACTCGTGGCATTTCAGTTGACTATATCATGATTCTTTATCTCAAATCTTTAAAGGAGCAACAAGCGAGGTGTGCTGTTGAGTACAGGATTGAGACCAAAACAAAGTCTGTCATGATTGATGTTCAGATGTGAAAAAATGTTTCGGATAATTCAACACAACCACAGTCATTCAGCTTGGCTGAAAGCCACAATGACGTGCCGCCACTTTTCCTCTCTCATGACACGGCGGCTACATACATTTAGCCGCTACGGACATTTAGCCGCTACGGACATTTAGCCACTACAGCTACAAGGTAAAAGAGCAGAACTGAATGCAAGCAGTATAAAGGACAAAGTCAACAACTTTATCGCTTTCCAGAGCGAGTCATTACAGTAACACTAGATTAAAATAATGATTGTTCCTTACCTGTCCAGGAGAAGAAAAGCCAGCTCCGAGTCAAATCGTAAATTCTCTCGTTCTCTCAGTGCTCTCCATCTTGGAAAAGCAAGACCAATGTTTATCCTCGTTTTGTCCCTTGCTTTACCTGGTTTGTTTGTCATTGGCCGTGGCTTCTTGGGTGATGAAATGTGTTCCCGGTCATCTTCAGGTGAACGCTTTGCTCCGCCTTCCGCCATTTCGCTTCAACAATGTGTGTCGGCTGTACTGAGCGAAGGGAGGGCCTTCGCTCAGTACATGAAGGATGCGGAGTTTCACATGCACGAACATGCACGCGGAAGGAGACCACCTTTGTAAACAAGAGGCTCGATATCAACACAGAGAGATGGTGTGTGACCTCATGCTATGTTCCAGATGGAATTACACATCTAGAGCTTCACATTGCATATTTTGCATTCTTTCAAACTGGAAATTATGAATTTTTGCTTATTGCTCCTTTAAATGACCAAAGATCAGGATCTCATAAGACCTTCAGACACTTTATGAGGAGACGGTTTATAAAACAACATCATAAACCACAAAAGGCTGGTCAACTTTCATTTTCCAATTTATTTGATACTGATCTTATGTTGGAAATGTTTGATCTATACTGAAAATTTTTATGCTTTATTATTTTAATTGCTGTTTTTTGCATTTCTAACACTTAACCACAGCAAGAAAATAGACTTGCAGTGAAAATACAAGTACAGTTTAACCTGTTTGGGATGATTAATGATCATCGTTCCATTACAAAAATATTACAACCATATGGCGAAATCAGTACGTTATGTTGTTACCATAAATGTACACTGTCTTTGGTTGTAGATACATATGGGCTATTATTTAGTGTTACACAAAGGCTCTAATTAATACTTAAATGAAATGCTGGTGGTGCAACATTGTGCATCCTTGATGTGCTCATCACACTCGGTTTGAAAGGCACGCTTCCCACCCAGACACGGAATTAATCAAATCGAGAGGGAGGCAGTGCGAAATGGAGAGGCTGAGAGAGAACGTGAGAGGCAGAGAGGGGCGATATGTTTTGAGAGGCCTTTTCAAGTGGCCATTTCATCTGTGCTAATTGATAATTCTCCATGACTAACGCACCACTGACTGGCCTTTGAGCCACGCTTGCTGGTGATTTCTAAAGATCTTCTAAAGAGTCAAAAAGAAAGAAAGGGACAATGATAAGCTCAGCTGGGTGTACATTAATTCAAGCTTGTCAGCCACTTGCTCCACAGACATGTCTGTAAATAATAACTCCAGGGATAATTACTAACAAACTGCAAGAGCATGTAAAGGGCAACAGCATTTCACTGAAAATTAAAGATCTGCTTTTATATATTTGAGCACTCAGACAAATTCGTCAAGACATCTAAGACTTTCAGATTGTTGATCGTCATTTCCAAACGCACACTCGCTGTATCAATTTTGAGAAACAGATCGAATGTTCTCAGAAACTTTACTTGCGATTCTCACATATCTTTCATAAAACTGAGTTTGATGATTGTTACTCAACTTCTGCACGGCTTTTTGTGTGTGCAGGTTTTATCCATCAACCAAACTGCATCTCTCTGCACAGGAACAGTTTGCTCACATTTAAATACACAACGTTTTCTAAAGACAAAAGGAAATAAATTACGACCATTTTTACGTCAACATACAATATCAATGGCAACTTTTGGGAGTTTTGGAGTTCTAGCCATCTTCAATCTGTTTGTATTTCTAAAGTCAGTGACTTTAATATGTGATTTTAAATGAAAAAAAAAAATCCATTCATGACTTGATCATGAAGTGTTGAATAAATTTGCTTTATGAATTTATTTTTGAGTAATTTGTGAAGGCAGAATCTGAAATAAATTTCCCCAAGGAAAAATAAAAATTAGCCTCATATCGTAATGTATCGTGTTGTATTCCAGACTGTCCATTGAGTTGGAATAGTAAAAACAATAAGCAGTTATTTCTTCTTTTGAGTTGTCTTCAACAGCAACATTGTCAAACAGAATAAAATAATCTTTAAAATAGCGTCATCTCCAAATATTTTTAAATTTTGGGATCAAAATAATGGTTTTATTATGAAGAACCAAAGAGCCAAATAAAAAGGAAAGAAGAACAGTTTCCAGTATTTTACCTAAGAAAGGAAATGATCAAAGTGATGATTATTGAACCCAGTGTTTTGTCTGACAGGCTATTCAGTGCAATTTTGGAGCAGGCCACAAAGGGAGACGGGGCCACTCCCATTGGAGGGAAGGCAGCAGGCTTCGATGTCAAGGCTCTGAGGGCATTCAGAGTACTCCGACCCCTCAGACTGGTCTCAGGAGTACCAAGTAAGAACTGCAAAAAGAAAAAAGAGGATTTGGGGATCAGGTGTGAAATGTGATTGGGGATGGCTGTGGGTAAAATGAACCATATACAGGAGCTGATACTGGAATTTGATTCCAGACACATCATCCTTGGTGACTCACTAATGTACAGACACTCACAGCACTTCATAAATGTAGACATTACACGAAGTAGGTGAGTCGTCAGTGAATTAAAACGCAAAAATCAATAATCCTGAAAGCTGGATGATACAAAAGAAACTAATAATGTGCATAAAAAGATTGTTTGTTAATGTAACGCATAAATTTAATTGCTTTTATTACTTCAGAGTCACTTTAAATGTTAATTTTTGTCAAATTGTGTCATTATTATTATCATAATAAAACAAAACTGTTAATAGTCTAAGTTCTGACGTTTTTATGTTTGAAATGAGAAACATGCTCTGATATTCAGATTCAGTCTCAGAATCAGTGTTTTCAGTTATTAATATTTTTTGCATTTTACCAAAACAAATTTTATGTAAATGCACAACAACGTTCACTTCAACACAAGATGGTGCGTGTAGCTTGTTTCAATTTACCCAGAGAAAACGTTGCAAATTAGCATTACTTTCAGTCAAGGTGTAATTGTGTTTCACAGACAGAAAGTCGTTTGTTATGGCTGCTTACAAAGCCTGTAACGAGAACATGATGAATTCATAACAAGCAAATTCTAAAGATGAATCGTATTATATTGAATTGTAAAGAGATCTAATCTAGCACCAACAAGTGCCCTTTAATACTTTATTTGACAATATAATTATTTAAACAATCAGTCTTTCTATTGCAAAAGAAATGAATTTTTTTGCTTTTATGGTCATTACTTGCAACATTTAATTATAGTGATAAACATTCAGTGTTTCTAAATACTTCTGGATTATTTACATGCATGTGTTAAGTTGTTGTGTGTATGGTGCAGGTTTACAGGTAGTGTTGAACTCCATAATCAAAGCCATGGTTCCTCTGCTCCACATCGCCCTCCTGGTCCTCTTCGTCATCATCATCTACGCCATCATCGGCCTGGAGCTCTTCATGGGCAAGATGCACAAGACCTGTGTTCACAACCACACAGGTAGATACACATGCACGGAGATACTGTCACTTTAATGTATGACTGGTATGTGCATAAACTCATATCTGCAGTAAGACTTCATCTATCGGGCTGCAAGGCAGGAGGAAAAAAAGTGTGTATGCCTTAAACAGCTCAATTAATTATTCACAACATCGTTAATTTTTTTTTTTTTTCTTAGTGCGAATGATTTCAACAATTATTGAAACAGCAGCTGCCATACGTGATTGAAACAGTCTTCAGTGAAGGGTGTTTGGTTATAAATGGACCTGAGTGTTGTTATACTGATGCAATTGGTCCCATGAGAAGCATTAGCTTTGTGAGTGGTTGTAGACTAACCCTCCTGTACATCACCCTGAAGAGTTTATTTTGCATAATGAATTTAACTCTTTTGTTTTTCTCATCTGCTCGGTGTTAATCCATCGTTTGCTCATCCTCCAGATAACGTTTGTCTTTTAAATAATGTGTTATTATAAAATTATAAAATGTTGCAGAAATTCTTTGCCTTGTAAAGCTTGTTTAAATCCCTCCTGCAGGGATTCTCAGTGTAGAAGATGAGTTGCTGCACTATTAAAAAAAAAAAAATCTATGATGGAGAGTTAAGGCCTTTTATTAAAGATAAAGGCATGAGGAGGGATTCACACACAAAAAAAAACTCCCTTGGAGCGTTTGAGTTACTAAGAATCCAGTCATTTAGATAAAAGTCATGTATAATGCAAGTTTACTATGGGTTCATTTTTTTCTGTTAATAATTCTGGAATTATGCATTAAGCTGTTTGTTTGAGAGAATCTGAAATGATAGCAGATGATTGGTGACGCATCAATGATCAGAATTTTGTTTATTTTTATCACAGGCACCAATGCAGAGGAAAAACCTGCACCGTGTGCACCCGACGGGGCTTACGGTCGACACTGCACACAGAATGCAACCCGCTGCAGCGCGGGATGGGAGGGCCCGAATGACGGCATCACCAACTTTGACAACTTTGCCTTTGCCATGCTGACGGTGTTCCAGTGTATAACCATGGAAGGCTGGACTGATGTGCTGTACTGGGTGAGTCGGACACCACAACTGGGTTTATTTTTTGGTTTGTGTGTGTGTGTATGTGGGTGGATGGATGGATGAAAATAACTCAAACCAAACACCTCCAGCAGAAATTCAGTCATGCTCATACAGACACTAATACACACACAGTTAGACCATGTCTAAGGTATAAACAGTGCAGATGATGCAGTGTGTCACTGGTAACTCATTTTAATTAGGTGCAATACTTTTAACATTAAGGTGAGCATCAATGTTTATACAGAGACACATTAATATTTAAATGTTAACCAATTTTTTATAATAAATGTGGATCAAAATATTTTATTCAGGTGTGTGTATTAGGTGTGTATATATGGAGATTTTTCATGTATGTGTTCACATGTATGCACATGGAGCAGGTAGCCTACAAGCTCTACACCCCCTCTGCTGCTTCGCTGACAACTGCGACCTTTAGCGCAGACAGACACGGAACTTTGGATAATAAATAACACGTGTCAGTCGTATGTTTTGCAGAATGAGTAGATGTAACGGTTCACATCCAGCCACAGTAGGATTGATTGAAGTATTAAAAAGGCGTTCTTGGAATATGTTTCAATGTTTTGTTTTTGGTTTATTTTTTCTGATAGGTGTTGTGCCTCATCATCAAATGTGTTTCCTGTAAAACATTTTTAGTGTTTTTTTCCAGTAAAAGTCTTTTCTTTTACAATTGAGTTAAAATTTAGTTAAAAATGGACATGGTGCTCCAAAAGTAGAGGTTTTTTTGTACTGAACGATACGTCAGGTTATGAAGGTAGTTAAGATGTTCTTGCTAACACACATTTATCTCCAGCTCTTTTTAATCAGCATGACTCTTTATTTGTTTGTTTGTCTTTAACTCACGCCATCTCCTGTTTGACTTTTACACCTCACACGTTTTAAACATTTTCAACATTGTTCCTCTTATTTTTTTTTTCCATGTTCTCCTCCATCTCTTGCTTCCACCTCACTCACCTCTCCACCATCACCTCACCCTTTATTCCCTCCTTTTAATCCCTTCTTTTTCTCCTTCTCTATCTTTGCTCCTCCTCTTCTCTCCCTCAGATGCAGGATGCTATGGGCTATGAGCTGCCGTGGGTCTATTTTGTCTCTCTCGTCATCTTCGGCTCTTTTTTCGTTCTCAACCTTGTTCTGGGTGTGTTGAGCGGGTAAGAGCTTATGCTGTCGTCATGTGTATACACGTGTGTGTGTGTGACGTGGATGTGTTACTTTCAGTGTGATGACTGATTGTTCTTTACTGCAAACTTTGCACACAAATGCAAAGAAATTAGATAAAAGATATAAAATCCAACAAGGTTGCAGACAGAAAACATCTGATGCAACAAAAGTTTTGCTGTAAGTCCACTGCAATCAGTGAACTGAACAAAATATTTCTCTCTCGCTCATTTCTGTTCCACTCAATCCGTCATTTGTCCCAAGCCTGAGAGAAACACACACACATGCACTCTCTCACACACACACCCAGAAATAGTAAAGATGCACCCAATGTCTATTTGTTATGTCCACATCAGGAAGCTGCACGGGGACACATCCTGTCACAGCTCGAATGTGACGGACAGATGGACACATAAAACTCCCCGAGGCTCATGTTATTCTTTCTTTTCCACCAAGTTTATTTGCAAACACCAAAAAACTTTAATCATATCGAGTTTCATAGTTTCTTCATCTCAAACAAATTAAAAATAATTGCTTAACGTTTACGAGTATTGGAGTGCAAAGACTAATAAGAAAACATGTGCAGTTTGTGTATTTTTGTGCAATGTGTTGTGTTTCCCTAAGTGCCGCTCCACCAGACAAGCTTGATGTGTTTCTGTTTTTTCCTACCCTTCTGCCAAGTCGCATTGTTTTAGTACAAGCACCTCCCGGCCTGCAGGGACACACGGGGGTATAAATAATTCACCCCTCAGGTCAGCCGTTGAGGTGGAACACTAAAAAATCTTGCACAACAGGGAAAACACAACAAAGAAAAAAAAAAAACTCTTCCGAGGCCAGAGCAGCATCTAGAGTAAATGTGGCATTAAAGATGGAAATTATGGGAATTAAAGCCTGAACAAACAACTTTAGGAGTTTCCAGATCTCCCACATTTTTAGAGTTAAACAGCAAAATAAATATGTTACATGCATTTATTTAAATCTAAAATGAATAATAATTTGATTAAATACAAGCTATGAAGCTGTGGTCTTTCTGATCATCATGTGATTTGGTTTAAAATAAGGTTATTTGAGTGCACACAATGGGAATCCCATGCAGTGTTTTTAACTTATCATCACCTTCTGGGGGAAAACAGTTTGTTCGCTATCTTAATTTGACTGATTGAACTCTAAGAAGGACACGCATGTTTGTCATGTAATCAATACTGTTTAAAATATGAACGTTTCCATCTTCTCCTTGTTTTTCACATCCATGTTGAATACTTGACTAATACTTTAAATCCAGCGTGTTCCAGGAGAGACCCAACAGAAAGAAAATACTGCATCTGTTTGGAATTTCCACAGAGGATCTAATACCTTTATTTGCTCCCTTCTTCCCATTTCCTTCTTTTTTTCTTGCAACTCCCTCTTTTCATTCACACCCTCTCAATCCATCCTTGTTTTATCTTCTGTCCCACCATTCCTTGGCTTATTCTCCTTCCTTTGGTCCGACTTTTTCACTGCTCCCTCTCTCAGGTGAATGACGCAGTAGGTTACAGGTGGCCATGGGTGTATTTTGTCACCTTAATTATCATCGGATCCTTCTTTGTGCTAAACTTGGTTCTGGGGGTGTTGAGCGGGTAAGGGCAGAGTCAAAGATCATTTGAACTAACCTTTCTGGCTCAGAAGAACCCAGCGCTAATTTCTCCCTCCAGTTTCCTGCTTTTATTAGCGTTTGTGTAAAATCCTACACAGGAATGTGCTTTTGTACTGGAACACTTGGTGGTACTGGTGCAGCATGACAGAGGTTTTGAACCTCCCAAGTGAACAATGTAAGCGCTCATAGATTCTAGCTGACTGTCGTAGAATCACAAGTGCATCTGGCTTTAAGACCATTGAGGCCTTCTGGGTTTTCTCTCTCTCTTAAACTACAAAGCTTTTCTGCACCACTATCATGAACAGATTTCCTCTCAGCGCAGCTGTAGTGGTACAGAACACTGTTATCCTAAATAAAAACATGTAAACATCGTGTAGAATAAATTGCTGTACGTAGAAGGGTTTTAAAACATATATATACCGACAGGAAATGTGTCTAACTTTAATCATTAAGGTAACAAATTGGATTATCACGGACACACAGTGGAATGTTCAGCTATTTCTCTACATCTTGTTTATTCTGATGAGTTGATCACATTCCTCAGCTTTAGGGCAGTGAAAAGCCTCAACCCTGATTGGCTGACTGACCTGAATCTGACTCAGTACACCTGGTGATGTGACAGTATCATTATAGGAATAAAGTAATAGAGGAATATCAGGTCCAAACAGCTTGGAGGGGTTTCACTGTTTGACTCTTTTCTTCTTGACTTCTGACTAATGGTTCTGTCAACACAGTACACAGCTGACCTTTTACCAACTGGTTCCTTCATGGTCTCTGTGTAATTCTTAGGTTGGCATTATAACTAATGGATTAGCATGAACAAAAAGATGTATAGTACAAATTTAGGAACACAATAATGGACTCTTCTTCAGAATGTGAATTTAAAAATTGTCGAACAAGAAAGTGGTTTGAAGAATGAATAAAAATAGAAAAGGATCATTTCTAAAACGAAGAAAATGAGAATAACAGACATTGGATTTTGTCACCTAATAATGTTCTCATAAGAAAGATGAGAGTAGTTTGTTGCATTTCTCATTGATCTGTGTTGGATTATTGAACAAAATTTCACAAAAATACACCTAAAATTCAATGTTGGTTCCGTTTTTAAGCCTGTCTTTGTTGTAATTGCAAAATATCTTGTGAAGATTATTTAATCTGACCCTTAATCTAATTTTTGCCTTCAAATTTTCAGTGTAAATTCTGAAATCCAAGGTGCAAAAGAAAAGACAACAAAGCCCTTAATGTAACAGAATTTTACTGATATTTTCATTTAATATATTCACAGATTATTGTTTTAGTGGATAGTCAAATTATTTATTTTTATTTAATTATTTATGTTATTGACGTTTTGTTTTTTCATAAAATTGGTCCCTAGACTTCCAATTCATTTATCCTTCAATTTTGCATCTAAATATATATATATATATATATATATATATATACACAATGTGCAATACTGACAAAGATAAATCAAATTCATTGAGGTAAAACTGAATTACATTTAAATCATATTAAGTGGTATGGATTACGGCTTGAGCTAATCTGATATGGTTATTATTACTTTAAATTTGTGAGTTATGGTAAAGTATTTATCCACATTTTTATTGCAGAAACATTCTAACTCATTTCATTTTGATTGCAGTTAAGTCTCATCCGTTGCTGATCGATTTGACTCCTGCTGAGTGTATCAATTCAAACTGTACTGGCCAGTAATTGAACATAAATCATTGACAAATGGACCTGTGCTAAGGCTTTCACATTATTAGATTTCCTCTACAAGATTAGCCAAAAGATTTCTCAACGACAATTTTATTGCTGCATTTATAGAACATTTGTATTTAATAATTAAATTAATGTAATTTAATGTACATTAAATTAATCTTTACCTCTTTTTTTTTTTCAAATGACCTGGATTTAAAGTGCAACTTTATTATGGTAGAAAACAAGTCTAGCAGTAACTTTGTAAAAGTGCTGCAATAGTTGGAGTTAAATACCACTGAGATGCTCATTCTATACATTTATACGTGCAAGATGTTGTTCATCGTAATGGAAAGATGTGCGTTAGTTCTTGTGCTTAATTCTTGTTTAATCAAAAGTCTTTAGCAAAAACATTTAAAGAGGAACTCACCCCCCTATAAATTATCTTCCTGCCTTCTATCTGCTGTTTAAAAAATGCTGAAAGTAGGCGTTACTTAGGACCCTGGGGAAGAGGCGGTCCTGAGCTATGATTGACGTGTAACACTCTGTGTTTAGATTAGCTCCAGTGTGACTCTGCCGTGTTGTAGACAGGTAACCCGACCATGATGAGAATATAACGTCTATAAATCACATCCACAAAATCACAACCACTGCAGTGAAGTCTTTGTCCTGATTTCATTATTCTTTTAATTATATTAGTTATTCTGTTTGTCGTAGTTTTCAGCCAGTTGCGCTAAATCCCTGCGTGCAGCTCTTTGGTGAGAGGCTAGGACAACGGACGGGTGGGGGCGAGTGTGTCTGAGGGATGGTTTTATATCCTGGAGGCGTGTCTTGGAGACGATGCTGGTGACATAAACATGACCGCTGACGTAGGCATAAACCACTTACAGCCAATCACAAAATTTAAATGCAGTAGCCACCTTTCAACCCTAAGCAGCACTAAGACGTTTTTTGACCAAAAAGCGTAGAATTTAACAGGTTTACTTGAAAATGTCAAAAAATGCCCAGAAACTGAAAGATTGCATTGATAAAGACCCACTAATACAGTTTATAAGCTGAAAAAAGCTGTTTTGAGGGTGAGTTGCTCTTTAAGCAAAATCTGAATACAAAATGAGTTTAGTCATATTTTCAGATGATTTGTTGTTGGAAAAAATCCCTTCGGTCTTAGGATAAAATTTAAATGAGGGGGTGGGGGGGAGGATCTAGTTTCTTCTTATCATGCTGATATTAATGGTACTTTATGTAAGAATTTTACAGTAAAATACTCACACAACAGTTTAATGTCCCACCGATGTTGAAAATATAATCACGTTGTAACAGATCTCGATCTCAGCTGGCTGGGTGGTCTCTAGTTTCGGGGACTGGAATCATTATTTACACGTCCAGACTTCCTGGTTCCATAACGAATCACATGTGAGTCTGCAAGGCTGCCAAGTCTTCAACACAAGCAGCTGTAATTTAACAACGAGCAGCAGCAAAAAGTAAGAAACCACCACATCCTTCCAACTGAGCAGCCAAGCTGATGGGGCGTTCAAACGCACTTAGGAAAACTCAGTGCTGAATAAATAAGCCTTCAGACATTCCCAAAAATTGAACAAATACAAGAGAAACTAAACGAGAATCAACATCAGAACTGGCAACTCAACAGAAAAATCAGGGAGGGGGTGAGTGGCTGAGAACAGACGGGTTTTTTTTCTACACGAACTGCAGGATTTGAATTTGACAAAAAGGTCTAATTCTTACATACTGTACCTTTAACTTGCAGAGCCACAGCTGATATGTTTCACTTTCAAGACCTTTCAAGAAACATTCTGCCAGAAAACTCAATTTTGTCCCTTTCTGAAGCTTTAAATCAAATTTTTTTATAGTTTTTTTTTTCCACCAAATTTTACTTCCCAGTTTTGCTGTTATCTCTAAACCAACAGTAATCACAAATTGAACTTTTAAACCTGTTCCAAATGGAAAAAATATTTATAACTACTGTGGATCACTTGATAATTTATTTCGACTCATAATCTCAGTAGCTTAGTTCAGTCTAGTTACTCAAATTTACGTTGATAGTCACAAATCAGAGCAGGAATTTAACACCAGAGTAAAACGCTGCCTTTTAGCGGTTACTGTTGTTACTATGCGTGATAGTCATCTCTACAACGTGGGCCTTTGGATGCAGAGCTGAAGCACAGCAGAGAGGGACTCACCTTCAATTCTTTATTTTCCTCTTCAAGGCTCCAGTTTTTCATCTGCATACTAACAACTTTTCTCCTCAGCAGGTCTTTATTCTTTACCTTTGCAGCTTTCCTTTCCTGCCAAAAGTGTTATAATATCAAAATATCACATTTTGCAAAACCTTCAGTCTGGATTTTCAGATTCTTTTTCTTGTTCCCTGTCTATCTCTCCTTTGCTCTCTTTCTTCCCATTTTTTTCCAACCCAATCATGCCACCCCTTCCCTCCCCCCCTCCTCTTCCAGAGAGTTTTCCAAGGAAAGAGAGAAGGCCAAGGCACGTGGTGATTTCCAGAAACTCAGAGAAAAACAGCAGCTGGAGGAAGACCTTAAGGTTTGTGTTTCTCTAACAGTTTACCAGATGTTTCTGTCATCACCTGAACTTACAGTCACTATATTACAACCCAGCTTGTCTAATTTATTATTGTCTGACATCATCACACGATGAAGAGAGTTAGTTAAGGTACATCTCTGGGATAAATATCATGCATTTAAGATGGTAAATGGAGACAATCTGGATAGTTAGAGTAGTAGTGTTTCTGCTTGATCAGTGTACAGGAAGACAACAAAATGTAATAAAAGTTTTGTTACATTAAATTAGTAAAATGACTTTTAATATTTATTGAGAAGCCTCTCAGTTTTTATTCCTGTTTGCTAATTGATGTTTTCCTTGTCTGTGTTTGCCAACTCAGGGCTATTTAGACTGGATCACTCAAGCTGAAGACATCGACCCAGAGAATGAAGAAGAGGGCTTAGACGATGACAAGCCCAGAAACCGTGAGTCCTTCAATGCTGTGTGTTCTTTTCAAGAATTCAATTTGGCAAGTTGGAATGATGACTTCGTCTAATTAGGAGTGCATTTGTTTAGGTGCGGTACTCGAGTGTTTTTCCACTGAATGGAAGGTTTGTTGAACTTGAAACATCTGAAGATACACAGTGTGGTGTAACACAAAGCTGAGATGACTATTACATACATATATAAAAATCAATGAATCAGTTACTGTCACAGTGGGAAGATATTTAAACTATCTGCTTGTTTTGTTTGGAAATCCTCCGAGGGTTTAAAACCTGTTTAGAAATCAGTGGAATGTGTCAGATTGCAGCTAATAGCCTTTGGAAATGCAAACAAACAATCCTTCACCTACTATATGTGTACATACTTTCTGTGGATTTGCACCCGTAGGAATATGTGTTCTTGTATTTTGACAGAAATGTACACACCAAATTAACACCCTGTCTCTCTTTCTGCAACACTCTGAGAGAGAGAGACAGCCACATAAGGCACACTTACCTCCAGGACTTGGCTGTATTGTGGGAGAAACGCAGCATCTCAATCTGGAAGTTTGCTTTCAATAAAAGCTAAATTCAAAAACTGGGAAGGAGACGGAAAGGAAAAGAGTGATGCACAGTGTGCACTGTGAGTTGTTTTGTAAGGGCTTGAAAACCCAGCTTGCTCACCACTAAAATGAATGAATGAACAATAAAGACTGATCAAATAGAGACAGCATGCACTGCACACTCGTGTACAAAGAGCTGGTTATTTTTTCTGAGAATCAATAAATGCATGCAGAAGAGGAAGGAAGAGTAGATGATATAGGGATGATCTTATCATCCAGATAATCAGGAATTGACATGATTCTGTAATAAATTCACACGTTCACCTGCTAATCAAACAAGAACACTGTAACTATCTCAGTTGACGCTAACAAACAAACAAATACAGTATGTGGCCAATTGGAAAATGTCACATTACAATATTGTGACAGTCTCATTGACAAAACTGTGTGTTTTACGAGAAATTAAACGACTATATGTCATATATAAATACAGTATAAATAATGCTCAGCGCAGCCATTTGCAACATTAAGTTTTTTAAATGATATTATTTAGATCATCAGCTGTTGATGAGCGGACAAAGTGATGAATACTGATGATCCAGGCTTGTGTGTGAGAAAGACCAATCAATCCTCTGTTTGCAAATGTGAAAAATCAAGTCACTTGCTCTTTGAATTGCTTTGCCTCCATCTCCTCGATGGATAGATCCCCCCTGTTGGAAGAATAATGAGAGCGGGACATATTGCACAGGGCCGTGTGTATCCAAAGAAGTGATAGGAGACTCGGGGAGAATACAATAAAACAAAGGGATAAAGTGCCTTTGAGAGAGACGGTGTGAATGTATACTCTGCATATCATGTCAGTAATCATGTGTTAAATGTTCATATCAAGAGAAATGTTTAATTTTTAGAATGAGAGTTACAGTATATGTATGAGTGTAGTGTTTCGAAACATCATCACCTGACAGTAATTGCATTTCTTCTAAGATTAAATCCTAGATAATTGTAGAAAGATAAAGAATTAGGTTTTGTGCTCTTTATTTAAGAGTTTTTAATTAAACTTTTTCTTTACAATGTTTTCAAGAGTGTTAATTTGGATTGATCTAATTTCTAATAAATGTGGCTTTGCATTAAGGTTTTCTAATTCATGTGTCAGTGAGGATTATAGGTATACTTTTCTACATTAGACTCATAATAGAGTCGAATACTGACTCTCTTTATTTGAAGATGCTGTAATTTCCTCATAGAATGAATGCAATTACTGTTATGTATTTCTGTTTCATCTGCATATCTCTCAGTCCTCCGTCACCTCAGAAACAGACTGTTTAAACTGTGTGTTTTTGTGTATCTTGCATGCTCTCACCCTCTTCCATCCTGTTGCATGTTGTCATCTTGTTTTGGCATCCTGCCGTTGTTGCTGTGGTAGGAATTTCTCCAGCCCACGTTGCTAAGAAGACCAGAAAGCTTGCCTGGTTCAGTCACTCTGCTGAATCTCAGGACGGTATGTGTTTGCATATATGTGCATATGACACGTGTACATAGTTGTTTTTGGAATGTATTAAGACTTTTTAAGACTCATCTTTAAAAATAAAATGAAGAGCTTCTAATTAAAATCACTCTATAGGAAAACATTGAAGTGGTTGTTCCGTTCATCTTTGGAGCACTTTTGGGAATATTTTTGGCTTTCAGATTAAGTGAAATATAAAAAAAGATGATTAATTTAGACTGCTACAATTTGGTTTCCCATGTCAATACGCTTAAAGAACTAAATGAACTTAGAGCAAACAATATTTTCCTGATGTATTTATTTCACTTAGAACTTGTATTTGGACGCTACTTCTCTAAATGAGCAGTTTATTTTTTGTAAAATATCATTTTTAAGATAACACATCCTTAAATAATAAAGGTTAAAGAAATTAATTTTAACAGCAGCATGAAGACACAGATGATTAATGTAATAATGATTGTAGTAATGAGTATAGCATTACCCTGACTGCGCTATCAGCTCATCAGCTTGTGGTTTTTCATCTCCATCTTCAGTTTTGCTGCAAAATTCATCAGAATTTTGGAAGCCTATTTATAAGTGTGTGTGTGTTGATGCAAATGCAGATATCATTACAAGAGTGAGATGCATAGATTTTGTTTAATTGTCTGTATTTTTGTAAATTAGTTTGAGATTTAACAATCCTGGAAAGTATATTTTTATTTCTGTATGAACGTCTGGGTTTCTCACACTCCACTTCCAGCAGGGCGGATATAATATAACGATTATTGTTCCTATTATCTTGCATTGTCTTATAGTGTAACCCTCTGAAAATGGCAATAAAATAAACAACACAATGACCTAATTATGAAGGAGCATGTAATACAAACGGTTTAAGAGATTGTGGTTTAGCAGACAGAAAGAAAAACAATCGCTTGGAGGAAGGTGAAGAGGACAAAGTGTATTATTACTGTATGTGGAATTGAGTAAAAACAAACCTGCTTTCAGAATCAAAGGGAATGTTCTCAGATTTCTCAAGACGAAACAAATCTGCTGTTTTTTTTCTCTCTTGTTTTTTTTTTCTCTCCACGCAATTAACTTGAATTCTTGATCCTGTTTCAAAGGTTCACGTCAATAAGGCTCATCATAAAATTCTAGTTTTCACTGAACTAATCAAGCTACTGCTTTACTGTATTATACGTGTAACTTGTTTGTATTTGTATGTATTTCTGTATCACTGTGGTTAGAGCCCACTCATGTGTGTTAATGTTTCTGTTTGTCTTGTTGAGTCGTGCTCTCTGTCCTCCAGGTAAAGCTCGTCATTTTCTGTCTCTCCGTGGAGCCGTGAAGAAAAACGCAGCTTTTCTTCGTAAAGCGTGTGCGTCTGTCTGCATGGACCAGCATTAGTTAAAGATTTGATGAATTCTAGTATTGCAAGCAGACTTATTTGCACTTACTTTTTTTCTTTTATGTTTGTTTTTTTACTTTCTTTCATCCTTTTCTCCTTATTCACCCCCCCCCCACTGAAGCCAGCATCTATAGCTGCACACTCTAGAGCTTCAAACCCTTAGTGGGTAGCAATGACCTCTCAGCTCTGTAAAACAGTTTATTCTCATTGTCTGCCTAAGGTCTTTTGTTCACCTATTGCTAAATTATTACTGACTATCAAAGTAGTTTTTAATGGCCATGTAAAATAACAGTCTTTAATACTAGGGACAACAAATTTTGACCCCGGTCACTCCAACTGCTGCAGGCAAAATGATTCGTCTGCGATGCTTTGAGGTGTTTTAATTGTGCTAAAGTGAAAAGTTCACAAGACAAGGAGAAGAAACAACTTTACATGTCTGAGATGAAACAACTTTTGTGTATGAAAGGAAACAACTTGCTTGACTTGTCTGAAAAATAACAAGAGGATGGCGTCATCACAGAAAATCAGCTGGAGCAGCTGGTCACTTAGTGAATATTAGCTTTTATAGACAGGTGATGATACGGTCCTCTCCTTGTTGTTTCAGATTCCTTTCCCTTCAGCATCCCTGTATTATTTTAGGCATTAGAGGTAAAATTTGTAGGATTATGATTACAGTTGACATGTTTGTCCAATTTTGGACAGACGCATGGGTTCCTGCCTCAATTAGAGTGTAAGGTTTAATTATTTCCTTGGATATCATGTGTAGGGTATTTTAACTTGTCAGCAGAAAGTTCATGGAACATGTTTAATTCATATTTTTTAACCAGAAATCTCAAAAGACCAAAAACAGTCTCTAGTCTTTTATTTTGACTTTTGTTCTAGTTTTTATTTGGTTAGTTTGATGGTTTTGTTGTGATTTTTCTTTGTTCGCTGTTATGCCATTGATTTAGAGAACTGTAAATGGGCGCTTCATATTTTAGCAAGTTGGTACCTATATAAAAGAAAACAAATCTCTATTCTGTTTAGATGCAAATGAGAAGCTCTTAAATGACTCTCTCAAAAGGAAATAATTTGTATAAAATATGAAAATGAATCTTTGAAGAGTTTAAAATACTGCTAGTGTCTAACCTGACTCAAAAATGACTCATTAGAGGAACTTAAATGATTTAATGGAAGTTTTTCTGCCCAAAAAAATATACTTTGGCTGCACGCTAATTGTGTTATGTCCATGAAATGTAATACATAAAATTTGCGTGCAGCCAAGGTATATTTTTTTGGGTGGAAAAACTTCCATTAAATCATTTAAGTTCATCTAATGAGTCATTTGTGGAGTGCTGCTGTTAATGACAGTCAGAACAATCCCAGTAAAGCAAGACGTTCTCATACAGGACTCAAACTAAAATCTTCCTAAAACAGAGCCCATAACTAACATTAAAAATTCGGCAGTTCAACCAAATAAGATGTAAAATATTTAAGGTGGCAAAAATTGATACATTAGTCATCCAGGAATCATCAAGCAAGCTACAAAAGATCACACAGGTCTTTAAACAGGAAATGACCTGCAACTAAATCACTGATCAGAAAGTAACATGTGTCTATAAATCCTTATTTAATTTCTTGCAAACATCCTTTCAGCTGTGAACAAGTGGTTGAAACTGCAACAGAAATATCCAAAAAGATTCTGGATCACAGGTACATTCAGCCTTGTCATTGCAGCCGATCTGCAACTAAATATTACCCACAATACAACTGACAGAAATACTTCTTCAGCATGTCCTCAAGTTCTGCACAAACCCTAAAACCATCCCTTTCATCGAAGTAATTTGTGTTGAAACATCTAAAACATGCGAGATAGTGGCCTCTAGGGGGGAATTAAACTGACCACTGGCTTAAACACTTCCAACCAATGAGGGGTTCTTAATTTCCAAGAACTCTCCATAATAGTTAGGTTTGGATATTTTCATATGACCCCAAATGTCACTGTTACACGCCAACACTGAAAATATGTGACCACTTTCCATCATGGGATTTTTTTTTCTCTCTCTTCAGTCATTTTTCATCCTCTGTTCTCCTTTTCCTCATTCCTTGTCTCTTTGTCTCAAGTCTTTGGAGTGTACTCTAATAATAGGTAATAAACTAGTTCATAGCTCCATTGAGGGGAAGGCACTGGGCTGCTTTTATACAGTGTTTGAACGGCTTTAGCCTCCGGAGGAACCGCTAGGCCTCGGGTCCATTAAACCAGGAAGCAGCAGCAGGTGACACGAGTTGAGATTTGAAGTCATATACAGCATGTTGAGTCAAGGTTTTAATTTTTAGACTCAACATCCTAATCTGAACAACAGAGAACATTAGGAAGTGTAAAGGATGGGGATTTTAATTTGAAACCTTTGTAGCTCAAAAGCTTTAATAGAAGTATCTAAATAGATATTTTTGGATCAGTCTGTGTCTTATTTTAGTGTCTTATTTTGATGTTTATACACAGCATCTGGTTCCTGAAAGTTTTTGATGTGACAGTAAAGAAAAATGCAGCTCATTCTCGCCAGCAAGCAAAAACTGACACAAGCAATAAAAAGTAATGGATCATTTCATATCAGTCCATCCACACATTTCTCATTTTATCTCTGTCTATCTATGTTCCCTCAGTTCTTACATTATTTTCTCCCCTTATCCTACTTCACTCTCTCTCCAGTCTGCATTCAATCACCCCCCCCCCCACACACACACACTGTTCTGTTCTTACCCACATATTCATGTTTGTCACTTTACACTCTCTTCCCTCGTCTAGTACTTCATCCCTCCATCTTTCTCACAGCATCATTTATACATAAACTTCATGCTACATTTGTGTAAATCTATTTTCAATGGCTCATTGACATTTGCAATGGGAAAAAAAGAGACAAAAAGTGACAATTAATTCAAGAAATATTTAGATCCCATATCTATAATTAGAAATAAAAGATAAAATCCTTGCTAACAGCTGGGAAAGAGGTTGTAAATCAGTTTGGTTTTTGTTTGTTTTTTTGGGGAGGGTCTCTCTGAATCAATGTCCATATTGGTTGATCCATAAAATAAAAGCTAGTGACTTGCGAACTGAACTGGTTAATGTAAACAAGCATCACAGATAATATATTTAACAAAGACTCTCATCGACATTTGTTGTTTGTTTTTTGTTTTTTTTATCTTTTAATGACTACAACTTTTTATCTCTATTTAAGCCAAACTCAAATCTTGCAGAATATTGATGCACAAGATTTTTTTTTTTTTTTAGACTCTCTAATTCATTTTATATTTATTGACTTATTTTCCTCTGTACATCTGTCTCTCAGTGAGCATGCCAGCAAGTGAGAATGAATCAGTCAACACAGATAACGCTCCCGGGGGAGACGTGGAGGGGGAGACCTGCTGTACGCGGCTAGCGTAAGTAACCTCACCCTTTTCTCACAGACACACCTCCTCTGCTCCTCCTCTTCCTCACATCTCTCTGTCACCTTCTGTCATTCCTATAGATGACTTCCTGCCTGTTTTTTTTTGTTTTTTTAAAGTTTTTAACAAGTGGTTCGGTTTGCGACTGTATCCTTCATTGATCTAAACTAAGCTAGCCTCCGTCTCATCAGGCTCACTGACTTATGTGGGTACTCATGCACTAAAGGTTGTTGGAGTAGAGTGACAGTAGGTCGTCAATACACTCCATGCTGATAAAACTTTAATTAGGAGAACACGGATGGATCGGAAGAGACAAATAACCACTAGTGTCTGTCCCAGAGGTGGGCTCTTTAATTTTCAAAGAGAATGAAATGACTTTTCAACTCAATGAGACATGACAATCTTTTTTAGAATAATACCAGCGCAACTAAACAGATATTAATATCTAATGACAAGTTTCAGTCTAATGCAGCTCTTCTCAAACTAGAGTGGTTTTACATTTGCTTTAACATCCTGTTATCGACTTATTGAAATGGAAAAGAAAAGCACTTATCACAGACTGCCTGTTAAATCAGCAGGCAGAAGGAAAGTCTTTGGGACGATGGACAGTATTGAAAAAATGCAAATATTCTCAGTCATTTACATTAGCTGCTTCAAGCTGCCCTTTCCAGTCTGAAAGTGGAGCCTGTTTATTATATGAAATTGATTTGGATCATGAACGAATGCACACAATGCGTTTTTTTTTTTATTCTAATTTCACTTACTAATAATTATCCAGCTTTCTTTCGCTATCATTTCTCTAACTGTTTCTGTTCTCTGGGTCTCTGTCATGTGTTTAAAATGCTCTTCCTCCCCTGTGGGAGCTCACAAACAGCTGACTCACTCACTCCTGCTCCCCACTCTGCTTTCTTTTTTTCTTTTATTTACATTATTCAAACAAATGAGTCGCTGCATTTTATTTTATTACTTAGTTGCGAGCACTCACATGAGCTTCTCCTTTAATACGCACAAGGAAATACACCCACATACCAAACCGCTCGTCATTGTGATTGTTGCAGACTAAAAGATAATAAATAATTCAACCTGTTTTTTAAAAGAAACTTTTGATCAGAGGGATGATAAAGTCAACAAGAACACTTAAATGACTTGTTGTCATTTTTCTGTACATTCACTGTCTTTCTGGTATTTTGTGTTCATGGTGGTTTTTTTCTTTTGTGTTTTCTTGTATCTTGTCATTTTAAAGCAAATCAAACAAAAAGGATGTTAAATCAGAGACTTCAGGCGGAGCTCAGTATTCAAAATGTTCTTAAAGAATTACAAATATAGTTGTGTTAAAAAGAAATCAAACAAATGTATTCAAGGAACAAACTCAGGTTTTCATTCCTATTTTTCATTTTTTAGAATTTTTTTTAGAATTAATATTTCGTGTTTCTAACTAGGACCAATTTGAGAATTATTCAAGAAAATTGTCCTAAAAATGGAACAAAGAAAATGAATGAAACTGGCCATTTTCTTTGTCTAAACAAATCTGATGTCAGCTGTACACCCAAGAAATAAAAAAAGAGGAGAGAATAATTAATAACTGATAGATTTTATACCTATAGAGGCGTCAGACAGATTGTTTTGCTTCTTACAGTAAATTTTAATCTTGATTTGTAACAAGACTTTTTATCCAGTGTAAGTGAATTTCTCTCACTTAATCTTGTGAGTTATTGATTAAATATTCAGCAAAGCAAACACAAGATCTATAGGATCTTTTTACTACATGTTGAACAATATTTTTGTCGTAGTTTATTATATTCTTCTAAGATTTGACAGAAATGTGAATGTCTTACTCAAACTTTACATAGAAATCAGAGGAGACAGTAAGGTTTACTAGAAAATAAAAGTCCTTGTTCTTCCTCCCTGCAGGCGTTTTCTTCCACTTTGTAGCAAAATGAGACATTCAGTGTTTGTCAGTTTCTTCCTCACATCGCTGGGAGACAAACCCAGGGATACGAGCTGCATCAGCACCTGCTGATCTCCTAATTGAGATGGACACATGAAGAGACGTGTGTTCTGTCAGGTCCCGTATCCAGCCAGTCAGTCATTTCTGGTTTTCGGATTGTTTATTTTTTTGTTTGTTTTGCTTTCAGGCCATCGATGAGATATTTTATTGTTTCAGTCAGCTGTTCAGCTACTCGTCAGTAAACAAATCAGCTGAATGAAAGCAGTTCTCAAATTTTTTGAGGGGGCAGGGAAAGGTTTTATAGCCAGATGGGTCAAAAACATGCTTGTGGTTAGTGAGTTACCTTCCTGCATCTGGTTGTTCATGATATTAAATAACAATATTTTAAAATTCCTGGATATTCCTCACATCTTCTGTCAAAAGCTCATCCATAATCTTGTGTCCTCAGTTCTCTATGTTGTACTTTTTACTGTTACAGTGGTGAACAATCAAAAAAACAACAACCTCAAAGTATGAAATCGTTTCATTATTCAGGGGACAATGGATTAAACACAAATTCAGTGTTTTATTTTGACTGGATGCCACTGTATATGTGTTTAAAGGAGGTGATTTCACAATAAAATGCTTAATAATGTTCATTTACACGTATTCACCCAAATTCTGTTATTTGTGGGTACATAAGAATGAACATATTGACCTTTCAGCAGATATGTTCTTTGCGTAAAAAAACATAAATCCAACTGCAAGGAACATCTATTTGCCAAATGAGAGAAGCTTTATTTCTCCCTATTCCCTCTCAAATCACCTCCGTCATGTGTACCTGTCCGTGTGTGTTGTGTGTATGTATAATCCATTCTGTTTTCTATGTTCCAGAATTAGGATCTCCAAATCCAAGTTCAGGTTAGTACATGTTTACCATAGTCTTTTAAATCTGTGGTATTTGTGCAGTAGTTGTGTTTGTGTGTTCGTATGTGTGAAATTTATGTACAATGAAAACACTGATCTTTGAACAGAATGTAACAATTTAAAGCCTGATGCATACAATACTAGTCAGATTTATTTCATAACTGAACTAGTTTTTAGTTTAGATATTTAGTTTATATTGCGATCACATAATATTAGGATCGTTAAAAGTACCCAGGTCCTTTACAAGAGAACAGAAGAAGCATTTAGAATTCAGTGCAGCAGGTTTTTAGGAGGAAAGTGCAAATCCTATTAAAGATGAAGAGGTCTTAGAAATAGATGTATCAAATATGATACATTTAGTGCAAATTAAGAATTAAAATGCAAATTGTGATTAGTACAAAAAGACAAGGCTCCTAAAAGTCACAATTTATTTACACTTTTTAAACAAGTTAGTTGAGTTCTGCTACATTTCCAATGATAATCTGACTGGATGTCTCTGTTCCAATATGTGCAATTCTTCCTGCCCGTGGTGGCAGCAGTTAAAGGACACGTTACATATTTCAACCTGTACATTTGTAATGACTGACTTCTTTGTTGGTTAAATCACATACAAAGCAAAAAGCAAGATTATGGCTCAGTTCTTCTCCACTGATAGAAAAAGGTTACTTAGTAAGAGGATTTTGAAGGTATCGTGTGGAACGTTTAGTACATGGAAGTGTAAAGAAATTAACAGTGCCTTAACTGTGAGTTCACACCAAATGCGTTTGAAGTGACCAAAAAGCGCCGTACACGCGTAGCTGGTCGCTTGAACATTCACACCTCGAAGCGTGTCCAACACGAACTGGTCGCGCTTCAAAATAGGACATTTTCATGCGCTTGAAGCGGAAATACGCAACTAGTGGCAGGAAGTAGTGCCAGACGGTATTTTTGCATGAAGGCAGCTGTCAGCGCTGGAAGAGGAAGTCTTCCTTCTCTATTTATCGTGGCGAGCAGAGCAGCGCGACCAGTAGGTGAGCTTGCTAGCTTTTACGCAGCTTCACCAGGTCAGTCAAAACTTTCAAAAGTGAAATGAACTTACCAAGTTTCCTGATCTCTTCACTCGTATTCTTCCACGCTAGGTACTTTTTATTCCTGTCTCTGTATAGAAAACAGCTGGTATCATATAGCTCTGGGTGATTAGCCACAGCGTTTATCAATCGTTCCTCCATGGCTTTGGCTGGACCTGTCCCTGTGAACTGGGTCAGAGCATGACATCATCAGGATCCTGATTGGTTGACGCTGGAGTTCAGCTTTCTCCAACTTCAGTGTCCGGTGCGACTTGTACGACCACACAAGATGCACCACATAAAATGCAGTGTGTATTTTCGGTCTCGCCTCAAATGCCTGATTCAACCGAATTGGTCATGAGAATCAGGCAGAAAAGCCTTTTTGTGATGCAAATCTGCTTCTGAAGCATCGCGGGACCCCTAGTCGCACTTCATCACGCTTCTACATTGACGTTACATGTAAACCTGAAGCTCTGATCGCTTCAAACGCGTTTGGTGGGAACGCACAGTAACACTCTCGCTTTCAATCTTTCCACTCCAATCTTTTTTATCCATCTTTCCTCAATTTTTCTTCTTGTCTGTCTCTCCTCACCTCTCAATCTCTCAATCTGTCCTTCTTTTTTCCCAGTCGCTACTCTCGGAGGTGGAACAGGTTGTGTAGAAGGAAGTGCCGAGCAGCAGTCAAGTCACAAGTTTTCTATTGGTTGGTCATTTTCCTGGTTTTCCTCAACACCCTGACCATTGCTTCTGAACATCACCAGCAGCCTCAGTGGCTTACGGACGTACAAGGTACTCACGAGCACATACACATGCAAACTGTTTCATATCAACTGCATTCAGTTTGAAATATCTCTTCATTTGTTTTTCTAATTTATTTCTCAACAGACATCGCCAACAAAGTTTTACTAGCTCTCTTCACTGGAGAGATGCTGCTGAAGATGTACAGTCTTGGTCTACAGGTGGGCGGAGTCAGTACTGTAAAGCGTTTTGAGTGGAACAACGTAGTCTTAACTTCACTTCCTGCTTCCCACAGGCATATTTTGTGTCCCTCTTCAATCGGTTTGACAGCTTCGTAGTATGCGGCGGGATACTGGAGACGATTCTAGTAGAAACAAAGATCATGTCCCCACTTGGAATTTCTGTACTACGATGCGTACGCTTGCTCAGAATCTTCAAAATAACCAGGTATTGTTGTTATTATATTACAAACATTTAATAATAGATTTTGTAGAACAGTTTGCATCTTAGTTTTACCGCCTGTTTGAAACTGGTTCCTATTTTTTGCAGATATTGGAACTCTCTTTCCAACCTTGTGGCCTCCCTGCTCAACTCAGTTCGCTCTATCGCCTCCCTGCTGCTCCTGCTCTTCCTCTTCATCATTATCTTCTCCCTGCTGGGCATGCAGCTCTTTGGGGGGAAGTTCAACTTTGACGAGACCAGGCGGAGCACCTTCGACAACTTTCCCCAGTCTCTGCTCACCGTGTTTCAGGTAACAACACAGCTGTTTCTTTAATTGGGATCCACATACGTATTTCTAAGACAATTTAAGGCTGAAACGCCTGACACACTATTTTATTATTAATGCAGATGATATTTGTATATTTTTTTCTCCTCAGATTCTAACAGGAGAAGATTGGAACTCTGTTATGTATGATGGTATCATGGCGTACGGTGGTCCATCTTTTCCTGGCATGCTGGTCTGCATCTACTTTATCATTCTCTTCATCTGTGGAAACTGTATCCTTCAATTATTATTCAAACCATCTTTTCTGTTGCTATATTTTTGTTCTTATCAGAATTTTTTTTTTCCTTCTATTTATTAAAAAATAATGTTTTATATTGCTTTTTACAACATATCAGGTTTGCTATATTCCTTAACGCCCCACCTCTGAACAGATATCCTGCTGAATGTCTTCTTGGCCATCGCTGTAGACAATCTGGCAGATGCAGAGAGTTTGACATCAGCCCAGAAAGAAGAGGAAGAGGCAAAGGAGAGGAAAAAACTAGCCAGGTAAGGCAGAAAAAAAAGGAGAAACTGAGGGAGGCAGTCAGTGAGTTCAGAAAGAGCAAAAGAGGAGAAAATGTTTTTGTCTGTTGCCAAGCCCAGAAGTGGGAGAAAGAAAAAGAGAAGATACTTGGCAGATCTCTGGAGCACTAAAAGAGAGCTTAATCCTGGATAGTCAGTGATGGCTGGAGGTAATTTAAAGGGGCTGATAGCAGTACCTTGAAATCAAACCACTAGAACACTAAAACAGTTCCACAATTACAAAAATGTTCTATCAAACTGACATTTCTCTGCTTTTCTTTTTCTTCTAAAACAAATGTTTTTAAGCTTTAAATAAAAGTAATACATGAGCAACGATTGTATTACAAAATGCCAAATATGCTCCCCCCCCCATCATCTATCATTTGGGATCAATCGCTCGACTTGACGTGTGCAAGTTTGTGTTTGAATATTTAGGAAAAAAGACTTTGGAGGAAATGAAACGTTACTAAAAATTCAGATCTTTTATCAGGCTCGCAAGTCCAGAAAAGCGTCAAGAGAATGAAAAGCCACCAATAGAAGAAAAGAAGAGCGAGAAGATCGAGCTGAAGTCCATCATCGCTGATGGAGAGACCAACACTGCTACTAAGGTAAACAGAGAAAGTAAAAACTTAAAAAACTCAACTTTCAATCAGTAAACTAATACTTGACCTTTGTAGATCAACATGGACGACTGCTGTGGAGACGAAAGTGAAGAGAAGAATCCGTATCCTGCAAATGATTACATAGGTAAGAGAGACATAAACAAGCTCCACAAACCAAGATTTTATGTAATATTTGTTCATTCATCAGGTGATGATGAGGACGATGAGCCTGAGATGCCGGTGGGGCCGAGGCCACGCCCTCTCTCTGACATTCACCTTAAAGAGAAAGCCGTCCCCATGCCTGAGGCTCGCGCGTTCTTCATCTTCACCCACACCAACAAGTAAATGCTCCCTTTTATTCTCTTCTTCCCGTTGTTTCAATCCTTGGCTACAGCTTGACACGAGATTTACACATGATTCTCTCTCCCTGTGTGTTTCTTCCATTTTGTTTTAGATTCAGGGTTTTGTGCCACAAGATCGTCAACCACAACATCTTCACCAACCTCATTCTCTTCTTCATCCTGCTCAGCAGCATCAGCCTGGCAGCAGAGGATCCCGTCAAGAACGACTCCTTCAGGAATCAGGTGACAGATACAACCAGATGACACTTTTTAATATTAAAAACAATTTAAATGTTTATAAAGAGGGAGGGAGTGACACAAAATGAAATAGTTTTCGGTGTCTGATTTCTATATAGTATTTGTTTTGTTGTATTTGTTGGCATTAATCAAAATACAAGTTTTATTGTGTCCTTTCTCATCTTTTATTGTTGTACTTTTTAGTCAGTGTGGTGGTTTGACCCTCCAGGCCACCATACATGTGAAGCCAGATAAAGAACACAAGGCACTGAAGACTTTGTAGCCATCATTAGCTGCCCACACACATTTATTATTAACTAAATGGATTATAGCTGACAGCAGCATAAAGAAGAACCAAAGCTTTTCTAACTGGCCAGTTACACTTAATGAGATTGCTTCCAGGACTGTAACTATTATTACTTTCATACTAGAAAAAAAAAACATCATTTGTTGTATAATTTTAACTCTTTATTGTCTTCACCCTGCAATTAAATATAACATTACAGTAATTGAGCACAAAAAACATCTTTCTAAACGTAAATTAGCAGGAGAATTGTACATATTTACAAATTGAATACGTGTTTTTATTGTTTAAAACGACAAAAGATGTACTGTTTGTATTCCTGCTTGCTAAGTTGTTCACTTGTTTTATTAATATTTTAGTGTTTGAGATGGTAATTGTTTGCAGTATAATGCAAAGACTGTGCACTCTGTGCTGTATTTGTTTATGTACATTGTTTTCTTCTCTCAGTCAGCAAAACAAGTCTCCAGGGAGCAAAAAAAAAAAAAAGATGTGTTTAATAGTATTTTCTTGGCTTTGGTATAAGATACTTTACTATGCAACCCAATTAATCTCAGTCAAGAATTGTGTTTTTCTAAGATTTTCATCAGTTTTAAGAGTCTTTTTTTTATATCAAGCAGAAAAAAATGTTGTTTAAATGTCACTTTATTTGTTTATTTCTTTGAACAGGAAGGAAGATGATCTCTAACAGCAATACAGTTTTCTCTTTATTTTCTATTTAATTGTCCCACCATGAAGGTTTAGACCAGCAGTGTCCAATTCTTCTCTACCCCACATGTTTTAGCTGTTGCAACATACCTGATTCTGCAGAAGCCAGTTAATCACTCAGATCAGGTGTGCTTAATTAGAGTAACATCCTAAAAATTAAGGATAGTGGCCCTCAATGACCAGGAAACCAGAAAATTGGGCCAATCAAAAGATATAAAACTTCTGTTCTCTGTTATTTTTCTGCTTGTCGTGAAATAAAAGTTTTTGTATACCTTTCAGAAATCATAGCCAGAAGTATCAGTGAACTAAACGTATCAGTTTCTTGTTGGGTTTTCAGATCCTGGGCTATGCAGATCATGTCTTCACTGGACTCTTCACCATAGAGATCATTTTAAAGGTAACTTATCATAGAAAAGCTGAAGACTTATCACACTATATATTGTTGTGCCAAAAATAAACGTGAGCACAGAAAGTTGGGGGGGCTGTAGGGCTTGCCGCCCCCTTGTGGTGGCTGAATGGCATTGAAACCTAACTATCTTTGAACATGAAGCTGCAAAAAAACATGCTATTAGCAGAGATGCTAGATAGACAACATTATATATATATATATATATATATATACATGAGAAGAGGTCAGAAATTAAAAATAAGACCTTTGTGGTTGTTTAGGCACAAATGGTTGGCATTAGAAATGTATTAGAAATGTACAGCAGCAATTTACAATCCCAATTAAACACTGTTTTAAAATCAAGGTGTTCGGAATTCTTTATGATCCATTTATGAATTTTAACCATATGTAACTATTTAGGTTGAGTGCTTTTAATACTGGGTATCAGTCGCCACCTTGATCAAAGTTCTTCTAACAGGAAGTGATTTACGTACAGTGGGGCAAAAAAGTATTTAGTCAGCCACCAATTGTGTAAGTTCTCCCACTTAAAAAGATCAGAGAGGCCTGTAATTTTCATCATAGGTATACCTCAACTATGAGAGACAAAATGAGGAAAAAAAATCCAGAAAATCACATTGTCTGATTTTTAAAGAATTTATTTGCAAATTATGGTGGAAAATAAGTATTTGGTCACCTACAAACAAGTAAGATTTCTGGCTTTTACAGACCTGTAACTTCTTTAAGAGGCTCCTCGGTCCTCCACTCGTTACCTGTATTAATGGCACCTGTGTGAACTCGTTATCAGTATAAAAGACACCTGTCCACAACCTCAAACAGTCACGCTCCAAACTCCACTATGGCCAAGACCAAAGAGCTGTCAAAGGACACCAGAAACAAAATTGTAGACCTTCACCAGGCTGGGAAGACTGAATCTGCAATAGGTAAGCAGCTTGGTGTGAAGAAATCAACTGTGGGAGCAATTATTAGAAAATGGAAGACATACAAGACCACTGATAATCTCCCTCGATCTGGGGCTCCACGCAAGAGCTCACCCCGTGGGGTCAAAATGATCACAAGAACGGTGAGCAAAAATCCCAGAACCACACGGAGGGACCTAGTGAATGACCTGCAGAGAGCTGGGACCAAAGTAACAAAGGCTACCATCAGTAACACACTACGCCGCCAGGGACTCAAATCCTGCAGTGCCAGACGTGTCCCCCTGCTGAAGCCAGGACACGTCCAGGCCCGTCTGCGGTTTGCTAGAGAGCATTTGGATGATCCAGAAGAGGATTGGGAGAACATCATATGGTCAGATGAAACCAAAATAGAACTTTTTGGTAGAAACTCAACTTGTCGTGTTTGGAGGGGAAAGAATGCTGAGTTGGATCCAAAGAACACCATACCTACTGTAAATCATGGGGGTGGAAACATCATGCTTTGGGGCTGTTTTTCTGCAAGGGGACCAGGACGACTGATCCGTGTAAAGGAAAGAATGAATGGGGCCATGTATCGTAAGATTTTGAGTGAAAACCTCCTTCCATCAGCAAGGGCATTGAAAATGAGACGTGGCTGGGTCTTTCAGCATGACAATGATCCCAAACACACCGCCCGGGCAACGAAAGAGTGGCTTCGTAAGAAGCATTTCAAGGTCCTGGAGTGGCCTAGCCAGTCTCCAGATCTCAACCCCATAGAAAATCTCTGGAGGGAGCTGAAAGTCCGTGTTGCCCAGCGTCAGCCCCAAAACATCACTACTCTAGAGGAGATCTGCATGGAGGAATGGGCCAAAATACCAGCAACAGTGTGTGAAAACCTTGTGAAGACTTACAGAAAACGTTTGACCTCTGTCATTGCGAACAAAGGCTATATAACAAAGTATTGAGATTAACTTTTGTTATTGATCAAATACTTATTTTCCACCATAATTTGCAAATAAATTCTTTAAAAATCAGACAATGTGATTTTCTGGATTTTTTTTCCTCATTTTGTCTCTCATAGTTGAGGTATACCTATGATGAAAATTACAGGCCTCTCTGATCTTTTTAAGTGGGAGAACTTACACAATTGGTGGCTGACTAAATACTTTTTTGCCCCACTGTATCCATAGAAAACAAAAGGCAAATCAACTTGAAACTAGTATGCAATAAGGTGGTATTACATATATGTACATGTAAATCCATTATAGATGAATTGGCTCACAGCTCTCTCTGCAATAATAAAATGACTAACATCTATTATTTATGTACAGTATGTGGAAATAGAGGGTTAAAAAATCACAGCAAGTAAACTCGACAATTAATGGTCACATTAAAGGGAATTAAATAACATATAAATCAATGTTCTTTTATGTGGTTTAATTATATCATCTGCACAAGTGATGTGTGTATTTGCAGATGACCGCCTACGGAGCCTTCCTGCATAAAGGTTCATTCTGCAGAAATTATTTTAACATCTTGGACTTGGTGGTGGTCAGCGTGTCCCTCATCTCTTCAGGAATACAGTGAGTGCAACATCATGTTTGCTCGTGCATGTTTAACAGTGACACATAACTCATTCCCTCCTGATGCATTTTTTACTTTCAAAATTGTGCACAGATGCTTCCAAAGTATTTAGTGAGAATTGATACACACGTGTGTTATTCTGTGTTAAAACACTTGACTAATTGCACAAATCTGGCTACTGCATGAGCTGACGTTCAAATACGCACAAGTTTCAAAGTGTGCTTCACGCTTCTCTGAAGAATTTCACAGTACATTACCACAAAAACGTGTCTCTCTCTTTGCTGTGTTTAATAAATAACGTTTTCTGCTTCTAATAACACCTTGAAATGCTGTGATGTTTGTGATGTTTAATATGATATACTATACACTCTCTGTCTCTAATGCTTGATAGCCTAGACTTCTCGAAGTAAGTCCGTATTAGTTCGTGTTAATAACCCAACCCCCCCTTTAACAGACCTTCACCTTAACCGTGTAAAGCTGTCACTCTTTTGATTTGATGTTTCTATGGTCTTGGAGAGTTTAGTCAAAGAAATGAACAAAAATTGTCACCAGGCCTTGTTTTTCAGCATTATTATTCAACAAATTGTTTGTTTTTACAGAGAAATAATGTTCTTTTTTTAGCATCATAATTGGATTTTAGCCATAAGAGGGAAATTATTCCAAATCTTGGATGTATTGACCTTTAATTCTCCCGTCACCTTACATATCTGGTTAATAGGTCAAATTTGTTTCTCATATTTGTGGATAAATTGAACTCTCCTGGCTTATAGAAATGACACGTGAATGTTGAACTCAGTGGGGTTTGCCTGTTAAAGGCAGTGAGTGAGTGTGTGGGATTTTTTCTTGAATGTATCACAGTTAAATTAATTGCGATGGTGTTGCATTTAATCACTTAGCACTTTTTTTCCTGTCAAGGATTTTTTGTGTTCATTGCTGCCTGATAGTTAATATATTTTATGGTACATCTGCACGTATATCTTGTTTTTTCCTTTTTTTTTTTTCACAATGAGCCAAACAGATTTGAAATTTCTCAACTTAAACCAAAAGTTTTTTTTTATATCATTAGTCTTTGGCAAATTGAATAGTTCTGATGTGACAGCATAAAAAAGTGTCACAGGAATTTTTAAAAAGTCCTAGTATTTTGGCCAAAAATATCCACATTTTATGATTTGATATCTATCTCTGCTTTCTTATAGATGGATAGAGTACTTCTTATCATCAGGTGGTTGGTAAATAGTGTTCTTCATCCCTGTCAGCCATCTCAACTATTTTTGCAAAGTTCTGATTAAAATGCATTTGACTCTTGTGTGGATTTGTGCTATAATAACTAGATTATATTCTCACAGCTGATTTGACTGTGATATGTGGCTGATAACATCCCACTCCACGGAAACTGCCTTTAACTGCTTTCAAACCTTTTCCTCCTCTGTAAAGAGTTGCACAACGGGTGTTTTTTTTATTCTATTCCTCTTTTTAAAAACAATGTTTCTCCTTAAATCACTTCTTTAACCACCTGAAACATCACCTTCTTGAGTATATGCGTTGGCATTTTGAATCTACTTGCTGTCCTCTGTGTTTTTTTACACAGCAGGACAAACAATTTGAGTGTGGAATGAACGTAAACTTTTTTCAGCAGATGAAGTGAGAACAGATCAAAAACCAAAGAGACAGCGTGATATTTAACATAATCAAGAGCCTAGTAACTAAGGGACTTGGCTCAGATTACATTTCAGCTATTTTCTAATCAGTTGTTGTTGAAATCAAAATGTCAACGTATTAATTTTGTTCTATTTTTAGAGTTTAAAAACTGTTCTTTTTAAGCACCTCCTTTTAAGGGTCACACCTTTTTGACCGTTGGCTCTTATTGACACTCTTTTACAGCACAGTAATTCACTGTTTGCCTGTAAATGTCTGTGTGTATTCATGTTTGTCTGTCTGTGTGTATGTATTTTTGTATGTGTGTGTGTCCACACATATATGTTTGTGTGTGTTATGTATAATATACATAGATTGCTGCTAAAATCTTTGAAGATTTTCCAAAATAAAAGTTGCTTTTACTAAAGATTGAATAGAATTTTGTAATCATTTTTATCCATTTCATTATGACTTTCAAAATAAAGGTGTATGTATTGTTTTATTTATAGTTTGTGTAATTCACAAAAACACTAACATTATGCACAGCAGGAAAATACTTTATCATATTTATAAGCTTCCTAAACTACCTAAATAAAAATATATAATTCAAAATTATGTTGTTTTTTTTACTCGACATATTTTCTGTGCAGTATTTTTAGAATAACTTTATATTGTTTGTGTTGTTCTTTTTTAATTCTAAATAGTTCACTCATCCCTTTTATTTAAAATGTATTTTTTCCTATAGGTTTTGTTATGGCTTTGTGTGTGTGTATACCTTCTTTTTGTGAAAAAAAAAAAAAACAAAACAGATGGAAATGATAATACACAATGACGTGTGCAATATGTTAAGTGTAGTTCTTCTTCAATTCTTCTCTGGCTTTCAGGTCCAGTGCAATTAATGTTGTAAAGATTCTGAGAGTTCTGCGAGTGCTCAGACCGCTGAGAGCCATCAACAGAGCCAAAGGACTAAAGGTTCACACACACACACACACACACACTTAAAAACCCAGTTAAGAAGTACACATATATCCCCTCACTGCCATACACTCTCTGTTTCTAGCACGTGGTGCAGTGCGTGTTTGTGGCCATCAGGACTATCGGCAACATTGTTATCGTCACCACGTTGCTCCAGTTCATGTTCGCCTGTATCGGAGTGCAGCTCTTTAAGGTAAAAGGGAACAGACAAAAACAAGATGCATCTTGGGAAAATCTTATCAGAGGTTTTTATTGACTTCTTTCATCTTTCTATCAGGGCAAGTTCTTCTACTGTACTGACAGCTCTAAACAGACTCAAGTCGAGTGCAGGTGAGACTAACCCTCTTTACTCTGTTCATTTTTGCCTCATACAGCTGAACTGGGCTAATCCTGTGTGTGTTTGCACCTTTGTGTTTCAGGGGTTCTTACATCATGTATAAGGACGGTGATGTGGGGAAACCTGAAAAAGCCCTGAGACTCTGGGAGAACAGTGACTTCAACTTTGACGACGTCCTGCAGGGAATGATGGCTCTGTTTGCTGTGTCTACCTTCGAGGGCTGGCCAGGGTACATATCTCCATACAAACACAACATGTACACATGTGTCCTCCTGCCCCTCCATCTCTTCTTAAAGAAAAAAAATCTTATTTTTCTCTCCGTCAGGTTGCTGTACCGAGCCATCGACTCTCACACTGAGGACGTTGGTCCCATCTACAACTACCGTGTGGTCATTTCCATCTTCTTCATCATCTACATCATCATCATCGCCTTCTTCATGATGAATATTTTCGTTGGTTTCGTCATCGTCACGTTCCAGGAGCAGGGAGAGCAGGAATATAA
The DNA here is from genome assembly GCA_006937955.1 of Pachypanchax playfairii. Lineage (NCBI taxonomy): Eukaryota > Metazoa > Chordata > Actinopteri > Cyprinodontiformes > Aplocheilidae > Pachypanchax > Pachypanchax playfairii. The sequence goes on along the minus strand of SSNP01000210.1, from coordinate 176,504 downwards.
GAACTGTGAGCTGGACAAGAACCAGGTAATGTTCATTTTGACATATGTACAGTGAGACAATCAACTCTATAAACATTAGGATCATTGATTTTTTTAGTTAAGACAGAAGATCAGGCTGTGGCTGAGATCTGGATAATAATAGATTGGCTGAACAACATTTTTCGGGCAGAAATCTTTGATTAGAATGATCTCATTTCAAAGTGTTTAAACTGTTCAAATCTGCGTATGCTGGTGTCACAGCGTCAGTGTGTGGAGTACGCTCTGAAGGCCCGTCCTCTGCGTCGCTACATCCCCAAGAATCCATATCAGTACAAAGTGTGGTACGTGGTCAACTCCACCTACTTTGAGTACCTGATGTTCACCCTCATCCTTCTCAACACCATCTGTCTGGCCATGCAGGTGAGTCCCTTAAACATCACTTCAATTGAAGCTACAACTTTTTAAAGAAATTCACCAATTGTTGGTGGGTTTTTGCAGCATCATGGACAGACCAAAAATTTTAACGATGCAATGAACATCCTCAACATGCTGTTCACCGGACTGTTTACGGTAGAGATGATCCTCAAACTGATCGCCTTCAAACCCAGGGTAGGTACAGCATATCTAATGAAACTATTAACTGATCACTGATGTTGTAATTTATCATTGTTGTTTTGATGTCTCCCCTGATAATTACCGTACTATTGTTATGAATATTATAACACAATTAGTGCACAACGCTTTTCTATCCCACTGTTCCCTCGTTGCTCCGCTGCTGCAGTTTCGACGTGAGTTTGTAGGTTTATTGGTTCGATCTAACAACGCCCTGGTGTGTCAGCACTTCAAACAGTAACAGATGGGAATGCTTCGCTCAATTACACCAGAGTTAATGGAAAATCCCAAAGCACAATCTGTGGCTTCAAACATTCCATGGTTTTGTCTTATATCTGTTGTTTAACAGCTCAAAATGTAAATGTAAGATCGGCGTTAGATTGTTTATCATCAACCGTTAATTTTCTTATACTTCAAGATCACAACTCAAATCATTACAGTCTGATATTAGACTTTCAGTTAAACCTACTGTGTTTAACATGGGAGCATATGACAATAGATGGTGGATTTTACAGAAAAAAATTCAATCTTTTGTTTTCCAAATTCACTCCAGAGTCCAAATTATAGTCTATAATATATGTGCTCTCATTAAAATGAATGGAAGATGATTATCTTGTGGTACCTTCTAAAATTAATGATCTAGTCAGAAAATTGGAGCCTCGTTGTGATTCATGCACCAGTGCCTGCAGTGTGAGTGAACGTACATCATTCTCAGCTGAATTATATATGCAACTCTGTGTCATTTTTATCTTTAGACTTGTGAAAGCAGTTTTTTTTTAAGGTGAGAATGTCAAGGTTTCTTCAGCAAATTTCTGAATGTTTATGAGATTATATGCAAACATATGCAAACTGTGTTGGCTGGATGGTTTTTCTCTTTGCAGTCTACAGTTCAGCATGACAGCACGCTCCCATGATGCAGCTCTGAGTACATCAGACGTATCACGTTTTGTATGATTTCATGTTGAGTTTTGATCAATTGATAAAAACCATTGATGTGAACGCGGATGAGTTTGCGTTTTCTTTGCAGGTAACAGGGTCATGAGATGCTCCTGGAGCTTCGCTTTAAGGAAAAGATCTGTTTATACCAAATTTTAACAAGGATTTCTTTCTCATTCACAGAAAACCAACAAGTAGAAAGATGTCTATGACTTTTTGTTTGTTTTGTTTTCTTACATGTTGTTTGTCTTTTTTATTAAGTTGTATTGATTTTGAATAATTGGGGACATTTTGGATGTTTTATTCTTTCTTGCACCCAAAGCTTTTTTTCATGACTGTTTATAAATTGTGTGCATATAAAATATTTAGTTTGTCGAGATATCAGTATTTTGATTATAACATAAAAGTCTAACTTGCAGACTTTTTTATTTTTAAAGAACAATCAAGAAACCTCCTCAAAACTAAATTTCAGAAGAAAAGAGGTTGTGGGTATTTATTTTTATTTACTGTGACAAAAAATACAGTCACAATAAAACTGTAATAAAACAGATGCTTTTCATAAATATGTGATTTTTCACGGCGTAATCGTGGAATCAGAGATTTGGTTTGAATTTAGGCAGAAAATGCCAATAACAGCAGCATAACACCATTAACCAGACTTAAATTCAGCTGCATTAGATGAGCAGATAACAGAGTGGAAGCTTCTTTCATGTGGCGACTCATTAACTCTGACTTTTTTTTTGTTGTTGTTGTTTTTCGGTGCACCGTACGACTTCATACCACCTTAATGGGGGCTGCAAAGTGGCAGCAGATGTTATTTTCCTTCTAACATACCTTTCTCACCTCCTCTTGCTCACTCCATCCTATACAGGGGTACTTTAGTGATCCCTGGAATGTGTTTGATTTCCTCATCGTAATTGGCAGCATAATAGACGTCATTCTCAGTGAGATCAACGTAAGTACAATGCCCCCGATCACTGTTCACTTCCTTCTTCTGTCTCTGTCTTGTTTTTCCTCTCGCTTTTATACCTTTTCTCCAATATCCTTCTCTTTATGAGTCCTCTACGTATCTGTCCTCTTTGTCAGCCCTTTTCTTCTTCTTCTTCCTCCTCTTCTTTCTCTTTTCCCTACATACGTTTGTCCAAGATGACCGCTGCTGCTCGGGGACGGGAAAGAGCGCACTTCTACAGGGGGTGTCAGAAAAAGTGGGCACAGACAGGTTTAGCTGTCACGTTCTTCATGGTGCTTGAAATGTTGCTGGGTTGTAGGTTTATTCTATTGCTTTGGGTTTTGTTTTGTTTTTTTTGTTATTCTTTTTGGGAGTTACACTGTGGCATAAATTCAAATCTGTTCCCCTGACTAACTGAACTAACCCACTGACCAGTCACAAACTTACCCAGCTTTTTAACTCCAACAAAGGGCACATTTTGTTGTTGTTGTTGTTGTGATTTTGTTGTTCTTGATGACATTTCCTTTCACGGACAAGCATGACCAGCTGCTGCTGTTCCTCCTCTGCTGTCCATCTCTTCCAGACTGCTCCCTCTTGTTTTTGTTTCTTATTTTTTTTTTTTTACCATTTAATTTGTGAAATCTTTCCTCCTACTCAGAACTCCAGTGCTCATGTATGTAATGTTTATTATCTTTTTTTTCTTCTCTCTCCTTTGGTTTTTGTTGTTTCCATTTTTCGACATCTTATGTTCTGTCCTATTCTTTTTTTTTTTTTTCTGTTGTCTTTCCTATTTTTCTTTCCACCCCCCCACCCCCACCACCCCCCCCTCATGCAGCATTATTTTGTTGATGCATGGAACACATTTGATGCCTTGATAGTTGTGGGTAGCATTGTTGACATAGCGATCACTGAGGTTAACGTAAGTAGTCCAACTCCCTCCTTCCCTTCCTGCCTGCCTGATCTGCCATTCCCTCACACACAAACAGACCGAGCGCTGATTCTGATCTCGAACGCTTTCAAATGATCGAGAAACTTCATCTGCGCTGCGTTTGAGTTTAAGAGATAGTTTGATGAGTCTGGAAGATAAAATACCAAGACGTAGCGCAATCAGAGCAGCGAACTGTTGCTTTTTAAGGACGAATTTTAGTTCATGTATCCTCCTCCACATCTGAGTAACTTTCATCACGATGAGTTACCATCTCTCCATAGTTTTTAGTGATTGCGCAACTAAATTGTTCCAGTGCTCCTGACACCAATTCTTTTTATATTTTTCTATTTTTGTTTGGATTTCTCAACATTTGAAACTGCTTCAGGTATAAAAGCCTCGGTCTGCTGTGCATTAGTAGCATCAGAATTTACTGCATTTGTCAATAGAACCTTCTGCATTTTCTCAGCACTTGGTTACAACTTCTTTTTCATCACTGCCACATGAAGGAAGGAAACTTTCCAGTGGCATGATGCACGATGTATAGCATGGCAGATTCAAAGGTGGTATATCTAGGCCCGTTATCAAAAACATACTGAATTACAATCATGATTTCTGGCATAAAGGAACATTTTCAGATTATACTGTTTGAATCCAAAAAGCCAAAAACAGCCAGCATTCATAAGAAAATGTCCAAGTTCAAATGAGAAAGGTACGAGATGCTTCTATCAAAATGTGCATACATGGCGAACAATTCGATCCATAAATGGATTTATGCAGTACCCATGAAATTTATGTAAATGTATGTATGAATTCATTCATTATCGGCATGGGGGTCCTATGGTCAGCAGTGGGCCTGAATGTGAATGAACACCCTCAGCACAAGTCAAATGTTTCACACTTTACGGACGATTGGGTATTTTTATTTACAACCCCAATTCTAAAAAAGTTAAGATGTTGTAAAAAAAAAAATGTTATTATAGACAGGATTAAAAAATCTGCTAAACCCATATTTTATCCCCGGCAGAGCACAAAAAATGTATGTGATTTCAAAATGAAGATGCGTATTAAAAAAATTTGGTCACAGAGGCAACAAAAGACTTGAAAAGTAATTGTCACAATTAAAAGACAACTAGAGGAACATTTGATAAGGTATTTAAAGTAACTGGTTGCAGCTTAGTAACATGATTGAGTATAAAAGGAACACTTCAGAGAGGCAGAGCTTCGCAGATGTAAAGATAGACAAAAGTTCACCAGTCTGAAAAAAACTGCATCTAAAAATTGTGAACAATTTGAGAACAATGTTATAAAATTTAAATTGAGAAGACTTCGAAGATCCTAGCGTCTATAGTAAATAATATCAGTTAAAAAACAGTCAAGCTAGGAACAACGTCAAAGGTCCAAAATGGATTTGTGGGTCCTGAGACGGTGCTGCAACCTAATTTTGAAACATTTTCTTTTTTAACATTGTTCTTGATCCACATCAGGTTTACTTTTATTATTTTTAAACCTGATGAGAGCACTATGGAAAACTGAAGAAGGCTGTTGTTGTTCACCTGGATTGTGTCCTAATGTAGTGTATATATGAGATGAGACTTAACAGTGAGAATGAAGAGAACAGGCATGATATAAAGGCATATTCCAGTCAGTGTGTTCCACCACAGAAAACCCCCCTCTGGTCTGGAATACAAATCGGGTTCTTGTCTCTCCTAGAGGTGAAGGAGCTTTGCTCTTGTTCTCTTGCCTTTTAAAAAGGGAATCCATTTGTACCCATGAGAAGCTCACAAGGCTGCTTCAAAAAGAGACGGGACATAAACTGTATTCAGATATAACCTGTTTGAAACTCTTGAAACAATTATGTTTTCTTCTAGGCAAAATAAAGGAAAAGAAATGATATTAATCAAAAGATAAATGCTGATTGTTTGATATAATTTAGGAAAAGATGTACACAGTTTGTTTGGCCAGTGATATCCACCTTTGCCATCTATATGGTACACTGACGTTTGCACTGCACACTTTGGTTTGGAGTTTGTTTTTCATTTGATTTGGACAATATGGAGATTGATGAAGCTAACTGAATGACCTTTATTTTCTTTTTGTTTTAATTTCAAATCTAAAGGCATGTCCATAGATTTTGTTTTTGTCTTTGGGTAATGAGATGCCCAAGTTACCTTTTCTTTTTTCCTTCTTCTTCTTTTTAAGAAACCCTCCGCACTTCAATCCTGAGAGAACTGACCCTTTTCAAACTGGGACCCGGTTACCCTGACATTTTAAATGTTAGCCTGCCACTTCATTTCAGTGTTTTTAACTGCTTGGATCAGCAGCTTCTCAAAGCTACTTTGTTAATGTTCAGAGTGTACAGTGACAGGCTAGCTCTTTAAATGTTATTACCTTGTCCTTTGTGAACAGCCAAAATATCCCATCTGAGTGCACCTGCTTTCTTGCTCTGTTGGGTGCCTGTTGAACTAAGATTAGCTGAATCTATCTTTTGTGGCACTTGAAAGTAAATATCTCCTTAACCCTGGGTCTCTTATTCCCCCCCCTTCCCCTGCGGGTGCTTCTTAAGTCTTGTACGGATTCTTTTTAGTTTGGTTTGAGTAGAAGTAGTGTGAACAGACTGGTAGTGGATTGCTCCGAGCGGTGTCTTGCAGAGGATGTCAGTATGAATTGCATCCATTTCTCCTTTCTCTCTTTGGAATGCCTCTTCTTCTCCTCTTTGTCTTTCTCCTAATTTCTCTGAACTCATTATTCTTCTTTTGTTTGTGTTTTTTTTTTTTTTGTTGTTCTCTCTTCTTCTGACGTTGTTCTTCATTTGTTTGCTGTGGTGCTTGCTCACCTGAAATGCAAGCTGGGTAACATGGGATCTTTTAATCGGTTTTATTTACCCAAAGACATCAACCATAAATTATCTGTATAATGACACACTTGGTTAGTTTTGACGTGTGTTTTAAATTGCAACATTTGGAAAAAAAGTTTGAGAAAATGACGCCCATGTTACCCAAAAGAATTACGAAACTGTTTAAATATTTGCTTGAAAAAGTAACACGTTCTATTGCTTCAGTCTAAAAGCTCTCAAGTATGTTTGATTGATTTTTTTTTTTTTTTTTCAGAATTTAAGAACAAATTTACACCTTTCGACTCTTTCATTTGTATTGGAACATAAAAGATTCAATTTGTTCTCATTTATTTTCATGAAATGTCTCAAAAACCGAATAAATTCAGAGTTAAATTCAGCTAAAATTGAACCAACATTACAGATACTTCCTTCCTTCCTTCTAATTCTATCTCTCCCTCCCTTTCTTCTTTGCTTCCTTTTTTCTTTCAACCTTTCCTTCATGCCTTCCTTCACACAAGTCAACAGTAGGTTTTATCGTTTGTCTACATGCATTATGTAAACTTCCACACAGCAGTTATTATATTCTCCTTTCAGACTCAAAGCCTCGTCAACACGTTCTTATCTTTCTTAGTTTCGTGGTTAATTGGACAAGGTGTTTAATATATTGTGGCCCTGTTAGAATCCCTTCCTCTCTTTGTCCTTTTTTATTTTCCCTGCTGTATATTCTCATCTGGTATTCTATCTTTTCTTGTCCTTTATCTCCCTTTGATTTGATATCCCTGTTTTTCCTGTTTGTTTCTCCCGAATTTGCTCTTTTGTTCTTTGCGTGCGTATTTTCTACTTTCTTGCTCTCTTTTTCCTCAAAACTTTGATTACCTTTGGGGCAGAAATGTCAGGCATGTGGCCCCTGTCACTGCATTTATTTTATTATGATAAGGTATTTTAACATGGCCATTTCCAATGCAGCGTGAACATGTCTCGAGTTATAGATTGAACTACTAGTTAATCTATCACTCCCGTCTACAATGTTGCAGTCTCAGGGATGACCAGCAGGTGTCTCCCTACAGTCTGAGTTTTCTAACCTTTTGTGTCATTGTCATGTTCCAAACTCAGATTTATACCTTATTATGGTATTCTGAGGCTTCTTTGACCTGAGAATATATTAGATTATAGTTAAGATCACAATTATTTATAGCAAGTATAAAAAGTATTTGTGCCCTTTAACAGGTTTCAGCTTATTCTCAGGTCAAAGAACCACCTGAGTAAAAGAAGATTTATAATAAGTGAAGAGTCTAAATCTTTGTCTTCAGCTGGCAGAAAGAAAAACAGATAGCTACAGAAGCGCCACATCTAACATGCACACCCACGTGCATATAAAGAAACAGACATTGTGGACTTTAAGACTCTGGACAGATATTTTCCAGACTGCGTCTGCAGATTTTAGAGTTCCTAGAAGGTGATTTAGCTCAGTGTCGTCTACAGAGGGGATAATAACAGTCTCCATATGCTGCAACATCACACCCAAATCTCCCTCTCAGCTCACATGAAATGACATTTGTCACTACCATGTGATCAGAAACTGAACTCTCACTACCCAAATGGTTTGTGGGTTACCTTAAACTTTCACAGACGCACACATATACACAGATGCAGCGCATGCACAGTGGCACAAACACACACAGAGGCGCTACTCTGGTGCTGATCTTTGTTACCTTTCCTTAAAGCCAGCTGACTCCTCCTCGTCCTCGTCCTCCTCCTCTTCGTCCTCCTCTTCCTCCTCTTCCTCCTCTCACCCCCCTGTGGTAAGGCAAATGGTACGCCCCAATGGTAACCTCGTCCGCCTCTCTAACTCCTCCACCATCACTCCATCCCTCCATCCTTCCAATCCTTCTGCTATGCCGTCCATGGTATGATGTCAAACCTTGAGCTTTTCATTTGCTGTGTTCTCTTCTGCCTTTCATGCTGTGCAGCATACTCACAGTTAGATGTATTGATGTTCATTTATATTCATATAGATACATCACATATGTGAACACACTGTACTAAAGTTTTAAACCATTTTTCATCTCTTTATATGTTGTTTCCATGGAACCAGATTTTCTTAAAATCTTTAAAATTGAGTTTAACAGTTTTTCAGGCTTCTGGAAGATTTTTTGAAGTTTTTTTTAGACTTTGCTGCATTTACAGTCAGTTTTTTGTCCGGTTCTTGTACTTGACCATGACAGTTTGTGCTTAAAAGTTACCATAAAGTCGATAATTAAAGGTAGGAATATATATCTTATAATCATTTAAAAAATAACACCTATAAAGAGATGAAACAGGACTTGAGAGATGCATCCTCCTTGAATTAATCTACTGTATGTCTGGTTTTCAGCCAACAACTGCTACAATATTATTATATGTATCTTTAGCGTTTTTCACAGATTCATCTTGAGAAATGTGATCATATTCTATTTTAAGGACAAGCTCCTGATAACAAACAACAAAAAAGTTAAAATGTAATGATTTGTCTGTTTTGTGCTATAACACTGTTTCATCTCTTGAGATTAAGAGATTTTTAATGCCCAAATATTTTAAAAATCCAATCTAATCAAAAATGAGACAACTTTGAAAACTACCAGAAAGCCTGAATAAATACTGATCACAGTAAAATGTTCAATCTGGGAAACAGATTATAAAGACATGTGGCCTGGCTTAAGACTTTTTGTACAACAATGTTTACACACATACATGCAAATATATACGTGTGTATATATGTAGAGAGAACATGTATGTGTTTGTTTATCTGAGTGTGGCAAAGGATACTGCAGGCCAAGTATGGCTGGAGTCTCTTGACTTTCCTTGAGTGGTCATTGTTGCCATGGTGCCCAATGCCACCTGCCATGGCTTGTCCCCATCTTTTATGGGTGTGGCATCTTTCATGCTTTGACTTGGCACAAGCCATGTTGGCCATGCTATGATGCTGTTTCTATCTATCTATCTATCTATCTATCTATCTATCTATCTATCTATCTATCTATCTATCTATCTATCTATCTATCTATCTATCTATCTATCTATCTATCTATCTATCTATCTATCTATCTATCTATCTATCTATCTATCTATCTATCTATCTATCTATCTATCTCTCTATCTATCTATCTCTCTATCTCTCTATCTCTCTATCTATCTATCTCTCTCTCTATCTATCTATCTCTCTCTCTATCTATCTATCTCTCTCTCTATCTATCTATCTCTCTCTCTATCTATCTATCTCTCTCTCTATCTATCTATCTCTCTCTCTATCTATCTATCTCTCTATCTATCTCTCTCTCTATCTATCTCTCTCTCTATCTATCTCTCTCTCTATCTATCTCTCTCTCTATCTATCTCTCTCTCTATCTATCTCTCTCTCTATATATCTCTCTATATATCTCTCTATATATCTCTCTATATATCTCTCTATATATCTCTCTATATATCTCTCTATATATCTCTCTATATATCTCTCTATATATCTCTCTATATATCTCTCTATATATCTCTCTATATCTCTATATCTCTCTATCTGTATCTCTCTATCTCTATTTCTACATCTCTAAATATATCTCTATCATTGTATCTCTCCTGCCCACTACCCCACTCTCATTGGTGCAATGGTGCCCACTGTGGTCCAGTTGTGGTATTACTTCCAGGACTGAGTTATGATTTCCACTCTTTAGAAGAACTTGTCATTTTTAAGCATATCTGTCAGTGGATTCAAATTATTTCTAAGTACTGTACATCATCAGCAGCATGTGCCTGTTACAAAAGAGAAAGAAGTTCATTTATTTTCCAGAGACATCATCATGTAATGTTCAATTTGAGCAGCTCATAATGTCGACTATTTCAAATAATGTGGTGTAAGATATGTGGAAAATGACATGTTCTTTGTTGGAGCACAATGTGTGTTCTCTGTGGGATTAACATCAAGTATTCATGACTTCTTGGAAAAACAGAAAAGATAATCAAACTCAGAGGTCAGACAGGCAGATATTTTTGCATCTCTGGCTCTGATTGCTAAGTTGCTACACAGAATGAGGTTAATTCTACTCATTTTTTAAAAATAAACCTGCAGATTTAAATGTTTGATATTTTTGTAATTGCAAAACTTTAGTCTTGACTGAATAGACGGGCCTTCTCAGATACATAATATCTTTGGCCCTTTCTTGTCATCTGTATTTATGGCATCTTGTTGCACAGAAACACTGATGCTGCTTTTTAGCTTTTTGTCCCAGAGAGCAAGCAGGAACAACATAAATAAATAAATCTGTATTAGAATAGCACTCAGCTTCTTGACTAAATATTTAATTGCGGAGTTATTTCCTGTTCGTAACTGCTGGGACTTTAAGAAGTCTAAAGCATTTAAATAAATTGTTAAAAGGCAAAGTGTTGCTTAGAATTAGTAATTTTTAAAAAATTGAGTTTTTTTTTACATCGGAATAATGAGTTGGATATAGGAATTTATATTTAGTTTATATTTAGCCTTAGATTATTGAAAATGAAAACAAAATAACAATTTTCTTCAAATTAAAATGCTTTATGCAAAGTATTTTAGGTATTTGTTTCTTTGGTTGAAGGAGGTGTTGAGGTTTATTCTGAAGGCTGGTTGACTCTTAGTTAATCTATCACCACAAAGGGATTTTTCCATGAAGTCATAAAATTTAAGCATGACTCCCTGATTCTCTCCCAGATCTCTTTTGTTAACTGAGTTTGATGAACTTTATTAAAAATACCAATTAACTCTGTGTCGTTGTGTGTGTGTTGTATATTTTCATCCATCGTCTGTGTGTTGATGAAAATATGCATACAAACGGACATATTTGTTTTTGTGTGCATTTGAATGTGTGTGGAATGTGTGCCTCCTTTCCTCACTTATCCACATGTATTTCCACGTGTCCACCTATAAACTCCACCTAAAGGGACTGCAGAACTCTGAAGAGAACGCCAGGATCTCCATCACCTTCTTCCGGCTGTTCCGAGTGATGAGGCTTGTGAAGCTCCTGTCTCGTGGGGAAGGGATTCGGACCCTGCTGTGGACCTTTATCAAATCCTTCCAAGTGAGTGGAAAACTAAATATTCCATGCAGGAGTTTTATGCAAGATGCAAACACCAGATCCAGATATCCTTTCCTTAGAAACTGTGATCTGCAGAGTTTTGGTGAAAAATAGTAAAATGCAAATTTAGCAAATTGTTTAGAGTGTCTGCTCAGTTGGCATGGAACTGGAAAACCAAAAAGAAATATAAATAATAAATAAAATACTCTTTTTTCCCCATCTTTCATCCTCTCTTTCCAAATTCTTTTAACTTTAACACAAATAAAAACCACTATAAGTTTATCATTTCCTGGTATAAAACAAAATCACTTGATAGAGCAGTGGATAAAATACAGATGTTTACTTTCAAAATTATTATAGTTAAAATCAGAGCTGCATTGACCTTTCTATAAATATTATTAGGAATAAATTATTGGGCTCAAGCCATCTTTAACATGTATAATTATTTATGATATAATATATTTGGACCGGCAAACAAACGCACAGTATTTTCTTTTTTCAGGCTCTTCCTTACGTCGCATTGCTTATAGTGATGCTCTTCTTCATATACGCCGTCATCGGCATGCAGGTGAGCTGCTGTTGTCTCTCCCTTCTACCCCGCACTGTCTCTTGTTGGAGACAGTTTACCTCGAACTCTGACTGACCTCGTTCTGATGTCGCTTCCCGTGCAGATGTTCGGTAAGATCGCACTGCGGGACCACACACAAATCAACAGGAACAACAATTTCCAGACATTCCCTCAGGCGGTGCTGCTGCTCTTCAGGTGAGAAAGATTAGAATTTTCCTCTTTTAAACATCTTCCTTATTCTCGTTTCATTATGTCGATTTTTGTGTCTAAATTCATTTGCGCATGCATTTCTTTAGATGTGCAACAGGCGAGGCGTGGCAGGAGATCATGCTGGCGTGTTCACCCAATAGGCCGTGTGAAAAAGGCTCAACCCAGGAAAACAGCACATCCAGCGAGGACTGTGGCAGCCAGTTTGCCATCATTTACTTTGTCAGCTTTTACATGCTTTGTGCCTTTCTGGTGAGTAGAAGAAGGGACTTGATGAGATTCAGAATGAAATAATAACAGTGTTTAATATGACAGTGGTATAAAATATTCTACAGATTCCGTACTGCATTATTGTACATCTTAATATCTCAAATTACCTGGTAATTATACTTTGTTTTTAAGCACAACTTATTCATTCTGTTTCCTAGATCATTAACCTGTTTGTGGCTGTGATAATGGACAATTTTGACTACTTGACACGTGATTGGTCGATTTTGGGTCCACATCATCTTGATGAGTTCAAGAGGATCTGGGCTGAATATGACCCAGAAGCAAAGTAATTTTACAAAAATCTACAAAAAAATAATAAAATTCATCAGTACAACAGTGCTGATACACGCTGAAGCTGCATAGAAAGTCTCTTCAGTCAGATTTCTGTGTGCTTTCAGGGGGAGGATTAAACATCTGGATGTGGTTACTCTGCTGCGGAGAATTCAGCCTCCCCTTGGCTTCGGGAAACTCTGTCCACACAGGGTGGCATGCAAGGTACATCAATCCTTCTTTAATCTTCTGCAGGATGAAAAGCCTGGATAATAATGCACAATCTATAATATCTTTTCTACTAATTATTAAAACTATTTTATTATGTTTTATTCCAAAAACATCAATGTGTTGAGTTGTTTCAGTGTGATTGATAGAATCTATAATCCATCGAATGGAACAGAAACATCAAGTTCGACATGTAGAGAAACCATCTCATGAGAAATCTGCTAAATCTGAAAAAACTTTTCACTTTATTTGACTATGTCTGACTTTTTAGGTGCTTTTTTATCAGCTGACGTTTGCGTGTTTTGTCTCACGTAGCGGCTGGTGTCCATGAACATGCCTCTGAACAGCGATGGAACTGTGATGTTTAACGCCACGCTGTTTGCTTTGGTCAGAACAGCACTCAGGATTAAGACCGAAGGTAATGAAAACACAAAAGGACAAACTTCTGACACATCTGTACAAGCTCCAGGCACATCTGTTCAAACTGCAAGCGAAACGTCATATAAATTAAGCTAAAATATCGATCTCAGTACATACAAATATATTGTCACAGCAATGTTGAGACTCTAAACATGTGTAACGGTAAAAACTGTCCTTTAAAGCTGTGGTGTGTGCTACGTGTGTTCCCTGTGCAGGTAATCTGGAGCAGGCAAATGAGGAACTGAGGGCCATTGTAAAAAAGATCTGGAAAAGAACCAGCATGAAGCTCTTGGATCAAGTAGTGCCCCCTGCTGGTGGTCTGTATCCTCTTCAACCTCTTTCAAACACTGATGCACTATTTTAATTATTACTAACTGCAACTCAATTCTTTTCAGACGATGAAGTGACAGTGGGAAAGTTCTACGCTACCTTCCTCATCCAGGAATATTTCCGCAAGTTTAAGAAGAGGAAAGAACAGGGACTGGTGGCCAAGGTGCCCCCGAAAACTGCCCTCTCTCTGCAGGTGTGTTTAATAACAGCCTAGTCTTTATTTTTTTTAAAGAATTTCACAATGATCTGTCAGGTATATTTGAGTTATTTCTGTGAATGAAGTATTTTAAAAAGCTGAGCAACACTTGGTGGTCTGTGTGTAGGCGGGCCTGCGGACGTTACACGACATCGGTCCAGAGATCAGGAGGGCCATCTCTGGAGACCTGAACGTGGAGGAGGAGCTGGACAAAGGCCTGAAGGAACCTGTGTCAGCAGCATCCGAGGACGATATCTTCAGGGTAAAGGTTGGATACACACCCCCCCCACTCACTCTCCAAAGAGAGAACGAGAAAGACGATCCGCTCCAGCTTGAAAGCTCCATGAACATAAACGAACCAGCTTGCATGTGCTTAAATTGTTGGTGACAACAGAAAGCTGCATGTGCCACTGCACACCTTGGCTGCACTTTACTGCAAATACTGAGCAGCTTCAGAGTGAGTAGTCAGTCTGGGATTTGAACAGATCTAAAATTATAACAACACATATTCAAAACACAAATCTTTATCCATTTTCCACACCATTGCAACTTTCATATGCTCTGTTTCAGTTGCTTGACAGAAATTACGTGATGAAACTATGAATTTATTTATTTATTTATGCTCCTCTGCTTTGCACTTCCATGTCCAAGTCAGTTTTTATCACCGCATGTTGTAACTGTGAAAAAATATTCTAACTTAAGTATTGTTTGGTTTATTTCTGACTGTGCAGCGTACTGGTGGCCTGTTTGGCAATCACGTCAACTACTACAACCAGAGCGATGGCAGAGGCTCCTTCCCACAGTCCTTCACTACCCAGCGTCCCCTGCACATCAGCCAAAAGGGCTCCCCATGCGAAGGCGAGAGCCCATCTCATGAGAAACTAATGGACTCCACCACCTTCACCCCTTCCTCTTACTCCTCATCAGGCTCAAACGCCAATATAAATAATGCCAACAACACCGGTATGACTGGGGTAGTGACGCAGGGGGTCAGTCGATTCCCCAGCACGTCTATAAGCACTGTGGACGGGCACACGGGGCAACCACTCACCCCCATCTTGCTCCCGAAATCTGCATGGTGCTTCCCTCCAAAAAGGTGAGAGTACAATCTGAACAGCCTTATTTCCACTTCTTTTTTTTTACATCCCCCCCAAACTACAGCTTTTTATTCTCTTTCCTTGGTTAAAGGAACATATTATTACATAAATAACCCCTCTATTCCCTCTATTTCTTTTTATGATCTGCTTTTCTTGTTGTCTCCCATTTCCTCTTGGCGAGCAGGATGTTTTATGACACGTTCATGCGGTATGTTACCAGGGGGACGAGAGAGAGAATGTGTGTGTTTTGTTAGTTCCTTGAGTGCGCTCAGGAAGACGTCATGATGCTATACAAAATGGCATAGCTGTCAAGGTGCAGCACTGACCCTTGCTGCTATGCACATAATGCTTTAGTTGCTGCAGCAAAACTCAGGCTTCATGGTGTAACTGTAAAATGAAAGCCGTAGATAGACTGTTTGGTGCAATGTGCCCAAACCCTTCCTATCAAGGGCTTCTGTTGCTGCTCTTTTATTGTATCTCATGGCAGGTCTGGGTTAGACACAACATTAGCTTCATCAGTCCCTGTGCAACCATCTGCAAGCTCATAGCAGGAAATCTCAGTATGTTTGTTCTATATGTTTCTATCATTTAGAATATGCTATTACAGACTAAAGTGCACATAAAGTAGTAAATTATCATGAGAATATAAATCACAAATTTTAGACCATATTATTACAACCCAGTTATACTTTTAAATTCTGATTTTAATGATAAGATAAGTTTATGCTTGGATCACCTTTAGTTAATGTCAATAAATCCTTACTCTAAAAAAATCCTCTGAAGGTTTCTCATCTTCATGATGTTTATGCAGAGTTTTAATAGTTAGTTATGTGTTTGCTGTAGTACTTTAAGAGTTTAACTTATACATGTACTAAATACAGGTAAATTACAGTATAAGCTTTCTGATACTGTTTAATTTCAGTTAGCAAAAATAGTTTTATTAAGGTTTTGATTAACAGCTGTTCTAACCCAGAGTTTGCTGATGGAGCTCTAAAAAATCTAGTTAAAGGAACATTGTGGTGTTTTTATATTTTAGTAGGTTTTTTTTCTTCATCAAAGATACTTAATATAATATACCATGTGGTTTTTAGATTTAAAATGATGACCATGTTGTAAACTGGATGGGTGATTCTTAAAGAAACCTACATACTTGGAAGCTGCTGCTTTTAAACAAACAATTTGGTGAAGAAGAAAATGCTAAGATTCAAAAATCAGAATGATTCCTTAGCTAAAGTCTGGAGTATGAAACAGACGTGACTGGTGAGAAGACATCTTTGAGATGCAAAGTAACAGTGTTTTCTTGGCTTTTCTGATTTTTAGAAAGTGAAATGTAGAATTAAAAAAAAAACTCTGCTTCTGATTCCCTGACTTTATCCACCTCTAACATACGTAGAAGTACCAACAACCCCAAATCAGGAAAAACCTGAAATTGATTTTATTTGTTAATATTTTTATTCAAAAATATTAATTTACTTTTGATTTGCAACAATTTTTTTCCCCATTTGCAGAAACAGTTTCATTATATTTTCAAATGTTGATGAAATTTAAAGTATAAAATTATTTAACTTGACTTTGGAAAGTATTCTACAGACAAATTTGCCCTTTTTTTTTTGCTTTTCTTTAAAAATGTTCACACAATCCAAACTTTTTCTGATATGAGATTGCACTTCTTTTCCTTCTCTGAGCTACATTAGCTCAAACTCTTCATCACTGCTGTTTGCACTCTTCTTTGTTTTGTTAAAGATGTCTGAACTTCAGTCTTGGCATTACTTGTCATATTCCAGGGCTTGTCTTTAGTGCCATTGACCATTTGCTTCAATGAAACAGCTGCAAAACCCACCCGCTTCTCTGCAGGCTTCTTCTTCTACCATTTCCTACATGCTGTAGTGAAACCTTTAGGTTTCTGAGTTCCCTCCTCTGAAGCTCTCAGCTGACCTTTACGCTAATCAGCATCTTTTTGACTGTTTGTCTACATGTGCCACCATCTGTGCTGTGAGCTCATGTTAATTTTGTGTTTTTATTTGTGTGCTTGCTTGTTTGGTCGTTTGCCTTGTTTATCTGTAGCTCGGACTCCAGTGACAGCCATCTTCCAATTATCCGGAGAGGGGAGGGGTCAACAGAAGAGACGTACGATGAGAGTTATGCTGACGACAGGGAGTACCAGGAAGATGACCACTCACTTTCTTCGGACATGTACTGCTGAGAAACATTCACAGTTTAGTCTTCGTCTTAAATTGTATGAGTTCACGAGACTTATTTCTCTTCCTCTTTTGTGTGCATCTGTTAGGTTGGTGTATCATGATGAAACGTGTAAACAGCTGACTCCCATGGAGGAAGCAGAAGAAGTTGAGGAGCAAAAAGGAGAAGGAGGGTGGCAGTCACCTCGTAGAGTCTTCCTCTGCCCAACTACTCTGGGTGAGCAAACACAACTCACCCTGACCCAATTGCATGCAAATACATTGAATTTGTATTTACACTATTGTGTCTCACATGTCAGGGCGGAGATCGTCCTTCCATCTGGAGTGTCTCAGGAGACAGTCAAGGACAGACATCTCCCAGAAGACCGCTGTACCCTTACATCTTGTACACCAACAGGTATAAAATACATAAAATTAACAGAAATGCATATTAAAGGTGATAGATGTTGTAATCTCCTTCCTGCCTGTCTTCTCTTCTCTCTTCCAGGCACTGGCAGTAGCAGGGTTAAGTCCTCTGCTAAGAAGGAGTCACTCACCTACGCTCTTCAGCCGGCTGTGCTCCACACCTCCAGCCAGTCCTGCAGGTACACAACATAGACCAAAAAGCTGAACATTTGTTGATCACAGTTAATGAATGTGCATAATTCTACTCACATTTCATGAGAAAAATAAATCATAAAACTAGAATAGGTTGCACATAGTTGTAATAAGTTTTATATCCTGTTTTTGATTTTCCAGGCCAGTGTAGTGACGGCTCCTACCAGAGGGTTCCCTCTCTGAGGCTAGAGGGCGCTAACTCCCATGAAAAGCTAAATACCAGCTTGCCTTCTGTCAATTGTGGGCCCTGGTGAGATTTATTGCCACAGACCGTCTCAAGTTCAAATCACTGTTTAAATGATGTATAGGCATAATGATGCATAAATTAAACAAATGCTTGGCCTCCAGGTATAGTGACAGTAATGGGAACAGCCCAGTCCCCAGCCCCACCCCAAGCATGTCCACATCCAGTCAAAAACCACCAAGACCAGTGTCGCTAACGGTGCCCTCACTTTTGGGGAAAGACTCCAGCTCACTGTGTCATGGCAGTGCAGGCAGTCTGGTAGAAGCGGTGAGTCTTTTCTGCTCCGTATTTGCGTTTGTGTTCATACAGACAGAGGGAGATTAAAGATGTTCTATATGTTCTCTCTTTCTTTCTCTTTTCCAGGTTCTAATATCAGAAGGTTTGGGTCAGTTTGCCCAAGACCCATCGTTCATTGAGGCAACTAAAGCCGAGTTGGCTGATGCCTGCGACATGACCATTGAGGAGATGGAACACGCAGCCAACAACATTCTCAATGGCAGCACAGCCACAAACACCACATCCAGCACCTCCTCCACCTCCCAGCACAGTCCTAACGGCAGCCTCCCCTTCCATAGAGCAGCAGCAGCAGCAATGCACAGGGACCGAGTTGTCGGCTTAAGCCCCGGCAAAGACGGGGCAGAGGTTGGCGGAGGCTACGTCCATGGGCCTTCCTCTATAGAGGAGCGGCAGGAGCTGCTAGCCAGGGAGAGAAGACCAGAAGATGAGGAGGAAGAGGTCGAAGGAAGTGATGACGGACACCATAGAGGTTCAGCTGTAGTTGCAGGAGCGCAACAGAGGAACAGCGGGCTTTTAGAGGATGAGGAGTGTGTGACAAGCTTGTAGTTGTCGCCTCAACTGGTCCGATCAGCAAACAGGCCCCTCTGACATCATCAGAGGCTGATGGTCTGTCAGTTCTGGTTCGCAGTGCCCCGGCTGGCTCTGTTTGTCCCCACGCTTCACACACACTCACCTACATGCTCTGTCGCTCTGGACAATGGCGGCCAGTGATGCAACCTTCAACACATGGTTATGACTCTGTTGGTTTAAGTGAGTCAGTATGTGTGTGAATGTTTGCAGTTGTGTATCAGACTATATCCGATCTGACTGAATGAGTGTCTGTGTGTGTGATTTTCTCTATTTGTACCTGTATGGGTTTGTGCGTGTGTGTGCATGTGTGTGTGTGTGTGTGTGTGTGTGTTCACCACACGTGTCTGAGTGTGGCTCTAAAGTGCCTCACAGTTCTATCATGTCCTCAAAGCAAGAAGAGCAGGAAAGTAGAGACAAGCAAAAAAACAAATGTCCGACTGAAAGAAAGATAGACTAAACACAGAGGCAGGAAGTCCTTTTATGGATTTCCTGTGAGCGATTTTAATGTTTTCATTTCCTATGCCTACTTTTTGGTGGTGTGTTATTGTTGTTTGTCTGGCCGCCATGATGCCAGGTAGGGGACAGCAGACCAGCTTATGGAGGAGTCAGTTAAGGATTACCTTCTGACCAAACCCACTTGAAGTCAAAGGTCAACTCCTTTTCAGTTCATCAATGATGAAGCGCTGTATTGTGTAAAACAGGGGCAAGAAAAACCCTGTTTGAAATCTCATTTTTCTCCTCCTCTTCCAAAGCTACGGAACCATGGAGCACAGCCCTGCCAGCTCGTGAGTGGAGTTAAGGTGACATGCCCCCCCCAGCCAAGTAGGGGGAAGGACTAGGATGATGGTTCAACAGCCAAAACATGGCTGCTAAAGGGGGGCGCAGGCAGAGAAACACACTTCCTGGCCAACAGGGAGCTAGTAAGCTCTTTTCTTTCCACTGGTCAGTAAGACTCTACCAACACTCATCTCGTCTGTCACCTTGATCCGGCTCCACCTTTTCCTTGTTTGGCCACACCTACTCGCTGCCCCAAACAGGAAATGAGAGGAGAGTTTGATGGCTCAGTAGAGACAGCGAGCCCCCTTCTCTGCCTCATACCTCACTGTTCCTCACTCCTTACTCTATCCTTCTTCCCTTCTTTTTGGCTACGTTTCTATCACTCATCCTCCATCGCTGGATGTTTTTTTTTTCTTTTTAATTTAATTTTTTCTTTTCAGCACTCAAGGAGGTGCACCTTTGTCGCACAGGGCAACGTAGATGGTAGGGTGGAGGAGAAAACGGGAGTGACCGATTGAAAACATTCCAGCTGTGGGTCCAAACCAGATCTGCTGTCAATCAAACTCACTTCCTACCTCCTCTGAGACCCTCCTCTTCCTCTCAGCTTGGAATCCTATTGGATTTGCTGCCACATACTGTTTCTACAGACCACACCCACTATGTATCTAACAGTTTAATATTGTGCAAAACTGGCTAGCCATGACTATTTTGTTTTCTATTCATAACGTTTTGGGGTTTAATTTATCCTTGATTTGTTTGCACAATCGGGGTGCTGGTCTTATAAATGTCTTTTTTGCTCAATTTCTTTTTAGGACAATTTTAAGAGGTTTTAAGTATTGAAGCAGGGCGTAGTGTGTGCGTGCGAATTCACAACTATACTTGTGCGTGCAGATGCGGGTCTGCGTTTTAGTACACGACGTGTGAGTGCGTGAGATGGTGTGTGTAAATCTGAAATGGGATTTTTTTTCCTCCCTTTCTGTATGCACCTTTTACAGATTGTATCTATTTATTTATTTATTAATTTTATTTCCAGACAAGACGAAATGTGCAAGGATGTTCGAGTGGTTTCTTGTTTATTCTGAAAAGCTTATTTTAAGCCTAAACAGTAAATAAACGTAGCATTACAGGTATGCTGTTGGATGTATGTGTGCGTGTGTGTGTGCGCACATTTGAGTAAGAGTACGTTTGTGTTGTAACTGGCCTCCTTAACACAGGGTTAACATGGACAGGCATGCTTCCAAAGCTTTGTGATTTCTTTAGCACGGTTTGTACTTTTTCTTGTTTTCAACCAAGCTGCAGGGTGAGAAGTCACTCTTTCTTTGAATACTAGCCATCACAAAACTATTCTTTACTGCCCCATTGGTCAGGAGTAAAGTCTGCAGCGAAATCAGAGTGACCAGGATCCAGTGTTTATGAGGGATCGATCGGGTCTGCAAGTGAAGCCAAGAAGCCTTTTAGAAGTTGCTCCCTTTTCTGATTTATGCGCTGAATGACAGAAGCATCAAATTTTCGAATTTTATACCGTCACCTTGTGGAAGAACTTGTCTGGAACACATTCATGCAAGTCATCCTTTGGCAAAAATCTCAACTCCAAATAAATGTTTTAGGGCTGGTGTACAGTTGCTGCAAAACTTCTAAATCTAACCTTTTTGTCTTAGACTCATATCAAAAACATTTTTACTTTGTTGGCATCATTAGACACAAAGAAATTTTCAGTTTGATATAAGCAAGATTTTCAGGAAATCATTGATCATACGCGGCTGTTGTTGGTTTAAAATGCTAAATAATTGGATCATTGAACTGAATTGTATTTGTTATTCTATTGGATTCTATCAGGCTGGACGTTTTAGCGTTTTTGTGGATTTACAAGACAGGATATCCAAACTTCAGTACATTACACTGAGCACAGGTTTGGCTTTGTAATTATAAGTGTTCCAATTGCATTACTTTTCTGCATCAGCAGATTTTTTGCATGTTATCAACAGCTACATGATTTAAACTGAATTAATTACCCTTAAAACTCTAAAAAAAAAAATGCAGTTAATTATACAGATTCTGAATTAAATGATCATTTTTAAGATTTTGGAAGCCCACTTAAGTTTTCACTTTGATTTGCTGTTCAAATCTTACTCCTCCATGTTTAGCAGAGCAGGTTTGTGGCAGGGACGAGTATGCATAAACACACTGCCATATGCACTGCATTCTGTGCCAGTAACAGACTTCTGTCATTATTATGCAAACTAAATGTGAATGTTGAGTCTCTCAGTGGCAGTGCTGTCATTGTGTTGTGGTTATGATCATACTGCAGCTCTGAGGACGGTTTCACTCTCTGAAACGTATCTACAACCCCTCGGCTTCATCTATACATATCTACTCGAGCTGTATTTGTAGGAAGTGGCTGACATTTGCTTGAGGATATTTCTTAACAAGAAAAGTTGGGAAAAATTGGAAAGATTGATTGATTTGTGCTCGGGGTGAGATTTGTTTTCAAATAAAAGTAGCACCGTCTAACTTTATGCTTTCTGTTTTTGTTAAAATACCTAGTTCAACCTGCAGGAGCTCCGCACCACATTGATTAATATTTACTAATGTAACGTTAGATCTGGAGAATATTTGGCTTAAAAGATATTTACTATAAATGTGTAAAGTGTAGTTTAACTCGAAAACACAAATCTTTTTTTTTTTTTAAAACATCATATAGTTCAATTATTGTATCCTGACACATATCAGACATGAACAAACCCCTGCATATCAGAAGTGCCACACAAAGCTTTTTCTACTTTGAATCCATTTAGAACGATCCAGAGCCCTCTGCTGTCCTGGCTGTCCTTTATGTTGTACATTGGTTAGCATCAACTTTGAGCTGTTGTTGTGTTGCAGTACCATAATGAGTGGGGGTAACACTGCCGCCCACAGGATATGCAAAAACAATGCAATAACTATGACTGTGTAAAAGGCTCCTGAAGAAAATATGAAAGTGTTTCAAACCGCAGTCAGCAAGATGTTTTCTGTTTGTTTTTATTTTATTTATCTGTCAACTCAACATACCCAACAGTAAACCTAACATACTTGAAATCAGGTACGTTTACAGTGCAGTTTAGTAAACTGTGTTGTGTTGATTTGGGAGTTGTGTACTGGGACAGAGACCTGAAACCAGAAGTTGAATTTGTGGATTTTTACAGTCGAGGTACAACAAGAAAAATAGGATTTTTCTTATAAGAAGCCGTTAGTCCATCTCCAAAATCAGCTTTTTTTTCCCCAGAAATATTTTGAGTAGTTTGGTTCATATAGCCAGTATTGAATGCTGTTCATGTGTTAATGGAGCGTTTCTGGTTTTTAGGTATTTTTGATCTGATCTGTGTCATATCACATTTTTACAGTGTAGCTTTTCCTAGTTGGTGTACAAACATTAAAAAAATTTCAGTATTTCTTCTGTGTTTGACTCTTTACAGCAGCAGAGGGATGTTTAGAAGATGCTTTTGCATATCTTGTGTCCTGTGGGCTCTTACTTTTTGTGATCAATAACTCTAAGAAGGACTGATTGAGACACATAAGACACTAATCAGGTGCTTGTACTGAATGTCACCATATTCTCACATGTCACTTTGTCTTCAGTGCTTTTGAAAACCGTTTCTATCAAAACGACCAAATTATTAAAAACTTCTTCACGAAATCCAGAACCTACTTTATCCATCGTGATGTTAATTAAATAAGTAATTTACAATAATGTGGCTGATGTTTTCACAAATGGCTTGATTCTGCCCTTGTGGCCTTTAATAGGCTGTTACATTACAAACCCACCTGCATTCTACGTGTCACTCCGGTTTGTTTTCCTTCAGATGTAGCAGTGGGTCACGATGTTAAACTACAGGATGTTTCTCGCTTACAGCGAACTAAAAAAATCTCCCCCTTTGCAGCTAAGATTCCAGTTGAAAGAAATGAAAGCTGAGACTGAGGAAAGTTAGATTTATTGTTTCTTTTATTAGCCTGATGACAATCGTTTCAGCTCGGCCTTTAGCCTGAGGAAGACTCTGGAGTGAAGAGCACTTGAGGGGGATTGTGGGCTGTTTTTATTCATCATGTCAGGCTGGTTTTAGTTCTAACATAGTGGTTTATATATTCAAAACATGTTTCAAGTGCATGGGTTTCTCTCTTTAGAGATCTAAAGTATTGGTCCAAAAAAAGAAAAGATAAAATATAATAATAATGATTATATCTGTTGTCTCACCACTAGCTTATGATTGTATATTTTATATACTATATATGACAAAATGTATACAAACATAGACTATTTATTCACCAGAATGTTAGAATAAAGAACAAGCAGGCGATTAAGTTGGAAATGTCATTATATTGGGCATGTGTTTTATTAGGCCTGCAGACAGACGGTCAGTATGAAGTCCCACTTTAACGCTAAACCCAAAGGAATCAGCTGGATTAATGTGGTTCTGCTAGAAGAGAACAAGTCTTTGTTTTAGCAGTTGAAGTACATTTAGGGACACTTTGAATTATTTGTTGCCTTTGGGTTTAAGTCCCTGAAAATATACCCTAACAGAAAGATTGTGATTATTTATTTTACTTTTCAAATTGTTCTATTTGTGCTGACTCCAGAAAAAGAGACCCTTTGCTCAGATTTTGAAGAGAATGGGGTTCTGAAAGGCTTTTTGCAAGAACAGTTTCCATTTGAATCTATTTGAAGTATCAGAGCGATCAGAATGCTAACGTTCTTTATGCTTGTTTATGTTTTGTGAAGATGTCTTAAACATGTCAGCCAACCAGCGGCCTGTCAGCACAGGTCAGGATCTGGTCATACTGTAGCACCGAGAGGTTCATCTCTCCAGAAAGAGTCTGACATCAGCAAAACACTCATTATCCTAGCAACAAGCCAAAAAAAAAAAAAAGAATAAAAATTAATAACTCTACAGGACTAGTTGATTTTTCTATTAATATCACCAAAATTGTGTAGCTTCTATGTATTTTTTTTTTCTTCCAAGACTAAATTTGGAGGACTTGAACTACATCTGTGTAGAAAAATTATTTCATCTGCATTTTATGCAGACGAAGGAGCAAGAAAGAAAAAAGTATTTTAGTGTTGGGCCAGTTTATTTTTGAATAATTGAGATCTGTTGAAAAGCTCCACATATAAAGTCAGATGTGTGGCAGTTGAAGGAATTTCATGCATTTTCCATGTTTATGCAAAAAACATGTCGAATTTAGTCTGGAAAACTTCTTTCATCAGACCTCTGGACCTGAAGTTGGTCACATTGTGTGTGTGTGTGATATTTTTTCTGTGAGGAGCAACAAACAGATGGAAGGACAGTTTTAATGTTTATATTAGTTACTTTTGAAAACTTTAGCCGAAAAATACCAATTAAAAGTATTACAGTTGTGTGTTTACCATTAACAAAACACAGTTTTGTGTTATTTGTTAGAACACTTGAGTCCGGAGAGCCTTTTCCTCTGATAACCTCACGTGGATCTCTCATTGTTGCAAAAGAAAAGCGCTTTATATTTTCATGTAAATCAAAGTGTTGGTCACGTTTAATCCTGACAAAAGCTATTTTAAGATTACTATTTTTAACATAGATATTATTATCTTTTCTAGATAATGTTAGTATAACCTGTTGGTGAAGAAATCTAAGTTAAACACTAATTTTCAGATTTTTTGAGGGGGAGGAAAAAAAGAGAAACGTTTAGTTTTTCTTTTTTTCTTTTTTTTTTTTTTTTACAGATGCTATTTTGATGATGTTCATGATAAGGGCTTTCAGAAAGACGACAGAAAGTAAAAGATGGAATATATATATATAGAAATATATAGAAATATTTAAACAAGTTTATGATGCAAGTATTTTAGATATTAAATAACAGAAATATATTGACATTATAATATGATAAATGGCAATTTGGGCAGGATTTTGCAGTCTGTTGGAGGATTAAAAAGACCTTCAGTTATTTCAATTGCAAAGACGTGGCCAGATCAGGTTTTTGGATTCTGCGCTTTTCTGGTATTTTCTATGTTTGACAAACAGGATGGGTATTTCCCTGGTTTATTTCATCAGCAAATGACTTTCATGATGCCGTATGAGTTTGCTGTGTGATTTGCTTTTGTCTCTTCGTTGCTTGTGTAAACGTGTAATTTTTAGATCCAGTACAGCTGCATGATCATTTTTATGTGCAGTTTTATCTGGATTTGAATGATGTCTAGAAGATTTAAGAGCATCATCTACTCTTAACTCATAACAGATTCTATTTACAGCCTGAGTATTTATCCAGTGACTGATGTGAAAGTCGCCCTGAGTGTTCACATAGCAGCGTCTTCACTGAACATATCAGAGGTTGCTGTTGAGGAAATCTTCCTTTTTCCGCTGGGACTAATAGAAAAGATTTCCTTTCCCAGTTTAAAATAGCATCTCACTCACTGTGTAGCAGCACACACATCAGCACCTTTATGTGAATACTTGGAACAATTTCTTTCATTTACTCCTCGAAGGCCTCGCGTTTATCCCATGTTCTTTGTGGTTATGCAAAAAATGATATTCAGCCCCGAATCTGAGACTCAACAAGGCCAAAATCAGGATCGACTCTTTGTTAAGAGGAGAATTCCTCACCCAAAGCCTCCTCTGATGATTCATTAAGTGTTTTTAACATGAACTCTCTGTGGGATCTAATTCAGTAAACTAGATGTGGCAGCAGAGATTCTGGTCTTAAACAGCTCAGTCCCAAGAGAACCGAGAAAGTTTCGGCCTCTTGTCCTCGATCTTACACACAAGAGCTACTTTATGTTTGCACTACGAATGATGAATATTTCTACAAAATCATTCCTTGAATGTAGGACACAGTGATGCTCTTACTGAGAAGAATTAGGGTTTCCTTTTGATTTTTTTTTTTATGTACATGTTTTAGCTAGTTAGCTTGAATGCCATAAACTCAAAACTCTTTGCTGTCACTTAGATTTCAGCCAAAATTGATCCAAAAGTCCCTTTTTTAGAGCACAAAGAGTTAGAAATTGATACACATATTTTGTTTGTCTGAGCAAACGCAGCTTTAAAGACTGACAGCATCCTCGTGAGTTACGTCAGGAGATCCGCAGCTCCACATTCATCCCCTCATTGCCTCAGTGGACAACAGAGCTGTGTGATTCTGCTCTCGTTAGATGTGTCTTATAGTCGCGTCCGTTGTCTTTGGTCTCTTCTCACGCAAAGTGTTAAAGGGCCAGGATGGAGCAGTTTGTTTTTGTTCATTTGTCACTAAAGAAATATTGATTTTTTTTTTTTTTTTTGATGGGAGGTGTTCACACAGAGACCAGTTTGTTGTAATATTAGTAATGGCGCAACTGTTACATGTACTATTTAATAACGGCACTATTTATGGTCTAAATAACAAATTAGGATGTGTTATTGTGCTTGCAGTAGCTTTGGAGGCAGGTGGCCATTTTGTAACTGAGTTTTTAAACATAAGCCACTCCCCCTCCACTGTGGGAGGGATTTCATTGTTTCCAAGGTTGCTAAGTGACACTGGCCCAACATCCTTTGGTTTCCTCAGTTACTGTTTGTCTCCTTGGTGTGGTCAGGACTGCATGGTCTCTCATTGGACACACCCTTTTTTTCTTCCTTGTTTTTTCTAAAATTTTTTTCTTTCTTCATTTCATTTCATTTTAGATATTAACAAGACAAAGAATACAAATAAATAAAATCTGAATATTAATTCAATCACTTTTCTACTCCTATTTTCCATAAAAAGTTCAATGAAAAAAACCAAAAAAATAGAGTTGATTTGTAAATAAGTCATGTACAGTTTGTATCTGTAACTTGTCAGTCTGTCATTGGTGACAGAGTCTGTCTTGCTTATAACGCACGCTACCAGTAAATAAAAAAGGAAAAAGTATATTTAGACTGTATGGTCCCTTGAAAGCAAGTTTTAAAATAATATCTGATGTATATTCCTGTAACATTGCATTTTTATCTGAGGAATGATGTTATTAAAAAATTGCAAATAAATGCATTTCCTACAGTTGTGTTTTTCAGTGTTTTCCAGTATCTAACATCTTTTACATGCAGTTATTACTGACCCCTGCTGGTTGGAGGATGTAATGCATTTCCTTTAAGAATCAGCTCATGGTTGACAATTTGCAATTAAATCTTTGACCATATTCACATTAAAAGTTACAACAAATTTAATAAAACATACTGAAAATAATTTAAACTTCAACAATGTTCATTTTTAGCCTTTTGATTATCCTTTTAAAATAATTCTGGCTAAAAAGAGTTTTGCCACGGCAGGTTGCTCAGACCAGTTTAATTGTTGAACTGAGTAAAGAGAATGAGAAACAGAAACAAAAATAGCGCATTTCTTTTACTGCAGTTTAAGGTAACACAATCAGTGACTAACAATACAAATAAATACATCCAGGGTGTTGAAAATAGAAACATTTTCATTTAAAAAAAACTAAATTTGTGACCAATAATTATTGTTGTGATGATGAAAGTAGCACATTATTTGTCTGTTTTGTGAACGACCATGTGTCTTTTCAGATTCCCCTGCTGGGAGAATTCTCTCTCGCACTTCAGACACTTAAAGGGTTTCACTTGGTTGTGGCTGAGCATGTGCCTCTTCAGACAGTTCAGGGTGAGGAACCGTTTGGGGCATTCTGAGCAGAGATAAGGACGCTCTCCGGTGTGAGAACGCATGTGCACAGTCAGGTGACTATTGCAGGAGAAACCCTTACCGCAGTGGACACAGGTGTACGGCAGCTCACCTGTGTGAGTCCGATTGTGCAATCGCAGCTCTCCTGAGGACAGAAACGCCTTCCCACACATGGTGCAGAGATAATTCTTCTCCCCTTTGTGCATCTGCATGTGTCTCATAAAGCCGCTTTTGCTTAAGTTTTTTTCACAGATGTTGCAAAAGTTGGTGGGCCCGTCGTGCAGAGATTCGTGCTGCTTCAGAGACTTGTTGCACAGGAATCCCTTGTTGCATTGCTCACATATAAATATTCGTCCTTTTTTGTGAAGCTTCTGATGATGATAATGTCCCGACTGGCTTGTGAATCCTTTCTCACACTGAAGGCAGCTATAGCGGTAACTGTGCAGCTTTGTGTGCGTCTTCAACTGATTGGGATGTTCGAAGACCTTCTCGCATGTGGGACATTTAATTTCTTCCTCTGGATAGTTTTTGTTCACTGGTCTCGTACTCAGAAACCTTTTATCTTCCCCAGCGGGTTCCTTTCGTCTTCGTCGACCAGTATTTTTCAAGTTTTCCTCCTCCTGCACATGTTTCGACTTTTTGTCATCGCTGTCTTTTTGTTCACTTCTCCTTTGATTCTTTGTGTTGACACCTTGTTTCTTACTTTTAGCCTTTAATTCTTGGCTCTTTCGCAGAGTTCTGCTTCTCCCTTTTTTCCCAGATTCCTTTTTCTGACCGGGAGGCGTCTTGTAGCGCTCGCGCTGCACGTGTTCTCGAACCGTCCTCTGCTGTTTGTTCGGACCCTTGGCTGAACAGGTGAACAAACAAGATAAAGAACCTGAAAAGAGGAGAAACCACAGACCAGTTT
Source organism: Pachypanchax playfairii (assembly GCA_006937955.1). Taxonomy (NCBI): domain Eukaryota; kingdom Metazoa; phylum Chordata; class Actinopteri; order Cyprinodontiformes; family Aplocheilidae; genus Pachypanchax; species Pachypanchax playfairii. The sequence continues at coordinate 147,370 of SSNP01000210.1, read as the reverse complement.
AGTGAGGAAAAACTGCCAGATTTATACAGAACTCTGATCTGCAACTGACCTGATTTGTTTTTTGGCGCCCACTCTTCTGAGTCAACTGAGTTTTCATCCAAATCTTCCAAAGCGCCTTCATCGCTGTCATATTTATCCTCGTCTTCTTCAATATCAACCTCAATTAACTGTTCAGGCTGACTGGAGAGGGCAAGTGTGGACAAAATCATATCCTCTTCATTGCTTGAAGAAGCTAGAATACAGGAACTTTTTACACACTGAGGTTATTTTACACTAATTATTAAACACTCGTCCTCTGCAAAGTGATAAATAAAATAACCTCTGTTCCTACCTGAGCTGAGGGTCCCCAATTCTCTGTGATGAAGCAGCAGAGTCTTCAGGGCAAACTGTTCATTTAAACGATGTTCAAACTCTTCTGATGCAGATGTTTCAGTGAGCCAAACTGATGTCTAAAAGACCACAAACATGCAGTCTGCTCAGTGACGCTCACTATATACAAATATCCCTCGGCCAGAACAGTATCATCTAGATCTGCTGGAGTACCTGCTGCAGGTCCGGGACAGGCAGCAGCTCCTCCAATCTGGACAGGAACACTAAAACAAGCTGCTGGATCCGTTGGTGGTACGCAGAACCATAGTTCTCAGGGAAGACTTCCTACAGACACAACCAGAGCTTTTTTGGTTCAAATTTCACTCTGATGTTTACTGTCACATGGTTGGTGAATATTCCGATGTATGATGAGACATTAATGTCTTATCTTTGTCCAAATTAAATTCATTCACATGGAGACTCACTTTGAAGAAGAGTTCCTTCTCCGAGGGAACGTTTATAATGTTCTGCACCAAGCTGGCAAAGTTACTGTAAGACGTCTTCAGAATATCAGCACTTTCCTGTCAAGAACCAACGAGTCGCATTAGTTATGTTTAAATGTGTGTGTGGATGAAAAGAGAAATATTTTAAACGTCACCATTTGGTCACTAGTGCTCAGTTCAACACAGCAGGTGTGGATTTTATCCAGGTGGACCTGGATGGTCTTCAGGCTGGCAACACCGTCTCCCCGACACAGTTCCAGAACCAGCTGCAGCGGAGCAAAGGAAGAGATTCAAAGTCAAACATAAAATTCGATGTTGTAGTAACTTAGATTTTCTTTTGTCATTAGAGGGTTCTTGCTGTGGACAGTATGACGTTCCTGACTGAAGACGCTCTGTTATTACTGTGCTGTGAAGAGGACGATCAGGGTTTTCTATGACGTTCTTGTATGACTGATGGAAGAAGGTTTAAACTTCCTCTTTCTCTCTCTTCACTGTGTTCCTGCTCCGCACCCACGTCTTCTTGTTTTTAACTCATCAGGGATTTAGGGTTTCAATTTTAGTGTCATTTGAGCCTTAGAAATGGTCTTTATTTTAAACATATCTTGTTGCCATAGTGACACATCATAACAAGTGGCAAAAAAGTCATAATTTAAGCTTACTCAGTCTGCACAGAATCCAAACGGACACATGTGCAAATGCACAATCATTCATCCAAAAATCTGCATGTGATAGTACTGAAGCAGAGGTGCATTTAAAGATGAGAAAAATGAAAAAAATAAGCTTCGCTGAATTGAAATGTGAGTGTCCTGATTGAACTCCTCACCTTTGCTCTCAGGCCTAGGATGAGTTGAGCCTTCTGACTGGGACTGAGAAGCTCTGGGACGATCTCTGTTGTTAGACTGATGAAGTCCAGCAGCTTGTCATAATGTTTGATGCTGTCCTGCTGCACAACCTTCCACATGAAGGCAGACATCAGTCTCACTGGAGGAACAAGCAGCTGCAAGGAGGCTGGCGGAAGGGGTGAGACTTCACGCCAACACAAACAAAAATAATATGAAGAAGAAAGGCAGAAAACGTGCATCACAAACTGTTTCAGCAATTAGTCTTTAGGTATCGAAGATTTGCTAACGTTAGCTTATACAATTAACCACAGATAATAAAAAAAAAAGAGGTTGAGAAGCAACTTCACAAACCTTTGTTATTCCACGCCATTGCTGTCATTCATAACGGTCTAATACAACAATGTTTTTTTACGTCTTCTTACTGATCCCGAAAACGACTTCCGGGTAAACCGGATGATCTCACACAACTTGCGTTTATGGGGATTTCCTTCAAAATAAAAGTGGGTACTTTCCTTTTATTTCATTTCAGTTTTTCATATGAATTTCATATGAAAACAAATAATAAAAAAAAACTAATAAAGTAAATAGTAAAATAAAACTTAACACTGTTGGCCAAAACGAAAAAAGAAAAAACAGTTAGGCTACCTCTCTTTTTGCAGTATCCTTCAAAAACTCTGGAACAGGTAAGTGAATTGTTTATATATTAGAGGAGTCTTTTGGATATCTTTAAAGATCTATATTCATTTGTTGGTGCATTTGAATTAAAATACAACTGTTAAAAGGTTCAAAACGTACTGAAAGTTCCAGGCTGATCAGACTGTGATCATTAGAAGGTTTTGTTAAAGTAATAGATCTTTGTGGTCTTTTATTTTGTTCATTTAAAAGTTGATGCTTTTATTCAGCTCTGTGTGGGTGTTTTTGTTTAGTTTTACTTTTGAAGATTTTTGGATTGTTTTAGTGCTTTTTTAAGTGATTTATTCATCTTAATTATTAATTTTAATTATCTATATTTAGTCGTTTAATCTTATTTTATTTGTTTAATTTTTGATATTTATGTATTTTAATCTTTCTCTTAATGATCTATTTGGTTTTTATCAATATAAATTAATTTTATGAATCACTGTATTTTACTTGTTCTTATCCTTTTCAATGTTTTTATCATTCAATTTGATTCCAGTGTTTTTCTCATGGGGGTCATCCACACTGGGGGTTTGGTGTGCTCAGTCTGCATGGTTGCCTCTGCATGTCTGTGTTGGGGGGGCCTCTGGGCAGCCTAGTGGCTGTGCTGTGGCCTCTGACTCTGTTCCTGTGGTTTAATCAGTTGTGGTCCTGGGTGGACCAGCTCCTGGTTGTGGATGGACCCCCTACATACATAGTGTCTTCACAGTGTTGTCAAGCCAGTTGTTTTTTATTAGATTATAAATGTAGAGATCCAGACATCGTTTATGGAGGTGGGGGTAGCAGGTGTTTTGGTGCTTGATGTAGTTTTGATCATTTACAACAACTATCTTGGATTAAAGATGCTACATACATGTAGGACTTTTAATTTATTTCCACCTTTCTGCTCCTCAGCTTGATTATTGATAATAGTGTTGTATTGGTCTGCAGGAGCTTTTAAAGTTCAGACTGTCTCCTCGGAGCTTGGCAAGTCATTCATTCATTCATTCATTCGTTCGTTCGTTCGTTCGTTCGTTCGTTCGTTCGTTCGTTCGTTCGTTCGTTCGTTCATTCATTCATTCATTCATTCATTCATTCATTCATTCATTCATGTAGAGACACAGTTGTGCATATGCAGAAACACTCTGAATTTAATAATTAANAATAATTAATATAAGCTATAATAATTATAAAAAATAAAGTTGAGTAATTCGTGGATTTCTCCTATTGCATGTTATTTTTAGAACGTAACTCTCGCAAATCACAAGGTACCACTGTACATATAAACACTCACTCACAGTTAGGCGCACTACAGTGAGCAGGAATTTCGCCTTTTTCATTATGGCGGCCAACTTTGCACACATGTGGCTTTAACATATAAACAAACACTAGTTTTCTCATGGGGGAATTTCAGACGGGAACACCGGCGGCCATCTTACCACAGTGCAGCTCTCTGACAGAATGTGTTGTAGTGAATGGAAGGTAAGTGATCTGCACACACATTTACACTCTATTTCACTGAAATCTTGACGGATTTTCAAATAGTTTGGTATTTTACAGACGTTTCTAACATGATTATAATTCTGGATATTTTTACATGTTGAAATTGCAGTTTTTCTTCTTGAAAAACAACTTAATCGTGAAGCCTATGGATCACACCTAGTAGTAGCGCGAGTTATAAAGTTATATGATTTTCAATCGGTTTGTTAAAACATCCTGTGTTATGATGCAGGACATTTCAGGCTTTATTGATAAGTGAAGAAGTCAGACTTTAGTGCAGCCTGTAGATGTTCACATCACTGTTGTTTCAAAATAAGAACCCTTGGGATCATCTGGTAACGCCCACTTCCTACACGCCCACTCGACGATCTGTAACTTCAGGTAATCTCTCGGTCCAGAGCGAACCTGCATCTTCTGATCACCATCATGTTGCCGATCCTTCTGCGGTTTGATTTATAGGAACAACTTTTCTCGCCTGTTTCTTGTCTGTACCCAAACTTGGACAATATTCTCCTTTTTTCCGCTACCATGGGAGGAAGACGCACAGGCGCAACTAGATCCGAGGATTTCTCTTTTATTAGTCCAGTTGTGAAGTACCTGCTGTTCTTTTTTAATTTTATATTCTGGGTGAGTGTGCAGCTTAAACAAACTGTTAAGATTTAATGCGTTCTACCCTTCTGTGTGCAGCTTAATCATTTGTTTTTCATAGAAAAGAGGAAATAAACTGATACTTTAAAGAGACTTTCACAACTATGTTCCTCTACTCAGTTTGTTTACAAGGTTTTAAACTAAGAGCAAAGCACAGCAGGTAGCTGTCAACAAAGCAAGCTTGATCTGAGGGTTTTGGTGTCAGATGACTGGACTTCCTTTTTGTTGTTACAGATTAAACCTGCTGAGGTTTTGATACTTTTTTATGTTTCTAGCTGCAAAAATGTAACATAAAAGCCGCTGACGACGAGATCCTGCCAAACATTTCAGGATATCAGGACATTTTTCTTTAGTTTTTCAGCAGTTCTTCTTATAAATTCTTTAATCTTTCTGTTTTTTTAGCTTTGTGAATAAATATGGCTTGTGGCCATGTACAAACAAGATAAAGCTGTGTAAATACTTGAAGCTTGGCAGTGTGGAATGTGTTTTTTTGACATTTCTGCTGCCTCGGGCTAAACTGGGTTCAGTGTATTGCAAACGTGTATTTATTCCCTGAAAAGCTCCTTTCTTTTAAGGTGAAATGTTCCTTTGTCTTATTCGAATCGTCGTTGGGTTCTGTTGATTATTAACGTCTCAGTTAAAGATCTAACATATTGTTTTATAAGGTCGTGACAGTTCACACCTTCAGACTGACATGTTTTCAAAGTTATCTGATGCTTTTAAGTGTCAAATCTGATTTATTCACAGTGAAATGAAATCTTTAGAAAATTGAAGACAAATCAAGCTTTTTTCCTCAATCTTGGGGGAGAAAGGTGTGGGGGGGGGGTGTCTGCGGTAACTGGATCCACTGAGAAGAGTGATCCAGAGTCCTCTCTGTTATCGGCACAGAAAAAGAAATGAATGAGTCTTTTTTATTTAGAGGTTATCATCAACCTGATATGCAGACTTTAGAACTTTTCTCATGCTAAATGTTTTGAAAATTAACTTATTTCTACAGATAAATCTGTGATTCATACATTCCTTCTGTACTTTTTTTGTAAAAGGTTTTAAGGATGGCGCCACACCCTTTACAAGTCCGAACAAAGAACACATGGTTCTGCAGCAACTCAGATGAGCTTCATTTTTTTTTTTCTTTGTGTGTATTTCTCTCATGTTCTCCTAGATCATCGCCGTGGTGATGGTGGCAGTCAGCGTGTTTGCTCGCATGTCAAAGCATGCAGGTAAATTATGGATTCAGATCACTTGTCAGGAGAGGGAGATGAGGTTATTTAAGTGAAAAGAAGAGACCTTTTATTAAAGACGTAACACTGACAAGTTTTAAATCATTTACTTTCTCCTTCTCCGTTTCAGAAACGGCCTTCGCGTGTCTGTCAGTGGATCCTGCAATGATGCTGATGATTGTGGGAGTCCTTATGTTCATAATTACGTTCTGTGGCTGTGTGGGTTCCCTACGAGAAAACCTCTGTCTCCTGCAGACAGTAAGCCAGAGAAGAAGAACCCAACCGCCGTTCTTTATATTTATCAGTGTGGATGATATGATACATCATTTGTTTTACAAAAGCATATACACTCACCTAAAGGATTATTAGGAACACCTGTTCAATTTCTCCTTAATGCAATTATCTAATCAACCAATCACATGGCAGTTGCTTGAATGCATTTAGGGGTGTGGTCCTGGTCAAGACAATCCCCTGAACTCCAAACTGAATGTCAGAATGGGGAAAAAAGGTGATTTAAGCTATTTTGAGCGTAGCATGGTTGTTGGTGCCAGACGGGCCGGTCTGAGTATTTCACAATCTGCTCAGTTACTGGGATTTTCACACACAACCATTTCTAGGGTTTACAAAGAATGGTGTGAAAAGGGAAAAACATCCAGTATGCAGCAGTCCTGTGGGTGAAAATACCTTGTTGATGCTAGAGGTCAGAGGAGAATGGGCCGACTGATTCAAGCTGATAGAAGAACAACTTTGACTGAAATAACCACTTATTACAACCGAGGAATGCAGCAAAGCATTTGTGAAGCCACAACACGCACAACCTTGAGGTGGATGGGCTACAACAGTAAAAGACCCCACTGGGTACCACTCATCTCCACTACAAATAGGAAAAAGAGGATACAATTTGAACAAGCTCACCAAAATTGGACAGTTGAAGACTGTAAAAATGTTGCCTGTCTGATGAGTCTCAATTTCTGTTGAGACATTCAAATGTTAGAGTCAGAATTTGGCGTAAACAGAATGAGATCATGGATCCATCATGTCTTGTTACCACTGTGCAGGCTGGTGGTGGTGGTGTAATGGTGTGGGGGATGTTTTCTTGGCACACTTTAGGCCCTTTAGTGCCAATTGGGCATCGTTTAAATACCACGGGCTACCTGAGTATTGTTTCTGACCATGTCCATCCCTTCATGACCACCATGTACCCATCCTCTGATGGTTACATCCAGCAGGATAATGCACCATGTCATAAAGCTCCAATCATTTCAAATTGGTTTCTTGAACATGACAATGAGTTCACTGTACTACAGTGGCCTCCACAGTCACCAGATCTCAACTCGATAGAGCATCTTTGGGATGTGGTGGAACGGGAGCTTCATGCCCTGGATGTGCATCCCACAAATCTCCATCAACTGTAAGATGCTATCCTATCAGTATGGGCCAACATTTCTAAATAATGCTTTCAGCACCTTGTTGAATCAATGCCACGTAGTTCTGAAGGTGAAAGGGGGTCAAACACCGTATCAGTATGGTGTTCCTAATAATCCTTTAGGTGAGTGTAAAAAGAGCATGTTAGCATTAGCCTAATTGAAGGGGTTTTATATAGGATGCAGAAAGTTTGACCAAGTTTTTTTTTTTTTATCTCTTTTCAGTTCTGTATCTGTCTGACAATAATCTTCCTGCTGCAGCTGGCTGCTGGAATCCTGGGTTTCATCTTTTCAGATAAAGTAATCAAAAAATATTAGAATTAAATCAGGAATATTTGGTTAAAGTTGGTTGTAAGCAGATTTTGAAAGATTATTTAAGCCTACGTAAGTATAACTAATTGTAAATGTAATGTGTTATGGTTTTGTTTTTTGCATCTGGAGCTGTTTGTTGTTTTATTGTTTTGAAGGAAACGTGCAACCTCAGCCCCTGAAGACACAGCTGAAACTTGATTGATTGATTGTGACACTAACTTTTTCAACTTAAATATCAGAACTTCTTTGTTAAGAAGAGTCTGAAAGTTTTTAATTATTTTTTTATATTATTTATTTATCTATTTCACAACTCAAGGCAAGACATAAAGTAACTGAAGTCATCAACAAGTCCATCATCCACTACAGAGATGATCTCGATCTGCAGAACCTCATTGACTTTGGTCAGAAAGAGGTAGGAGTTTTATCTAAATGCACATTTTAGTTCTTGCAGGTTACTGGTTGGATGTCGTCTTTGTAAATGTTTATGTCTTTATTTTTTCCATTTTTTTTCAGTTTATGTGCTGCGGTGGTGTGACGTACACCGACTGGTCCCAAAATCTCTACTTCAACTGCAGTAAGGATAACCCGAGCCGAGAGCGCTGCTCTGTCCCTTTCTCCTGCTGCATCATGCCTCAAAACCAGGTCACCATGGAGATTCAGCTTGTTTTTTTTTTGTTTTTTTTTTGCATTTTACATGTTGTTTATTTGTGTGTCCGCAGGTGGTGATAAACACCATGTGCGGCCAGGGAATGCAAGATTTTGAGTTCCTCGAAGCTGGAAAACACATCCACACTAACGGCTGCATTGACAAACTGGTTAACTGGATCCACAGTAACCTGTTCATACTGGGCGGCGTTGCATTAGGACTAGCTGTACCACAGGTACAATCTGCTACAAATAAAACCCATTCAGATCATCCCTAAGGTTTTTAACAGACGTTGTTGTTTGTTCTCTCTTTCCAGCTGGTCGGCATCTTTTTGTCTCAGATTCTAATGAATCAGATCAAAGACCAAATCGAGCTGCAGAGCTACAACCTGAAGCATCAATCTGACCCCTGGAACTGATGCGGGACCAGATTCTGATGAACGAAAGCGGCAGCATTTAGTCTTATGACTCTCGAAGATGCTCAGAAAACACAAGTCATGAAACTCTGCTGCTTCCTGCTGGACAGTCACCATATTTGCATTTACCAAACATCATCGGTGTTACTTCAGAAAATGTGTTTGTTCACGATGATGTCAGGACTAAGAAATGGCGTGCAGTATTCATTCTAGTTTTAATTAGCTATAAAGGGGATTGTATGTCAAATATATGTTCATGTAAAACGAGAATATTATCACACGGATGGCAACGTCATGTGAATTTGAAGTTTCCTTGAAATTATAGTTCATCATTCATTTTTTTTTTGTCCATTTATTGCACAATATTTATTTTGATCTGTGGATAACACTCTAAAACTTAGAGGGGAAAAAAGTTGGATTTATTGAGCCAAATTGGCTCAAACGTGTGAAAAGAGACGACTGACGGATTTCTTGTTTTGAGCGGATCACAGGACTCTGTGGTGTGTGAGCAGATCCAGATGTAGTTAGAAGGTATAACGTGGCTCCGTTTGAAGGAGTTTGAAGCCTGATGTCTGTCATTTTTGATCCTGAGGTGAAACAAACAAGAAAACTCAACAATTTTTCATGGACAAATTTTGCAAAATTATTTGAAAGTTGTTTTGATGTCCTGATTCCTTTATCGAATGTCACTTTTCTAAATGCGTTTCACTGTAAAATGTTTGGGGTTTTTTTTAATAAATATTTGCGATTTGTTGTTTTGTTTCTTCATATTGACGTGTTTTAGGGTTTTTCTAAACGGTGTGTTTGTATTTTCCGTAGTTTTTTTTTATTGTTGTTGATTTTGGTTTATTGTTGTATCCTGGATGCTGCAGTTCGACAGGATGTGTGTTTTTAAATGTTTAGAAAACCATTAAAGTCACACACACTGTACATTCTCTCCATATATTACACCGATATACGGTTTATTTTTTTATTTCTCTGCTTTAACACCAACTTGTTGACACTGGATTTGTTTTGTGGCAGTTTCTACTAATTGATGGAGCTGATTTACTTGAAGTAATAAAATGTGAAAAGAAAAAAAAAAAATTCTGCTGTAAATTTGAGTTTTCACATTTTGTGCTGGCTGAAACCATGAAGAAAAAAATAACATCCCAACCTCTCATCACTCTCAGCTCCTCTGACGCAAGTCTATAATCTAAACATGGTTTACAGTTGCTACTCCTCCTCGTTGACTTTTAGCTCTGCTCACACCTGAATCTAACGGACCACCAGCCTGATCGCACAAACAAGCGCCGTGTTCTGATTTGCTGAGATGAACTGATGGAAAAAGTTGCATCAATGTTGTTCCCTCACTACGTGTGTGTGCTGGTCTCAACTGCAGGACTCTGTGTGTGGTCTCTGAGTCATTCAGACAGCCATGTTGCTGAGGGTTTTAAGGAGGCCCAACACATTCAAGCTCATTTTATTCAGAAGAAACAAAGAATCAGCAGCCGTCCAAATACCCCAAACGCATTATTTTCAGGTTATCCAGTGACTAATAGTATCACAGTGGAGATTTTCCTGGTAGAACAGAGTTTTTTCAGGATAAATATTTGGGGATGGGCATGAAATCGTTCAAGTTTTGGGAGTTTTGGTTTATTTTTTTAGTTGTAGTTTTTCTGCCGCCACCTTAACAAGAAGAGAGGAAGCTCGGGCTATTCCGAATATCCCAGAGGAAACTGATTTAATGTGCTTTTGAGTTATTAACTGTACCCCCGTCTTCCTTTTTAACATGCATATATATACACACACACATGCAAAGAGACACAGAGAGAGAGAAATGTGCACACACTATTTAACCGTTTTGTTTCTGTGATCCTGACTTATTTATTTAATTTAATTTTAATTCTTTTCTATTTTTTAATTTTGAGATTTAGTTACTGTTTGGAAAGAGATTTTTTTTGTTAATACTTTCGCTCATAAAAACAGCTGATTTTGACCAACCGTGTTTATGTTTGGTGAAATTACACCTTTAGAAAGGCTGGTAACTTAAAGTTACAGTTTGGTAGATCTTTTATTTCTCATTACTAACATTAATTAAGCTTAATGTTATGTTATGGTTTTAGATTGCTCTATTGAAGCTCATCTGGGACCATCTTTAATGTAACCAAGAAGTCCCCCTCAAAATGTGATAATAATTTATCTATAACAGCTTTTTTCACAATAAATAATAAATAAACTAGGGGTTGTGCGCTGGCCAAGTCAAAGGTCACGCTTGATTGTGACTGAAATGCAAATGAGAAAATAAAAACAGGTAGATGAGATGAGGTCTGCCATAAGGCACATTCTTCCAGAAGCAGAAGGGGGGATGGGAAGAGAGATTTTGTTGCTCTGACTCTCCCCCCACCATGTGCATACCAAAGACTGAAAAAAAAACAGCCAGACACTGAGCTGCAACTCACAGGAACACACAAAAAAAAACCCTGAAGGACTTCTCATCAGATCCTCCACCAGGAGGAAAATCACTTCCTGGGACAGGGAGACTGGATCATTCTTGCATCTTATTTTTCCTGCTTGCATTAAAAAAATACAATTCTGGACAAGGGGTGGTGCATGTGAGGGAGGGATCCTATTACAGGGATCCAAACTTTTTCAACTTTTTTTTTTTTCTTTGGAAAGTGGGGGGAGGGCAAGGCAACTTTTCCTCTCCTGCTTTTATACAGTTTTAAACGTATCAGCCGCCTTTTCTCTGCTTGAGGAGACTTTTTTTGTGACTTTTTGGTCTAATGAAGGAAGTCATCCAGCAGCGATCCGACGAAAAGTGGAGCATCAAAAAGTTTGAGAGGACTGAGCGAAAAACTTAAAAAAAAAAACAACATCCTTCAGCTTTTCCCGAACATGCTGCGTTTGGAAACATATTCCATATCTAATGAAGAAACCAACTTCTATTGGATTAGTGGGAATTTTCACTGCTGAAGCTTCAAGGACATAAAATAACTGAGTTTGTCAGAGTTTGAGCTGCTCTCTCAAGATGTCCTCCCAGGGTTGGAGTCCCATTGTTGGGTATTACGGGATGCTTTGCGTCTGGGCGGCCCGGCTGTCGGGTTGCGCGGCGGTGTTGTCTCCAAACGGGACAATGTTTGAGGACATCTGCAAGAAAACAACAACATGCGAGACACTTAAATACAACACATGTTTGGGATCGCCTTTACCTTATACACAAACTTCTCTGATCCTGGCGGAGGACTCCAAGACGCAAGAAGAGGCTTTTGAGAAGCTGACCATGTGGTCTGGTGAGATTTATCTAAAATATATGTGTATAATTAGACTTTTATCCAAAATAGATTGGATGAACATGTTTTATTCAGTTATTTAAATGCACTTTTAATAATAATGAGACGGAAATGAAGGGTTCGAGCCTTAAAGGTGTGATGGGATGTTTTACGCACATACCAGTTCAATAATGTGCAGGTTGCTGTTTCTAATGGGCCTCTTCTGTTCATTAAAACGGAAATGCATTTGCTTCCATTTCATGTATACAAATAAACACGAGAAATCATATATAGGTAAATTAAATAATTCAGATATTTGGGGCTGAAAACTTTGTAAGCTGTAAAATCATTGAGATTAAGTGAATTATTACAGAAAAATGATGCTATTTTTGACTAACATTGTCAAACACAGTCATTTTATGGTATTTTTGTTTGTAAATTAAAATAACGAGACACTTTACCAACCAATTGATGTTTGATTCTGTTTGAAATCCTGTTGTTCTTGAATCTATTACGTTTTTATGTTCAAATATTTAACCCAATGTTACAGACCATCTCCTGCAAATGTTCTTTAAACATAATATGCTTTTAAATAACACGTGTCATTATTTATAAACTATTATAAAAGGGTTACAAGTCTGCAGAAAATGTTGGTTATTTGTACAATTTTTTTAAATGTGAGCTGGTAAATACAAAAATAAGTTATAATAATATAATATAACCCCTTTTCAAGCAGGTCACGGGATGATGATGGTGGAAATGCTTGAAACAAATAAATAACAAATACTGGGAGCAGATCCAACTTTCAGCTATGTGTTTTTGAAATGCTGTGTTTTTACGTCATGCAGGTCTGCGGAATGCCCCTCGATGCTGGTCGGTCATCCAGCCGTTGCTCTGTGCCGTCTACATGCCCAAATGTGAGAACGGACGAGTGGAGCTTCCCAGTAAGAGCTTGTGTTTAGCCACACGTAAACCCTGCAGCATCGTGGATCAGGAGAGAGGCTGGCCCGACTTCCTCAAATGTGACAAATTCCCCGTGGGCTGTTCGGTACGTCTCACTCTTTGGTTATTGATCCCAAACTTCTCTGCTTCCTGATCTGAGGTCAGGTCAGGTGACGAAGACCTGGTCGAATTCAGGTCATCGTAGGGGGGTTCGCAACATTTTACGGTCTTATTATTTAACGTTTTGTGTTCAGAATGAGGTGACGAAGCTGAAGTTCAACACATCGGGTCAGTGTGAAGCTCCTCTGGTGAAGACAGACATTCAGTCCAGCTGGTATAAAGATGTGGAAGGCTGCGGCATCCAGTGTGACAACCCTCTATTCACAGAAGAAGAGCACAGTGACATGCACACCTACATTGCTTCTTTTGCCACCATCACTCTGCTCTGCACCTTCTTCACTCTGGTAAAACACAAACACGATCATTTTTATTTGTTTGTTAGCAGGATCATGTAGCATTAGCTGTGATTATCTTCCTCTTTTTCATTCAGGCCACATTTTTCGCCGACTGGAAAAACTCCAACCGCTACCCGGCTGTCATTCTCTTCTACATCAATGCCTGCTTCTTTGTGGGCAGCATTGGCTGGCTGGCCCAGTTTCTGGACGGCGCACGCAAAGAGATTGTGTGCAAGAGCGACAACACCATGCGGCTCGGGGAGCCCTCGTAAGTGTAGAAGACTCGATCCCATGCGAGTAAACAAAATGCAACCAATAACAAATCTCTCATAGTTGCGTCCTGTTGCTCTCTGCAGATCTTCGGAAACGCTGTCGTGCGTCACCATCTTTATCATCGTGTACTACTCCATGATGTCGGGCGTGATTTGGTTTGTTATGCTGACGTACGCATGGCACACGTCCTTCAAAGCTCTGGGCACGACTCACCAGCCGCTCTCCGGTCGAACCTCCTACTTCCACATGGTCACCTGGTCCATCCCTTTCATCCTCACCGTGGCCATCCTCGCTATAGCTGAGGTACGCTCAAAAACCTTGTGTCATATAATCACCACGCCGCTCCTCTGACATCTCCTATTGACATCTTGTCCTCCAAAGGTGGACGGAGACTCGGTGAGCGGGATCTGCTTCGTCGGCTATAAGAACTACCACTACCGCGCCGGGTTCGTGCTGGCGCCCATCGGGGTGGTCCTCGTTGTCGGAGGCTACTTTCTCATCCGGGGTGCGTTCAAATCTTCAGCGAGGTTTGGTTGTGTTTCCTGAAACTGGAGCTAAAAATGTGGGTTTAATAAAGCAGATTGCTTGTTGCAGGCGTCATGACCCTGTTTTCCATCAAGAGCAACCACCCAGGACTGCTGAGCGAGAAAGCTGCCAGTAAAATCAACGAGACCATGCTGAGACTCGGTATGACATACCAGCACATCAAATATTGAGTTTGTGAATGAACATATCTTGTTTTTTTTTTTCTTCGAAATGTTCAAAATATGAAGTAAAATAATGAATTATCTCACAGCGTGGTTCCTTTTCTGTTTTAAACTTCAGGTATATTTGGATTCCTCGCTTTCGGCTTCGTTTTCATCACGTTCGGCTGCCACTTTTACGACTTCTTCAACCAGGCCGAATGGGAGAGGAGCTTCAGGGATTACGTGCTGTAAGTTTTTCAAACACACGCGATCAAGTTTTTAACCATCAAGAAAGAATGTGTTTATTTGGTAATTAAACATGGTGAGCACAAAGCAGGAGAATTTTTTTCATTCTGCATGAAGTTCTAAGAAAAATATCTTTAAATGTTTTTTTTTTTTTTTTTTTGTAAACGCTTGATATTTTACATGTAATATTTCCAATAGGTGTGAAGCCAACGTCACCATCGCATCTCAGACCAACAAGCCCATCCCTGAATGCACCATTAAAAACCGTCCCAGCCTGATGGTGGAGAAGATTAATCTGTTCTCCATGTTCGGGACGGGAATCGCCATGAGCACCTGGGTCTGGACCAAAGCCACCGGCCTCATCTGGAAACGCACTTGGTGCAAGTAAGTCAACGTCCGTGAGAAATTGCTGTTTGCCGTGAGTTTCCCTCTTTAATCCTTCAGGAAACGCATCATCTGCAGCTGTTACCGCTTCACTTTCTCCCCGCCAGGATCATTGGCCGCAGCGATAACGAACCCAAGAGGATAAAGAAGAGTAAAATGATCGCCAAGGCGTTTGCGATGAGAAAGGAGCTTCATAAGGACCCTGAGAAGGAGCTGTCCTTCAGCATGCACACTGTGTCCCACGATGGCCCAGTGGGTGCGTATGACTAGATGATGCTTAATGAGATGCAGAGAAGGATCTTAAATTTAATTAGAAACCACCATTAGAGTAAAAGCAGCACCTGGTTTTCATATAATTCTTTTCATTTTAATCTGCTCTGATTTGAAAGTTTTCCTCTGTAAATACACTTTTTTAATATACTTTGTGTTTCAGTGAAGTTGTACTTTCAGAGTTATTGAGCTTTTTATCTAAAAGTTTGTGTTTTTCTCTTTTATAGCTGGAATCAATTTTGACCTAAATGAGCCATCAAATGATATGTCGTCCGCATGGGCGCAGCATGTGACCAAGATGGTTGCCAGACGAGGCGCCATCCTCCCTCAGGATATTTCTGTTACCCCCACTGGTACACCAGGTGAGATCTGTATACAGTTTTCCCAAAGGTCACACCATGTTTATCATTTAAACAAACAGTGTACCGTCGTACTACACTGTGATTTCCCATAGATGCTTCAGTTTTTGTAAATTTTTCCTTCTACTCTTTTTTTTTTTTTGGACAGTGCCACCTCCAGAGGAGAGAAACCGGTTATGGATGGTGGAGGCTGAAATTTCCCCAGAAATGATCAAAAGGAAAAAGAAGAAGAAGAAGAGAAGAAAGGAGGTACGTCCAGTTGAGGAGGTGGTAGAGGCTCGTTATCAGCGAGAGTTCGCTCGCAGCTCAGTTCCCCGACTGCCCAAACTTCCCTGCCACACGAGTCTGATCGCCAACCCGCGCGTGCAGCAGAAGATGGAGGAGGATGTCCTGCCGGGGTCTTGCTCAGAATATCAACCCTATGAGGAGAGGTGCTCCTATCTGCAGTGTCAGAGCAGATACGGCTTACCGTCTAACCATTTGACCCGCGTTGATTGTCCGGAGAATTTGGGCCTCCGTCCACGGTGCCACCCTTTAAGCCCCAGCTGGCAGCCCAGTGGGTCACTGTACCCGGGAGAGCTGGATCTCACTAACGGGCTATCAGAGAGGATGGCTCATGTAGCTCGGGTCCCAGCCGGTCGCAGCGCGGGCTCTAGACCCATCCACTCCAGGACAAATTTAATGGAAGCAGAGCTCATGGATGCTGACTCTGATTTTTAAATCCATTGCTCAGATATATTCCCCTGTGTTACATACACAGCAAGCTGAAAAAAAAAGTGCTGGAAACTTAGAGATTCTCACTAAAGTGCACCGACCTCCAGATGTCATGAAGACTATAAAAAACTGGTCTGTTTTTTTTTTTTTTTCCTTTGCGTTATCTGTGCTTGTGAAAAACAGAAGGGATTGTTTCAACTTTTTAAAAAATATATAAGTTAATAAAAATATTTTTATACATATGTGTCAAAAAATTTCAAAGGCCATGAGGACAAAACAGATAAGGCAGCTAAAATGTTCATGTCTTGAAACAGAAAGCCCCAATAAGCAGCAAGTGGGAGCTCAGATGGCCTGATTACATCCACAAGTAAAGTCTCAAAGGATAAAAACACCTGTTGGTGTCAAATACAGTGTATTCCTTTTTTTAAAAACCTTTTAATGTTTCTAAAACTCTGTATCTCCCACCTAACTACAATTTTGTTACACATAGTGTTGCGGTTTTATTGATCTGCTATCCTAACTGAGCATTTATTGAACTAAAATATGCTCCAATCCTTTCTATGTGTTTTGTTGCCTGGTGCAATAATCCTTATTTTTTGTCTTTTGCAATTAAGCTACATTGATTTTTTTCTTCTCAACGTGTTCTTGTATATTTCTACTTCTCTGTTTTGTACATTTGGAAAATATAAACAACACTTGTTTTCTACTACTGTAAATTTTCAGTCTAAAGTGGGTTTTAATGTTTGGCCTCAGAAATGTAAGAAAAAATATTTTAACGTGTATCTAGCTTCATCACAGGTGGCTAAAAAGTTGTTTGTTTGTTTTAATCCCAGACCTTTTATTTTTTCTCTGCCTAAAATGATGGTGCTGTTTAAGGATTTTACATATTTTGTACATTTAATTCCTCTCCAGAGTAAATAAAATCAGAGTCAGATCAATTTGCCAATTTATCTGTGCTGTAACCAAAATATCTATTTTATTCTCTCATTTTATGCTCACTGCAGATAAATGAACTGAAATGAATAAACTGTGTTATGTCGCTTTTAGCAAACAAATACATTTTGCAAAGTATTTCTGTTAAAATTTCAAGGAGAGGACTATTTATGTTATTTGTAGCTACCACTTTTTGATGAGTTTGGCAACAAAAAAGCACCATAAACATCGATAGTATGTTAAACGCTTATTAAAATGAAGATTACTTATTATGTATTGAAAATAATATTTTTTCCGTGTGTTTATGTATGTGGTCAGAAGATTTGCTGTGTTGTTTTTAGTGTAAATTTGTTTTATTGTGCAGCTTTGCTTTTTTCGATGTTTTTACATAAGAATAAAAGTTATGACACGGTTTGTTATTGTTCTGTTGTCAAAAATCTGCAAAAGCGCCTGCTGTTGGCCGGATCAACTTCCGGTTGCCGCGTTGCTATTAACCCACAAGGGGGCGCTAAAGTTACGTTTTCTTTCAAGCCTACCGGTTTCCAAAATATAAGTAAATTAGCTTAAAGTGAGCACGCGCGTAATTTAAATAGCTACAAAATGCTATGGTGGAGAAAAAAATGTTACAATTAGGGACATTTTCCAGGGTAATGAAGGAGAGAATTGTTTAACTCCATCTTTCTGTTGGCTGTCATGAACAGCCAGTCACAGCAGCGGACATAAAGAGGGGGCGAAACTTGGAGAACTCGTTGGAAGCTGCACTTCGTGGGGAAAAAAAGAGACAAAATGTCGTATAAATCGTCCTCACTGATGCCAGCGGACGTGGACAACCTGCGGAAAAGATCAGTGGCTGAATCTACAGGTGATACCAAACACAACACCTGCGTTTGTGGATTTGCGGCGGCTGTTTTTAACAAATTTCCTTCATGTTTCTGGGAGTTTTGTCTTCAGCGTGCTCATTAAAATCACCTGCGCAGCCATAAGAGCTAAAATATAACCTATTAAGTTTTATGTCAACAAAAATCGACAATAAGCGTTTAAAATAATTTCAAGTCTTGTTCTTTTGGTAGAAAGGTAGAGATTAGAATAAATCTTTAAAATCATTATCTCGTGCATTTAATATTATAACACATCTTTCATGTGTACAGGAGTTTCTCTATTTTGCTGTATTGCTACATAAAAACAGCACGAAGACGGTTTAGTTAAATAAAAAACGCATTTTTGCAAACTGTATGAAATTATTGGCATGCAGCTGTTTTCTAAAACCCACCAATCACAACAAAAACGTATTTATTTCATATAAACAGATCACGTGGTATTTGAGCTTAATGTCTTTGTTTTTAGTGTCATATCAGTGCATAAAATTCTTGTCTTTGTTCTGAAATGAATTAATGTGATCAGTCTTACTGACATCATGACACTCATGAGGTTTCTGTTAGTCTCACACACGTCTGCAGGAAGGAGTTAGTAGTGCATGTTAGTCACCCCTCCACATGGTCAATGTCATTGCAATGGGCTTTTTTTTTTAATCATCAGTTTTTGCTCTTGATGTTTCAGAGAATTGTTGTGATCCAGAGCAGCATCAGCGGTTTCCACGGCTACAGATCCAACCTGAAAGGCTTATTGGGCCCCAGCATCCAGACTTCGGCCCTGTGGCGACACCTTCCCCTGATGCTTCTGCACAACACTTCTGCCACTTCACACCAAAATGTTTACTTGCTGTTCACCAAGGTGAATGAGATGATAGTTAATTCTATAATGATCTTGTGTTTAAGACTCTGATATCAGATGGAAGTAAATTAAAAATGTCTATCTAATGTCTATATTTTACACAGGAGCGCATTGCACCTCTCCGAGTCGGTGTGGAGATGAAGGATGGCACGACGGCACCTCTAAGACCACAATTAGAGCTGATAATGAGGTTGAGGCACACAGAGAGGCTAACAACTACAAGGTAATGAAAGATGAGCAGGTTAAACAAAATCTCCTCCAATCCAATCAACTGTTTTAATGTAGCTGATTAAAAGAAAAATCTGTAGCATCTTTAGGCCATTTTTCTCCCCTAGTTTGGCTTTAGAAAATGGAAAGGCAACGTGACCGAGAGACCAATCGAAGACCGATCAGACATCATCAAAGAGCTGCACGCTGATCTTAGCATCGCCAAGTATCAACGAGGTCATTTCTAACCTCTTATTCTCACCTATTTGTTTCATTAATGTGCAGAAAGAATCGTTTGATGTAACTCGTGTTTATGTTTCCATTCTTGCAGCTTCAGTTCTCACATTTGGGAACATAGTTTATGTATTTTTATTTGGCTGGTGGATCTCATTGTTCTACATTCTCCTTTGTCCCGTCATGTTCCTCACAATCTGCGGCCATGCTTACGGTACGTACCCTCACGTTTAGACCGGTTGTTCCTTCATGTTGGACGTTATACGTTTTATTTGTTGTTTCTTTCAGGTAAACTTTGTTTCAAGTTGGCGATGTACTTTATTTGGCCTTTTGGGAAGTCGATAGAGAAGGTAGGAGGATTATTATATGATACTTGTGGATTTTTGTAATAGAAAAAAAATACTGCTTATTGTTTCAACCTTTAGGGGACTGATTTAGACAATAGATCCACTGTGATGCCAACAAACTGTGAGATCGTCCCACACAAACGGGATTCTGAGGATCTTGTTGGGGATAAAGATCACGGGCCCCTTCTGGTGTCCTCTCCCATTCCTGTTGACATGCCAACCCCACCTGTCCCTTCTAAAAAACACTCGACACACTGGGTAAGCAAATCCCACTGATTCAAACCAGTATTTGTTCTGTGTTTGTTATTCTTGGTGTGTTTCTGCAGTGTCGCGTCAGCACGTACGTCTGGCTCCTCCTGGCTTACCCTTTGCTGGCCGTCGTCCACTCCCTGGTATGTGTGCTGTCCTGGCTGCTGGTCTTCAGTATCCCCGTATCAAAGATGAACGGCCGCATCATGACCACTGTCCTCCTCATGGCGCCAGAGGATGTTCAGATTCACAAACTGGATAAGGTATTCTGACGATACACAGCTGAAGTAACTTTAAGTTTGCTGTTTAGTTGAACTTCTACTGTTTTTCAGACAGTTGTGTGTGAGACCAGAGTCATCTTGTGCTGTTATCAAGCCTTTAATATGTATTACTACAAATACTCCGTCCAAGGAATCAACATTTTTGCTCTCAGTATCCTTTTTAAGGTGATGAGGTGGGAACACATCGCCGTCTGCTTCCTGTCTGTTTGTTCTCCTTACTGTTCCCTGCAGACCTGCTGCCTCTGGTCTTTATGACTTTGATTATCGGTTACACTGACCGGCAGCATAAATACTTCAGTGCAGAGACGACGTTTGCCATCGCCATCACTTCCATCATCCCTCTGTCCTACTACATCGGCATGGGGATAGCCAGGTAAAGTGTTTGTAATAAGATTCAGACGGTGATAGCGGTGACGATTATGTGTCATCTCCACAGCCTTTCTGCTCAGAGTAACTTCGCAGTGGGAGCAGTGGTGAACGCCACGTTCGGGTCCATCACTGAAATGACCTTTTACATCACCGCACTGCTGCGAGGTCATCGCGCTTCCACCAAATGCTACGAAGAGATCGTCAAAGCTGCGCTGACTGGGACGCTGTTCGGGTGTATACTGTTCATACCTGTGAGTATCATGGAGGCAGGTGAGCACCGTAAGGCGGAAGGTCAGTCACCAACTTCTCGGCGTGTTTGCAGGGAATCTGTATGACGATTGGAGGCATTAAACACAGCGAGCAGAGATTTAACAGCCGCTCAGCTGGTGTGAGCTCAGCTTTGCTCTTCGTATCAATCGGAGGTGAGCGGTAATCAATTCTTGCTTTAAAACCCAGTTCATATTCATCTAAAAGTGACTTCTGTCCAGGTGTGTTTGCACCCACCCTCTTCTCTAAGATCTTTGGTAATCTGGTCTGTGAAAGCTGCTCGAATATTTCAGGAAACGCCAGCGCGCCCTTCATCTGCATGGACTGTCATTACGACACGGTGGGCAGCAAATTCAACTTCAGCAAGTTTTACAAATATTTTAAACGTCTCTGTGCTGCATTTCATCGACCTCTAAACTTTAGAGGAGAAAGTGTTTTTGTTTTTCAGCATTTTCTGACAGAATAAGTTTAATGATGATTTTATTTTATTTCTACAGAGTCAAACCAACCCACATCTGCTCCTGTCTGATATCGAGTACGTCCAGGAGCTACAAACAGATTGAAATCCTTCTGCACATCAGTCATGAGTTTGTTTGATGAATCTATTAACAAAATGTTTTCCAGGCCTCTCGTTTACACCATTTCCGTCCTGCTGCCTGCTTCGTACCTGATCGGCCTCATATTTACACTGAAGACTCACTCGCACATCTACGACATTCAAGTTAGCGACGGACACGGCGGCCACACACACGGTCAGTACGCAGCGTCTTCAACCCTGTTGATGATGTCACAGATAAACTGCTTCACACACAGTTTTCTGCAGTAATAATTTTAAATGTTAATGAAGCTCTAGAGTATTTAGCTGTGTGTTGATAACCGTTATCGCTCCAGCAGGTCACCATGTTGTGCACTGGTCCCGATGGCGCGCTCTCGGAGTGCTGATTGTCGCCACGTTGCTGATGACTTGCTGTGCCGACCTTTGCACCGAGAACATCGAACCCATCCTGACCCATTCGTCCATTTCTCAGGTATTAAAAGCAGTACTAAATAACTTTTCTACAGTTGTTGGAACCGGTGTTCTGTAGAAATATGCTACCCGTTGAGATGTGCTACCGATTCCTTCTGCACATGTGCTGTTCTACAGTCTTGACTTCAATAAACAGATCTATTGTTTATTTTTGTTTCTATATTTTTCCATAAATAGATTTTACCTTTCAAATAATTTCTTTCAGGATAGAAACACTAAATATGATGTTATTTTTACTTTCTTTGCATTGTCAGAGCGACAGGCAAATGTTTGGACACACCCAGAGGAGAAGGACCCAACAATGGCCGCCAATGACCCAGAGCGCTTTAATATAGAAAATATCAGAGAAGGATCATAAAAATATGCTTAAATAACTAACAGGACACACTCACCATAAACAAGAATACTGTATAAACTTCTAATAACATCTTGTTATGAAATAAGTTGTTATTTCTCACAATGGCGGCATTTTTCTTCAGGGCAGCATAAATCATCAGAACACCACTTCCAGCTGAGACCCGAATTACTGAAGTTATTTAGTCTATTGTAAAACCATCAGAAGTGCACAGAGTGTTTGATATGAAGCTGAATATGTTTTTCATTGAGTGTCAACTTAGACAAGTTTCAAAACTGTAGCTTAAAGTTGTAAAAGTTATTTTGTACTGCTTTAAAATACATCGCATATGTGTCCGATTATACAAATTCTTGATCCACGAGGCTGGACAGGACCAGTTTGCTCAGTGCGTCTGGGTGAATGGACGGTTTTGTTTTTGCAGTACTTCATCGGAGTCACTGTGATCGCAATGGTGCCAGAAATTCCAGAGATTGTGAATGGGATCCAGTTTGCACTGCAAAACAACATAAGTCTGAGGTTTGAGCACTTTTATAATCCATAGTTATAAAAAGATCATGTTGTTTTAAACATCTAGATATGTTTAAGGTCTCTGCTGCTTTAACTTTCCTCTTCTTTTCAGCCTTGAGGTTGGTAGTTGTATCGCCGTGCAGGTCTGCATGATTCAGATCCCACTTCTCATCCTATTCAATGCTTTTTATGTAGGTATTTCTCCTTTTTAATGGCGTTAAATCAGTTTGTTTGACTCTATCCTGATGCAGATGTTTATGTAGCATTATGTTTCTTTTTGGATATGTGGATATGTTTACATGTAAACTGTGCATCTGAATCTGTTACCCCCCCCCCTACAGGATGTTGGGTTTGTGCTGGTGTTCAGTGATATTCACCTTTGGGCCAGTATCTTCAGTGTCATTCTTGTTAATTATATCTTCATGGATGGAAAATGCGACTACTTTCAGGGTGAGTTCTCTCATGGGATGTTGTCACTTTCAGTAATTTATTTGATATCAAAAATATTTTCTTCATGTCAATGATTTAGAATATGAAATCCAATTTAAATGGCATCGCTGTGGAGATTACGGAAGATTATAATCCTGTTTGGTTTGCAGGAACTGCTCTCGTGGTGGTTTACTTCATCCTTCTGGCGCTTTACTTCTTCGCTCCGTCTCCGCGTTCGTGTTAATCTTCCGACGACGTCAGACGTTCCCTGGCTGGTGATTCAGAGCCAAAAACACGGGAAGGAATGAAATAGTGAAACATAACTAAGCTGTGAGGAAACGGCTTTTTGACACTGCGTGGTGGAGTTTTTTTTTTTCCTGTTGCATGTAAAATGATGTAATATTTTAATATCATGAATTAAATGCATCAATTAGAAAGTTAAAAATCTGGACTGGTTTTATCTAAATTTTTATTTAAATAAGTCACAAATAGTTAGAATAACACGTTAATTGTCAAGCCGAATAAACAGGAAGCTCTTAATAACATACTTTTATTGACAAACTTCTAATACAACATTCATAAAAGCCAGCTGTTCATTATTTTATTTGTAACCAGTAAAATATTTTGTTTCAACAGAAGCAGGTAACATCATGCTGAAAGGAAACTGGAGTTTAGAGCAGAAATTATAAAGCGAAGACAAAGTGAAAAGATTCAAGAGTCTGCAACTATTTAGAAATCCACTCAAAGTGCAACATCCTTTTAGCATCAGGTGACTCTGAATATTTAAGACCAATACACACATGCTGCATCTTCCCTGGCATCAACAGCTAAAATCAAGTTTAAAATTTTTGGCCATTTTTAAATCAACAGGAACTAAAATGCATCACATTTTCCACTGTGAGTTATCGTTACAGCTTCGAAAAAGGCACTGCAGTATGAACAGGTGTTGGGGAAAGCGTGCTACTGACGGAACTGCTGCAAAACCCGGGATCAGGAACAAAAACTGAATTTTAAAGAGCACCAAATTCACAGTGATACGACGTGGTTTGGCTGACAGGAAAAGCAACGGAAAGGGGGCGTGGTCAGCAGAAGTAAACAATCTTTGTAGATACTCACCTTCAGTTTGAAGCAGGCGAAACATAATGAAACAAAGGCAACGTTACGAATCAGCAATTCATGGCAACAAAACGAAAACGCTAACAAACAACTGACCACAAATAATCAGTCCAGTATTTATAAGTTTTCAGCTTTTTTTCTCTCCCGTCCATCAACGCTGGAAGCATGTGTGTTTAAATGTGTAGATAACTGAAGTCGTGCAGCTGTCGGGGATGGAAAGACATCTCAGAACTGTCATTTAAGTGTGTGGGGGGGGATCTGGCACCCTTTGTAGACTGATTATCACTTTGGTCACTCATGCATGACAAATCTATTAAATAACTACAAATATGAGACAAAATGTGCAAACAGCAGTATCATTTAGTTCATGAAAAAACAGCTAAAGTGAGTCAGTCATTAAAATAAATAATTCCTTTTTTAAATGTATTAAATTCTTGAACTCCTGTGAGGGGGTTGTTTTGTTTGACAGCCGTCGGGTTGTTGAAGCTGAGGATCCGAACGCCGTAAGGAGCTTCAGTAAAATCACTGTTCACATATTCGTCACTAACTACAAAAACAATGACCGTAAAAAAAGGAATCCCATTGTTTTTGGTTTGAAGGCGGAGCTATGTAAGACAGGGAGGAGGGGCGTTATCCCAGAAACCTGCGCTGAATTTCATTTAGTTTGGTAAGATCTTTTCACTGTCCGGTCCAGCCCGTCCGTTCTTCTCGTATCACTGTGCTTATTTAATGCGTTCTATAAGCTCCTGTGGGAGGCCCAGGTTAAACAGGTGAAAGGTGGGGAGGGAAGTCAGGTGGGGAAAAGCCCTGAGAAGCTTCTCCCAGCAGAGTTCCAGCAGGCTGGGCACCGTCAGCCAGATCCTGAACAGAGAGCCAGTTCTCTTGTTCTCATGGATGTTCACTACTCCACCGTGGATGTACATGCAGCCAGACTGGAAACCAAAGAAGAATGGCATTAATCAACTGTTTCATTAGTTTAAAGAGGCCATTTCATACACATTTCAAGACTTTGTGGTTATTAAGTATTAACCAGTAATATGAAACATTTTATATCTAAAAAATGTCAGGAAACACTGATTAACAGAACTTTCAATCTGTCTGCATTAAAATTCGGGTGGTTCCGGCTCCTTTCCGTCTGGCTGCTTCGTCAGCAGCTCGCTCATATTCATTATTCGAATTTGCTGGACTCAGATTGGCTAACAAACTAGCCTATGAGAGCAAAGAATACGGTTTCCTGCCCCACTGCGCATGTCAACAGCAGACGTCGTGTCTTCCTGTTTGTTACCTCTTATGCTAACAGCTTTTAGCTAGCAGCATGCTAGACGTGGTTTCAACTGCAGAAGCTGCTGAATACTAACAAAGGAGTTGTGACAAACAGATACAGGCCATTCGGACTCGGGAGAACTCGGGTTTTATCACCACCTGCGTAGTTTGAGAGATTAAAACTGAAAGAGAAGTTGTTGACCTGTTTTCACACCCACTATGAAGGTAAGAACACCTGTGGAGCTCAAATATTCAACAGAAACCTCAGAAAAACCGTTTTTAATGGAAGGGCCTCTTTAATGGGACAATCCACCTCTGCTGTTCTGTTGTTATACAACTGGTTTAATCAGGGACAGAATACCTGGAGACGTACTAACCGGTGTAACCGCAGCACAGTGAAAGTACGCCGGCTCGGGCATCTCCGCTGGTAGTTTGCTCCACTGGAAAGTGTGAAGGTTGATCTTCCACAAATCAGCCAATATCAATTCGCCGTTGTAGCCTCCACATATAAACACGTCTACAACAGGGAAAAACGAGGAGTTGGTGTGACATACAGAACAGGACAGAATGAATGTATTCTTTTGTAACAACACTGTCACCATTATGTATCTGCACACAGCTATGGCACCGTCGAGGAGCAGGATACCCTGTCAGAAACAAGCGGACTTTAAAAGAGCACATAATGACAAAGAAGGTTTAAATACCATGAAGGAGACGCACCTATTTTTTCATGAGGTTTAGTTGTAATCTCCTCCCAGGAATTCGTCTCTAGATTGTAGGCGTGAATCTAATAAATAAAACATTTACCAAACGTCCAAATGAAGAGAAAGTTACATATTCTACATGTCATAATGACCCGTACGAACCTGCATCGTTAATATGAATCTCCTGTTTCCTATGATGTCTGGAGCTGCTGCATCGATAACATGATGAATCCTTGAGAATGAGGTGATTAGCTGTCGTACGCTGGATGTAGAGTTGACTTACTCTCTTCATACAGATGTGTTGGAACCTTCCTCTGATCTAATGTTACAATTTTTTTTGTTGTAAGATGCATGAATGGCCCCCCATGTGCAACTCGTGAAGAGCCTGTCTGCACATTTTGCCAGGGAATATACGTGATGGAGGTCCAGTGTCTTCAAAAATTCTGTTCGTTTATCACATCTGTGCAGAAATTTGTGGAAAAACTTCTAATTTTCAAGAGGCAGCACCTCTAGAGCCAGAACTGGATTCAGTTCCACGAGCTAGACCATGAGATGGAACGGACTGGAACACCTTTAACAAGCTGTTTCACTGTGTCGCCTCGCGCATCATGAAATATAAGAAGTGTAATTTTCTGGAAACAACAGCTTTTTGTCTCCATTTTATAACGTTGAGAAAACATACAGTTCTCTTTAAGGCTGCATTAAGGAAGCAGTAGGAAACGGTCCTTAAGTCGTAAGTAGAGCACTCGCAGGTGTTTGTATGGGTCATTGTGACCAAGCCTGTTCAAATTCTTCCCAATGAAATGTTTTCTATTTAAATTCTAACAGGTTTAATTGAATGAAATGGGCTTGGAAAATATTTTCATTGTGGTGTACCTTATCCAGAGGGTATGATGTCCAGGAAGTCCCTCCTCCCAGGATATAGATCCTCTGACCGTCATGAGCTATTTCATGCCTGTATCTGAAATACACAAGCTGCGTTAGATACTTTCATATTTTACATATATTTTCAGACTTCCAGCGTGTTAATGTGTTCATTAACCACACCGTTCCTCAGGCAGGTCATCAGGGGGGTTGTTGGGTTTAAGATGGATCCACTCGCGGGTGGTCAGATCCAGCCTGTGCAGGTCTGTGCTGTAGATGTAACCCGTCGTCCCTCCAAACACATACAGAAAGCCATTTACTATCACCATTGCCTGGAGGAAGAAAGATATCAATTAAGATTTCCCACAATCCTCAACTTAGCAGAGAAATCCTGGCTAGTGGTTTTTGTGGCCACCTGTCCATAGATTCTGTTAGGCTTTTTCCCTCGACAGTTGAGCAGCGACCATCGCTTGTACTTCACGTTACAAACGTGAACGTCGTTACCGTTATTTTCACCGAAGGGAATCCCAGTACCACCGAACACTAGGAGGTTGTTACCATGCAAAACAGCTGAAGAAACACACAATAATTTCAATACAAATTAACAGTATGAAGCAATACAAATTGTCAGGGATTGGAACTTGTTTAACCTGACATTGACGCCAGCTCTGTGGGCATGTACCCCTCTGTCCGTATCTGCTGCCAGCAGCCTGTAGCGAAGCGATACCTCCAAAGCTCCCTAAACAGTGGATAATCTACATTCTCTGACCCTCCAGACTCATCGTAGTCAGGGTTGTAACCTCCAAACACATACAAGTTAGCGTTGTCAGCAACACAGCGATGTCCACTGCGGGCGGGGGGAGTTCTATGTCCTGGAATGAGAAGAGATAAATATACTGCCTGGTTAAATACTCTCTGGACTAAACAACTAGTTATTTTTATCATCTTCTAATGAAAACATCACAAAATAAAATCAGAAGCATTTAGATAAACTGTACTCTGGTTGATTTGAAGTGTTTGTTGAGAATTTATAATGGCCATCTATCAGTAATGAAGACTGTAAGACACGAAATAATCAAATGTTTTCTATAAGTGCGTTTGATGACCACTACCAAGGTCGTTTGATGTAGATGCGTGTCAAATTGAAGAGTGTTAGACTCTGTTTTACAGATTATTTGGTCAGCTGGGTTGAATAAGGTAAAAAAGAATCAGTGAGACAATAAAAAGGAGCCAGATATGCCCGGATGATCCACAAAGTTTCACCGATGTGATTTTAAGCGCAACGCAAACCTCAAGAACACGTGGGGGTTACAACGAAATCCAACAAAAACAGTTTGAAATTACTAATAAATACCTAACCTACGTGATGACAAGGTATTTTTCTATGGCTGAACAAAACTATGATAGCTATTTAATGACAGTTGCTAATGTTTTTGACTTTGACCAGCTAAAAAAAGGCTAATTTCCTGATATTCCAGTGTGATTGCAGGCTGCTATGAGAGACAATGAGTGTTTAACCTAGTAGACGTGTTTAAGTTTAACATATGATGCTGAAATCATGTCTTGCTAATGTTGTTGACCGACCTGCTAACGTCTCCCGGTGCAGCGGCCTGCCTGTCAGTTTCTCAAACGTATTCAGCTGCCCTGAACTGTCAGCCCCTTCCGCGTCCGACATCGTTTTCTCCTTCACGCTGTCCTTTAAAATATCACATAGAAAGAGCAACAACAGAAGCGTCAGCTAAAGAGCTGATGTTTCATTTCACATTTTAGGCAGGTTAAAAGCCATTCACAAATTTTAGCCCTACTACAGGCTGCGTGGCGATTGACCAATCATTGAGCGTTTTATTCGGAAGTTGCGTCAGCATGGTGGACACGCTCCATTTACCGTCCGGTTGATCAAAAGGCTTGCTGGGTGGGTGGGGTTTGCACGCATTTTGAAACCCATAGAGGCTCCTTCTCCCCGGGTCATCGCCCGGCTGATTGAGAGGGATCGAGCCCAGTAACGCCCATCAGCACTCGCGTAGTGCGTAAAAAACGCCACAATATTGAGAAGGAAATCGTATAACAACAAGATAAATAACCACTTAAACACTGTATGTAATGACGATTTATATATTTTGTAATTATCATATGCAGTTAAAAAGTAATCACAGGCTTATTGATAATAAATTATTTCATGGTGGTAGTCAAATATAGGTCACGATTAAGTTGGAGCTAAATCACGTATTAACAGTTTTCTGACTCATCTCTGCGAATAGATAATTCTCTGAGTTATAAATTTACAGTAGCTTGTCCATGTGTATGTACAGTATGTGTTTTCTCCAGTGACTCTAGCTTCATCCCTATGGCCCTAGATGTGAGTGCTTTGAATGGTTGTTTGTTTCTATCTGTCCTGTGATGGACTGGTAACCTGTCCAGGTGTAACCCTGCCTCTCGCCCACTGGAAATAGACACCAGCTCTCCATGATCCTGAACAGGAACTAGCGGATAAAGAAAACGACTGACTGTCAACTCCAGAACGACAAACACTTTATTTTTAAGATAAAACAATAAGTTATTTAAGAAAGATTTAAGAAACATGTTGGATGTCCTTGTTTTAGGTCAGCAGCCAGATGCTTTTTAGCAGATCTAAGAAATGTTTTACACAATACTGAAACAGCGGGACTGTAAAAACTGTGGAATTAGATTAGTGTTGTAGTGCACCAGTGAACCAGAGGGGGCGATAAATAATCAAAAAGACACCAACGACCGTCATTGACCAGCGAAGAAGAAAGTCGATCATGGCGACGCACGGAGGTGGTCGTCTTGGTAATCCAGATCAACACAAAACCTCTTTCGCTTCTCCAGAGAAAGTTCGTGAACTTCTTAATGAAGGCGTATCGTCACAAGACACCGGTCCCAACAGGTGCTTATTTTAAACGAACGTCTGCACTTTCTGTTTAATTCAGGTTTCCGTTAGGCGCTTGAGTTAGCTGCAGTAAGCTAGCATGTTTCCCTTTAGCTAATTGAGTTAGATCGACACATGAAAGCCTGAAACAGGGGACTGTGATCATGCACACACGTACCACTATACGGTTTTGCTGAAATAAATATAATTGATTTAACAGTATTTAAATCAACAGACCTTAAAAACAGAATTTTAAATTTGTTAATAAATAAACCAAATTGTTTCTAACCAGTAACTCACCAGTAACAACGCACTTTAAAAATAAAACATTATTGACGTATTATGTCTTTTATGTGTGTCTAAAATTATTCTTGTTTTTTTGTCAATTTCAGTCAACAAGAAGTAAATATCAACACTGAAGCACCTTGTGAGGCAACGAACAAAGAAGCTTTTTTCTCAAGAGTGGAATCATATTCAATATCCTTTTCCCCTCGTATTTCACTGTAACCTGCTTTATGTTTCTACCTTATGAGTAATAAACCTAAACATCATTGGAAGTGATATTTGATCTTTCCTTTGTGCTGATGATGCTTAGATTTTTACTTTATTTCTTGGTAATGTGCAAGAAAGAGTGAAAATCTTCCTGAGCTGTCTTTACTGTATGAAATGGACAGTCAAGCCTCGCATACTGTCTCCCCTGATGTGTGCCAGATATGGTTGGATCAACGTTGGCAATGATATGCTGAAATGTTCCAGCTGCCAGGCTTTCCTCTCTGCAACCCTACAACCAACGTTAGACTTTGGAAAATGTAAGGAAATATACTGGATGCTACAGAAAATCATATGTCCAAAAAAATGAAATGATAAGCATTACTTTATTTTTCTGTTTAAACAGATGAAACTCGTATTGCAGAAATCTCAAAACAGCTTCAAACGCAGCATGAGAAGTTTTGTCCTTGGCCTGACTTCCCATGTCCAGGTAGGTGTGACTGTTGAAATATAACTTAGTCAAAATATCTTTTATTTCTATATAATTTGCTTTCATGGACCTTTTTGATATTATGGTCTTGCTCAATAGTTGTCAAGGCATTCTGAAGGTTATTTTATAGCTGCCTTTTTTCTAATTTTTGTCCAGTCTTTCCATTTCACCTTCACAGTATGTTGTGAAGGACATGTTTAAATAATCAACATGCAGAGGACAAAAGACACAAGTGTTTGAAGAAAAAATATCTTTAGTAGACTATAAGTTTGTTCTAAGGTTAGGAATCTACCTACAATGATTTGTGGGTCGATTTTACAAAAAACATGCATCTGAAAATGTTCAGCTACAGAACAGAAGAGTGAAAAAACCTTGAATGACTTACGGAGCTTGAAGAACCATTGATCAAGATTATTTGAAAAGATTAATTCATATTAAAAATGGATGGATGACTGTTCATGAAAATTTTTTTTTTTTTTTTTTCCCAGAGCGCTTCTGGTTGCTTTCAGCTTCTGAACCATCATCTATTCTCAGTGACTTTTTGGAGCGTTTCCAGAGTGCCTGTCTCCTTGCACAGCAGTTACCAGCCATGGGCCCAGATCAGCTAAAATCCATGGTGAGGTGTTACTTTTACAAACTTCCACCTGAAATATCTACAATGATTTAAAGCAGAACTAAGTAAGTTTTTTCACCTCAATAAATGTTTTCTAGAGTCCCTGTGGGGGTAAACAAGGACT
Organism: Pachypanchax playfairii; assembly: GCA_006937955.1. Taxonomy (NCBI): domain Eukaryota; kingdom Metazoa; phylum Chordata; class Actinopteri; order Cyprinodontiformes; family Aplocheilidae; genus Pachypanchax; species Pachypanchax playfairii. The sequence goes on along the minus strand of SSNP01000210.1, from coordinate 115,828 downwards.
TGGCGGGGTGATTCGTGGGTCCCTCTCCTCCCTCCGGGGTCTGTGTCCTGAAAGCAGCACTTGCAACTTTCAGTGGATCGGACCCGACTAATCTCGCGAGAACAAACCTGCTTTACGGCACTCACACTCACGTACATAAATACAAGCATGAAGCCCTTGCCGTTGTTAGCAACGCCACCCTTAGGAGCGCAAAGATGACAATAATACTCACCTGTCGAGACATTTTCTTGATTTTGTTTTTCTTTCTTCTTGCAAAAGCGTTCTCTGCGCGTTGTTGTTGGGGGGGCGGCGGCGGGGTGGAGGGGGGGGGGGTCTGCGGCGGCGGCGGGGGAACGTTACGACAGTGAGCTTTCACAGGGGACCAGTAGGGGGAGAGCGAGAGCAAAACTTACTTAGTTCTGCTTTAATTAAAGAATGCAAATAGCAAAAAGCCTTTTAGTTGTTTATATCTGATGAACGTCCACTGTTGTTTTGCAGTCTTTGACAGAAGATGTTATCAGTGTTGTGCTGCAGCTGATTGAGGAAGAACTCAAAAAAAAAGGAGTGACTCCTTTCTCTGAACCTTTGGCTGTCCGGGTGGTTGCATGCATTGTATCTCTCTGTGGCTGGGCAGCAAGGTGAGATTAATCTCCTCCTACTCATCTTGTGCTAGAAAGGAAGAGGAGGCAATTAAAAAACATGGAACAAAAATATACAACTTCTCTTTTTAAATCTTAGCTCAGCTCTGCTGGCCATGAACCTGCCCAGCCTCACCTGCTCCTACTGCATGAGGAAAGTGGGCTTGTGGAACTTCCACCAAATAGAGGGGATTTCAGGCGATGCAGAGTCCTCACCAGACACCACAGGACACTCTACTCCGGCTGCTGGATCAGTGGCTACCAGTGATGGCCAGGCAGACTTACCTGCATCTGCCTCAACCACCCCAACTTCAACTCCATGTCGTATGAAGCTTAGGAGCCAAGACTCTCCTCGCTTTGACCAGGTTGATCAGCAAGAACAGCTTGTGACATTTAACTATGTATTGGTGTTTTTCTGTTACATGGTATGGTTTAGTGAAGTGTTACAGAGTAATCATAAAGCACTGCTGCAGATGTGCTGTTTACACCCTCAGGTGAGGATTGTTTCTGACAAGTCTGCCATGGTTCCAAGTCAGTGTTCATCATTGTGCCATGCAGTTTGAAAACTCCATTAATGGTTCATCTATTTGATTAGAAATTTGAGACTGCTTGTTGAATGTTTTTGGTGTGTGGTTCAGGGTGAAGGCACCTCCTCTCCTGTTTCATCACGTGCCAGAAGCAGAGACTCTCCCAGCCCCAGTGAAGAATTGCCAAGTCCTCTGGCCAGGGGCAAGAGACCCGCCACTCGGAGTCGAGGACAGGGAGAACACTCAGGGACTGACGGAGCTTCCAGTTTACACCCCCCCAAACGCTTGTGCCTATCATCAGCTGGTGGTCCTGTAAGACCTAAAGTTATTCCTGAGTTAATAACTTACTTTTATTAAGACACAGAACTTGTGTGTTCATGTGAATAAACTACATTCCTGCCTGATTGTTGTTGTTTGCTGTTAAAATGTAGTACTTTTTTTTAAACGTCATCTATGTTATTTTAGGGTGGGCCTGTACCCAAAAAAGCATTTGACCCCCTTGCTCAGCACAGGGACTGGTGTCCCTGGATCTCTGAGGGTAAAGAGAATGTGGATTCTGGTGTTAATTCCACATTAGATGGAGCTTCAACAATTAATCAGCGGGGCTGGAAAGCTGCTCTCGACCTACTCTTGCCCACAAAAAACTCCAACGCACAAGGAAACAGTCCAGCCCAGGCAAGTCGAGAACTCTGATCTCCATGTTTCCTGATAAAGAATCTGAAAATATTCATCAAATTTCTCTTTTTTTCCTGTTAGGGCCCTCAAGACAAATCTAAAAGAGTGTTTGCTATACTACGTCAGTGGCAGGTATCGTCATCTCAGTGAACTGACTCATCACAATAATGAACTTATATGTTTTGTTTGGTACAAGATCCATCTCACAAACAAAAGGAGTGCCATGTGTTATCATAGTATGAATTCCTTTAAATATTCTTACAGTCAAAGCTACTTTAGGGAAGGAAACCTGTGGGAGTTTCGTACTTTTGAACTTTGCTACTTAGAAATGTGAGATTTGTATTTGCATGGGCTTGGAGAGACTTCATGAGGTAAACATATCAGTCACAATGTATTAAGTTTTAGGGAATCAGAAATGGCGTTTACAGTTATTGTGACACAAAGATGTTACACTTATTCCTAAAATAATATCGTGGTCGGGATGTTTGTGTAAAACAAGAGAAAACAAATCTCTGAAAGTGAGAAAGAGCCAATTGTCTCAACACTGGAAAGCCTAATTATCCCCATTAAGTGTTGAGACACTTGCACAAGAGATTAAATGTAACCTCCCCCTTTTGGAAAAAAAAACTGTGAGCAAATTATTTTAATGCTTCAAATATTTTAGCTTTAAAGTAAGATTAATGTGTTCTGCCTTTTGTATCTGATTGTTGCAGTGAAGTAAAATCTTCTGCCTGAAGTGTCAAACCTGTTCTCATCCTCATTAATAAAGCTCACTCATTTCTCATCTTTTTATTATTATGTTTGTTAGTTTTGTTTTATTTTAAGGAAGGAGTTTAATAAAATTCTCCATTTAATGTTTGTTTTGCTTCATATGACACCAGACATTGTAACAAAAAAGTCTATTTTAGAATATTACATTTATTGTAAAACCAGTCAGAGTAAATTCTTACATTTAGATAAAACCAATGTTACATGTGCTACTTTCTTTCTCACTAACAACCTGTTTAAAATATAAAATAATGACTACATCATATGTAATTAAAACATTAAGTCATAAACACCTAAAATTAAATAAAAAGTTACTGGCTGGATCAATCATACCTGGTTAATGCATTATTAGGAAAAAACTACAAGCATGGCCGTGTATGGCAGCCGTCGCACAAATATGACGTGTGTGGCGGAGGGATCCTTGCTTGTCAGAACCATGGTGAGATGTACAGGAGAGATCTAACGTATAGCTCAGACACTCATTAGGACAGAGGAACATTTAACTGCGTGGACGTTTTGCCGTGAACATCTTAAAAAGCAAATGTTAACTTTCGGATAAAACCGTTTGCTAGACTGTCTAGCGCTTCTGGGACTGTCTTTCAGCTCACTTTCTGGTGTTCTGCGGTGGAAAGAAGCAAAAATGTCGTCTCCAAGTCCGGGTAAAAGGCGAATGGATACCGATGTGGTTAAACTGTATCCTTTCTGGACATAAACACCAATCTGTGTCGCTGTATATGGAAGTCTTATACGAGCTAAATATTTATACTGCTTGAGTTTAGTCTTGTTAAGACAAAAGAGCTCGGAAACCCTCTGTGATTTACTAGTGTTTAGTGTAAACAACATTTTGCTAGCAAGAGTTAGCTATTTCTGTCCTGCGAACCTCCAGTCGCTTATCGGACAACTGTATTAGCCAATCAGATTGTCGCTTCTTTTAGCATTTTTCCAGCACATTACGTACCAAACGTTGTTCAGACTTGATCAAACTAGCTATAACCTGACAGGCGCTGACCGTTATCATCTTTATAGGCTTGTTTTTATCTTGTTACACCACGAGTAGATTTAAGACTCCATCAATAGCATTGATGTCATTTGGTTTCTTTGTCCAGCTTGCTGTATTTGGAGGGGAGTTGAGTGAAATTGCACCCTCACGTTTATTTACACAGGAGCTTGTTTACATAACGTCAGGCTAACTGAAGAAGCTGCTTTCTTTTGTTCTAATCAGAAGCAACGATGCCGTTTTTTTTAAACGACATAGTCCACATTGCGTTGAAATAAAATACTGTTGAATTTATAATCATATTTTTTTCCACTTGAATTTTTTTAATGCTCCTGAGTTCGCTGGGTTGCCTGTTGGGTAATTTCAACATCAAAATGGCCACCTGATCAGCCTGTCTCACTGTACTTCAGTGACTAATTTGTTTATTTTTTTTTGTTTTGAGTACTGGTTTTAGTGAATTGGATGTTTTTGTTTTTTAAATGTATCACGTGCTTATATTTGTTTGCACGGTTGAATGCTTGAACTGCAGAACAGCATCTAGTGTGTTCTTAATTTCAAGTACACCAGGTTTGTTTTTGTGTTGCTGATTTGTTTGTTTCATGTAGGGTTGACACGGGGAGCTGTGGAAAGAGTGAATCACAACAATGCATGTTCAGTCCATATGACATGTTCTTTAACAACAGCAGGAACAAGTAGTTTTGTTTTTGTTCCAGCACAGTGGAAAAGAGCTAAGTGATTGGGCAGCTTGTTACTAGCCGGAAACCACAAGAGGGAGGGACTTAAAACAGCTGATGGGATGGGAGAGTAAAACCTGGTCAAATATGGTTTTTTTTGCAGTAGGCAAGTCAAATGAAATTTAAAAAAGTTGAAGTTTCCCAAACAGGTTATGGTAATCAAAAATGTTAATAAAATGAAAGAAAATATTTTTCTGAGCTAGTTTTGCTTTGGATTGTGACACAGGTCATCGAGATAGAGCAGATTGTTAATTGTTTGACCATTTTAAATAACACTGAATATATAAATAGACGTCAGCAAATATTATAAAGGTGCAATTCTCTAATTTCAGCCAACTGCCGGAGGCAGACTGCTTGTTTGAGCAAGTTTATGCTCTACTTGACACAACTTCTGACTAGGCTGTGACAGCTGTGAAAAACGAGTGAAACAGAAAGCACAAATGGATTTTTTTGCCTTTTTAAATGTAGGACATAAAGCTTTTCAGTAGTAGTAAACCTGCTCTCCCTTTTCAGCTACTTGACTGACAGGCTAGAGCAGATTTGCAGTGGGACACCTGCTCCTTTCTGTACAAGGAACATTGTGTTTTACCAGAACATTCAAGACTAATAGTCAGCAAGTGCTAAAAGATGTGTGTATAAATGTTTGGTTGCACAGGACAATATGATTCTGGTTACTTCTATTTTATTAAATTTTTTGGGTGGCTGAAGTTGGGGCGTCTACTCAACTTGCAGCTAAAGCCTCTCTCGCCCTCCCCTAATGTAACCAAACCCTGAAACTCACCCGCCTTTAGACTGGATCAACTTCAGAAAGGCTTCACGCATTAATTTTCTCTGGTCACAGGAGAGCTGAGAATTTAGAGCGGTGAGCGTGGGGGGGGGGGATTTGTGAACATGAATCTGAATGACCTCAACACGTAGAATCATCAGGTTTAAGCTTTGTCCTAAACCGGACTGTATATTGCAGTTTGCTTTGAGCCAAGTTTTGTGTGCACATGCTTTTTTATTCAAGGCTCTTTGTACTGTTCAGATTCTGTACAGCAGGTCTTTGTGTGTACATACTCTCCTCCTTTTATACAAACTTGTAGCCTTGAGCAGCAACAGACAGCCTGCTTGAGCTTCTAAATTTGACATTAAAATGATTTAACCTGCCTAACATGAGTATTTTAGGGATTCTGTCTTGTTCTTGGACTTATTGGAACCAGTTGGGTTGGTTAACACTAAGTATTATTTGCATTTTATAAAAGCCATTAGCTCTCATAAAGAATAAATGATGGGAGCCATTTTAAAGGCTCAGCACAAGGCTGAAAGTGTAATATTTGTGAGATTTCATTGCATTAGATGTTGCATGTTGCCTGTGGTCCGTTTGTGTTTTTTCTTTCCCTTTTTTTTTTCACTGGAGGGTTTGACAATGATGGGATTGTGTCATGAATAAGGGTTCCATGAAGCATAGCCACTTGTAATTTATATTCCAGACTGTAGGGAGTTGTTAGGGAGAGCTGCTGCATGTGTAATCTGCCCGAGTATCTATCATATTAATACTTCATAATGTTGGCGTCTTTCTTTTTCTTTAAATTAAACAATGAGGATGATAAAGGTTTTGCTCGTCTCTTTTAAAAATTGGAATTTCCTTTTTTGTATTTTCAGAAAATGGAACAATTAATGTATTCAGTTGCCCCCCCCCCCAGGTTGAATACACCAATCCTGTGCTTTATCTGGTCTTCGCTCGGTGCTTCAGCCCCATTGTACTTTCCTAACTTGACATCCGGACAGCATCAGCAGTGGATTCTTTTTGTGTTTCACATTTACAGGAGCCCGTGCGACCTCCACCTCCCGCTGCTGTGTCAGAGCGTGTCAAGCAGTCATGGGCAGCTAATCTGCCCACAGCACCATTATTGCTGGACTGAACAGAGTGGACACAGTTTTTTGTAGGAATTACCAGCAGTTTTCTGTCCTCTCCCCACTGTGTGATTGATTAGATGGACTGAGGCCTGTTGACGTGAATGGGGACATTTCTGGTCAGTAGATGAAAGCAGCATAAACTAAACAACAGCTTTTGTTTGTTTTGTTACTGTAGTACAGCTTCACAATCAGGAACAAAAAATAAAGCAACTACAAAGGTTACGTGTTTAACCGTGTGTGTTAGGATTTATATGTTGTGGATGCATGTTTGCTGATATAATCCATTTACTGTGCAAGTTAAAGTTGAATGTGCGCCCTCTAGTGACGGGCTGCATAAACAAGTTTTAAGTCCCACCTCTATATGATCAAATAAAAATACACCTCAGCTCTCTCTTTGAGCTGTATTTTTGACGTTTAATGAACACGTTGATTGTTTTTGAGTGAGTGGGAGGGACTGTCAGTATCACGTCTCTCCTGTGTGCAAACTCTGGTCCTTAAAGCTGCTATCCTTAATTTGCATAACAAATTAGCTTAACATGTTTTTTTTTCATGCCCATTAAAAGCGTTTTAACACAGCAAGGATAAAAATATGTTGTGAAGATTAAAAATGAATGAAAAAAAAATAATTAAGTGGTTGTTTGTCTAAAAACATTAACCAATCAAATGGTTCGGTCCAAAAGGAATGATTGGACAGTCTCTCCAGCTATGTGGACTTCCGCATTTATTTGGTTTCTGTGCTCCTTAAAAACTGAGACATATTACTGCAGCACACCACTGCTGGGAGTGTTCACCGCTCTACCATGTCACAGCAGGAGAAACAGCCGCCAGCTGGTTCCGCGTCAGGTTCAGGACAAAGTAACAATTAATGTCAGTTGTTCGTTGTTATATTGTTTTCACTTACCGGTGATTTCACCATGTTACGATACTTGAATGAACTGCAGACCGGTGTCTTGCACTTTGTCGTCTTCTGGGGCTACGTGTGTTTCCAAACCTGGGGGGGCGTGGCTTAGGAATTCTACCTGACGGGAGGGACTGAGAGTTCTGTGATTTTGTTAACATTCTAAGCTAGGCAATCTGAAATCGGGTATATCACCTTTAAATTACAATTCAGTGGCCCCTGTAAATGGAATATCATGGCTTCTTTTGTGTACAACACAAACTTGTGTTGTCCATTTTTTATATATGGTCTATGGAATAAACAGTGTGTGATTGCAGATGAAATAATTTTCTTCTGACCAAATTGTACCCTACAGTAAAAGAAAACATTAACCTCTGGCTCGAGGTTTATTGTATAATTTCTAGTTGAGTTTTTGAACGGAAGCAAAAGGTTTAATTATACTGGAGTTTATTCTTTTCTTTATCAGAATATATTTGGTATGTGTGTGTGTATCCTGGTCTAAGGGGGTCCCATTTTTGATTGACAGTCTTTGTTTTGGTGATCCAGCAGCAAAAGTCTCAAACAGTAGTGGGTTTGAGCCCCTCATTATTAATCCAACAGTGCTAACAGTAAAGCTTCCTTCATGCATGGCTGAGTTCCCGTAAAAAACAGATGGACTGAAGTTCCTCTCATTGTCTTGTATTACTTTTTTTTTCTTTTTTTTTTTTTTGGGGGCACTTGAGTTGAGCCGGTCTCTTTCACTCGTATGGATGGGTTAAAAATGAAAAGAGTGGTCGGCTGTTTGTTTGAGCATGTGGGACTAAATCTTTTATTTTAAATGTTGAAGTTTGAATAAAAAACAAGAACTAATCAGAAATTACCTCACACCCCGTCACTGGCGCTATCTCCTAATTGCCTGCTGTGCTTCTCTCGCCTGTGTTAAGTTGATAAAATTAGCAGCGTGTTACTTTCTGACCAAACTTCAGGTTTGCTGTTTTATTTAACTCATCATTGGTCTTTTTTTCTTGTTCATGAAACAGAAATCGATGTCTGTGCATTATTTATTTATTTTTTTGCTCATTATGGCGCCGCCTCAGATTCAGGTCATTATGCCTCCTGGCCTGGCCCGGTTTTGGGCTCGTTAATGATCGTTTCATTTGTACGCACACGTCTGAAATCGTGCGTGTGTAAACGCACCGAGACCCGCGCGAGCGCTGTAAATAGACTGTTGATTTAGTGAAGGGCTGAGAGGAAGAGCAGCTGAAGGATTGGTGTTTGATTGCAGTGGGTGGGCTCTCATCTCTCACCAGTGAAGACAAAGAACTTGGCCTGTTCATTTCTGTGCCGCTTCGCCTCTCCCATCAGGAGGTAGCTGTCAATATAACCAGGCTTTCATCTATTGGACGCCAAATCTGCATTGCAAAAGAAATTTGGGTTGAGCTGGGGAAACCTTGCGTTGACCGTTTTTTGCTTCGGTTTTTGAGGTCTTGGTGGAACGACGGCGAGGAACTTGCGTAGATGTAAACAGTCGTTTTTATAACCGCCGGATTCCCAAATCAGAAATTAAACAAAGTTATTCTAAGTTTGTTTACTTCCCAATCCACCTTCAGATGAGTGCAGCACACATTTACATGAGGATTTCAGTGAGTCAGACCTTTGGGGCCATATGTCCATTGATATGTAAAACCTGCTGCGAGGTTTTCTCCTGCACAGCCCACACATGCTGGTCCACCATCAGTATTCAGACACCGAATGTGTCAGAATGAGCTGGATGCTTTGAGAGCTGACAGTTTAGAGCTAGTTTTATTAATTCAAGTCAAGTTTGAGATGTTTTAATTTAGCAGTAAATTTACAGCAGGTTGTTTTTCCAACCACAAATACTTTAGTAATGAGAAAACATTGTTAGTTAAACCCCTTAACTTTACTTTTAAAGGATTATTCATGTTATTAAGTAGAACATAGGAATCAGTTAAGACGTGTTTGTTAGGCCTCGGCGATTGACAGTGATGGAAAAGGCACCTGGTTAGAGTGTGAGAGAACAGAGTGGGTTACTGAAGCTGGTTGGGGATGACTGTTTGTGTTGTAGCACACAGCTCGCTCCGCCTGCTGTGGCGGGACGGGCCCTGCTCTAGCTGCCTCTGCTTTCGGGCAGCAGCGTCACAGTAGAGGTCACGGTAATCTACTTTGCTCAGCGCAGCGCAGCTCCATACAAAGTTGAATGCAAGAGCAGCCGCATTTAAATACAGGATTAGGTTTTTAGACCAAATATGGTGCACGTATACGGTGAATCCTGCAAAAGATTTTTAACATTCTTAAAATCTTTTTTTTTTTTTTTTTTCAGCTCACATTTTTGGTTTTGACTGAAGTGTATTTATCACAATCTGTAATTTATTTTTACTGGTGACATCTCACTCATCCTTTGTGAAAAGGTCTTTGTTGAATCATTTTAGGTGTTGCTTATTAGTCGGAGTATTTCTGGTTCTCGTTTCTATCTGTGTCTCTTTGTGGAGGAAGCGTACGCGCAGCGCACACCCCAAGGACAGTTGCTATATTTCCTGCCTTTCATCTGCAAGGCTTTTCATTGTACGTTCTTGCTCCAATTTGTATTTGAGGAAAGTGAAGCAGAGGTTTCTGCTTCAGAGTTTATAAAAATGATTCAGAGTCTTTCATCTGTGGAAACAACTTACTGGATAAACTTGTATAGATTTATCTTTGTTTAGTTTGTTTCAAATGATCTTTCAGTTATTCGTTTTTGATCAGATGTTATTATAAAAAATTGTTCTTAATATTTGGTGGAATATACTGTATAATGGAAAAGCCGAGGCTGTCAGTGAATTCTGCTTGACATAAATAAAGCTGAGAATAAGCGGAAAGCGCAACGAAACTACCTTCAGATCAACAAACACCGTCTCCAAGATGGAAATGTTTGAGCGTGTGTGACGTCGCATCGTTTGACCGAGAGCTGCTCGTGATTCTCCGTCATGTTTGTTTTCCATACTTGGAAAGAGGTTTGGTCGGGATGTGATATTTTGATCCTGGGGGTCACGCGGGGACAGCGGGTCTGAACGGACCAGAAGAAAAACAAGACGCGTCTCCACCACAACTGTAAACGCTGTTTATCCAGTATTTTTACTCTTCAGAACCCTGAATGTTAGAACGGGGATTTAAAATAGCATCAAAATTGACCTTTCTGAGTCTGAGGATGTGTGTGTACATCCCTCTGGATTGATTTGGGTCTGCATCAGATTAGATGTGTGTGTAAAAGGATATTAACCTGGTGCTGTCCACAGATTATGATTAATGAATTATACTAATCCAGTGGCTTTGCCTTACCTTGCAGTGTGTCACTTTGTTTTTAAAAGTCCAAACAAGCAGCGTGGAGCTGGTAGCTGTTTGGTATGCGCTCCAAGTTCTGCCCGCTTTGTGTTTTTAAGCACCCACATATCTATCTCTCTGTTTCTGGGTGGATGAATGGCCGTTTGTCAGATGTATTCTCAGTCACATGCTCCACCAAAAGTTATTTTTTCTTTTCTTATTTTCTTCTGACCAAGTTGCCACATTCCATTTAGAAGTGTTGTCTTTTTTTTTTTCAGCGAGGAGTTGTTGTTGCGATCTTTAATTTTACACAGTTCTGTTTTATTTTTAGTCTGCATGGCCGTGTCAGTTAACCTGCTGCATTAGTGGTGATTCAACCCCATTATTGGCTTATCCTCTAATATGTCACACTGCTATCTTCTATAGTAAAACACACAGTCCTTCCCTTCCCCCTCCACAGCTCTGCTGCTTTCACTCTCATACGCTCATTTGCTCAAACCCGCCGGTTTCACTATTGGTTTTCTGTTTTTAACGTGCTTGCGGGCTTGACAGATCTGTGTGAGCTGCACAATGTAAACACTATGCACAGAATGTGACGTAGGAGGAGGAGGGTTTCTTAAAGCAACAGATAAGAGCGCCGTTTCATCCTGTCTTTTCCTTCCAGCGGCCTCAGAGGGGCTTGTAGACTCCGACCCCGGTCCGAGCAGAGATCTCCCTCTCCTGTCTGCCGTTAACAGACTCAACCGGAGCTTAAAATAACCCCCCGGTTTGATTTAACCCTTCGGCGTCGGTGATGATGCTAATAGGATACAGTCTCAATCAGTTGTGAAAGGAAGCTGCTCTCGCATATCTGACCTTTTAAGATTTTTGTTTGTGAAGCACTTGGTGACAGTTTTCCTGTTTGTTACACACATTACTGCTTCAGGTTTGTTTCCTGTCACTGACTGAGATCAGAAAGAAACACACTTTGTGTGATATGAATAAGGAGTAATTAAGGTGAACATGAACCCAATTTTTTTTTTTTTTGGGGGGGGGGGTTCAGTTTCGGGTCACATGCAGTTAAGTGTTGACATTCTTTCCTGTGTGGCAGATAATTTACAGGCTTTCTTAAATCTCTGCTGAGGATGATGATGAAGCATTAAAAGCAAGCATTTAACACTTGATTCATGAGATGTAGTTGATTTAGTGAACAAACAATTTAACCATAAATATTTGACACTTTGTGTGTATATGTGTGTGTGTGTGTATACAGTTGTGAGACAAGTTTTCTTAACCGTCTTCTAGCATTGAGAGCAAGCACGAAGTCACCATCCTCACTGGACTCAATGAATTTGTAGTTAAGTTTTATGGACCACAAGGAAGTAAGTACTTCTCTCTGATTCCATCAAAAAAAAAAAAAAATATATATATATATATATATATATATATATATATATATATATATATATATATATATATATATATTTTTTTTTTTATAAAAAAAAAAAAAAAAAAAAAAAAAAAATATATATATATATATATATATATATATATATATATATATATATATATATATATATATATAAATTGGTTTCATTCAATAAAAAAACAATTAAAAACAACAAATAGATTTTAAATACTTTAAATCACAGTGAATTTTATTCTTAGGTGGTAATATTAGACAGTTTGTTGTGCTGAAACTTGGAGACGTTCTTTACATCTGATTAGGAATGTTGCATAGATTCTAATCTGGTATAAGTATAAATCAAAACAGAGACATCAGCAGGAAATGGTTGCATCTTTAATGCAGCGTTTGAGATGGAAGCCCCTCCCACTATCTGCTCCCACTGCAGTAAAGGAGGAAGAAGGTGTTTGACCCTGTTTGTGATGACTTGAAACCACCAAACAGAGCGACGCTGTCGTGTGTGTTGATGTACGCACTCGCTGTCATCCGTGTGCCGCTGCTTGCTTTCAGTACACGAGAGTCTTGTTACAGCTATTCTGGGCGAGCAGCACACTCGCTGAACTTCTCTCTCTCTCTCTCCCTCGTTTGATGTCAGTAAATTATTCCAGGAGATTTGAAGGTAAAGAATCCTCCGGTCCCGACGTGCATTAAGGCATGAAATGACAGAAAAGTGAGGCTCACAGCTCAGCTGTAGCGAGGAAAATTGACCCGACCGTGCACATAAAGGATGGGAACGGGATGTTAGATTAAATACAGTTTCCCCGTGCTCAGCTGTGTTCCTTCATGACTTCTCATCATCTTGCCTCTGTGCAGCGCCGTACGAGGGCGGAGTGTGGAAAGTGCGAGTAGATCTTCCTGATAAATACCCATTCAAATCGCCGTCGATAGGTAAGAGCTCCAATTTCACACGTTCCATGTTTCCAGCTGGTTTTCCTCTTGATTTACGCCGACTTCTTTCTTTTACCACTTTTTCAGGATTCATGAACAAGATTTTTCATCCCAACATTGACGAAGCGTAAGTCAGCGTTCGACGTGTCAGACGTTTTCAGATGACTCCACTGTTGAGAGTCTGTCTCAGTAAGGTTGTAGGTCGAGTTAACAAACGTCTGGCTCATAAGCACTCCAGTTTGCTGCTGCCATGATTCACTGTAAAGAGCCGTTAATCCACAGACACGGGCTAGTCAACACTCGTAGTCATGCAAGTGGGTGAGGAGTTACAGAGAAATGTATTTAATAGGTACAGGTTATTCTGTATTCATGCACGCAACGTTTTAGGATCTTGTGTTGGTTTAAAACTCCAGATCCTCATTTATCTGTTTTTTTTTCTTTAATTTAACACTTCTAACAAACGTAGAAGTTAACGCCAGGCACACATATAAAAACTGAACCCACAGTGATGGGCTTTGCTGATTTGTTGAAAGATTGATTTTAGAATGTATGTAAAGTGACACAGATTCCCCTCTGCTCTGCTAACTCTCCTCTCCTCTGATATCCAGGTCAGGGACGGTGTGCTTAGATGTCATCAACCAGACGTGGACAGCTCTTTACGGTGAGAGGCCGCACAGACGCTCGCGTTGAGATTGAGTTTCCTCATTAAGTGTTATATGTGAATAACTTCCAACACCCCCCTCCCTGACTCTGACAGCGGTGCGCTGTTGGTCCTGATCTACTTACTGAAGGGAAAGTAAACACTAACAAGGTCTCTTACCCAGCAAGGTCAGGAAACGTTCACCTCAAACGCGAATGATTTACCGTCTGTCAGCTGTTGGAGCTCACATGTTCTCTGTGGCAGCAGTGATGTTGTTTCTCACCCTTTTACTTTTCTTATTGTGTCTCAGCTGCTCTCCAGCTTGTCCTGCTTTCCTTTCATCATTTCTACTCCTCAAGGCTAAAGAAGCGCTGGAAAGTCGAATGGTTTGTCAGTATGACACCTAACAGCTGTTTGAGCATCATTTCTACAAGAGAACGTTCCAAACAAAAGAAAACGTTTGTTTTTCCTCAGATTAAACGGACACAACACTGACATCTAGGAGAAAAGAGAAGAATTGCATGTTGTCTGCGGTGAAGAGTAGAGGTGTCAAACTTTTGGTTTGGATTTATTGAAATTTATTTTCTCTTTTTTTTTTTTTTTTCTTTTCCCAAGATCTGACCAACATCTTTGAGTCTTTCTTGCCCCAACTGCTGGCCTACCCAAACCCCATTGATCCACTGAATGGAGATGCAGCAGCCATGTATCTTCACCGGCCAGAGGAGTACAAGCAGAAAATCAAAGGTTGTCACTGATAAAAATACACCGGGTTCAATTATCATTCGAAAACTGCTATCAGTTTTTAATTCGGTGCTTTTCTCCACAGAGTACATCCAGAAATATGCAACAGAGGAGGCTCTGAAGGAGCAGGAGGAGGGGGCCGGTGACTCGTCATCTGAAAGCTCCATGTCTGATTTCTCAGAAGACGAAGCCCAAGACATGGAGTTGTAGTAATAGGAGGGCTCCCCCATCCCACACCCCTCCTTTAACCCCTCACAGAGACTATATTTGATTTCCTAACTATGAAAAGAAAGCAGACTTATAATATTCATATTTAAACAAGTTGATTTTTTTTTTAATTTTTATTATTACTACTAAAACAAGGATTTTTATGGATATATATAGCCTTTGGTGTGTGTTTGACAGACACCCCTTCCTATCTGTAGTTGTTACCCCCCCACACACAGAGTTGTCATAGCAACTAAATCCATATTCTCCGTCTCCACGCTCTGCATTTAGCCAACCATATTGTATTCAGCGCTGACCGACTCTCGTGCGCTTCGGCAATTGCTCACCCAGGTCGCCACAGATGCTGTCATCTGGTCAAGATAGTATTTTTAGGACGGAACTTGATAACTTTGAGAAGAAGTTGCGTATTTTAACAATTAAATCTTACAGATCCACCCCCCCCTCCCTCTCTGCTGCGCACGTGTTGCTGCTTAGAGGCTCCTGGGTCTGACTTGCTGTTTTAACAATGACACGGTCAGTTGTCAGAAGCAGTGGAAAGAACCAGATTTTTCCAATTTTTTAAAAATGTTTTTGTCTTGTGTTACTGTCAGAGAAAAGATATACTCTTTGCAAATAAGAGAAAACGGGATTTTCGTTAAATCTATTATAGGACACGTAATCCTGCACCAGGTGTCGTAGCACATACAGTACATGCTCATTAATCTACTGAGAACACTCACTGTACATATCTGTTACATACAGATGGAGACATATCAGGAATAATTAGGTCTTATCTGGTTTAGGTGCTACTTCGGGTGTAAGTTTCCGTGCTCACCCTGCCTGCGTTTCTCCGTGCGAGAGTTGTCCTGGTCGTCGAATCTAGTTTAAAAACAAAGAGTTGTTTTAGTCTGTACATGCAGGTTAGTGCAGTTTCAGTCCTCCACACATTTCACTGCTGCTAGGAACCTTTGCTCCAGTGCATGCCCCGTTGTATCAGTCTGACCTGTGGTATGTGACGTGACTTTTTACCGAAACCTGCTCGGATCACCAGGTGGAAAGCGACACCGAATAAACGAGGAGTTAATTTCTCAAATACAAACTTCTTAAGTTACATGGACGTCTGTATCAGTGTGGTGGGCGAGGAAGTGGGGAAAACAAACAACACTGCGATTGGAGAATTTTTTGTTTTTGTTTGTTTTTTTCCTGCAAACTTTTATTACGTATATTCTTTAAATCTGTTTTCCGATGGGGGAGTCAAAATGTTTGGTTTATTTTATGTGTGTGCGCGTGTGTGTGTGTGTGTACAGCATATACCTTGTTCAATGATGATTCAGTGTTCAAGCTAAGACACTGACCTTTTTGAGGCTGATCGAGGTTAAAATTGCAGTGAAACTACCTAGAAAACCTCGTCCTGTCTTCACAGTAAGAATCACTTTGTGGCAGATTGTAGAAGGTTCACCTCTGATCTCATCTCCCTCTTCTGTGCCTCATCGTAAAAGGAGTGTGATTATTAAGGAACCCCTCCTCCCAAGAACAGACACGTTTTGAAGAAGCCATGGAGGTGTATAAATTTAGAAAAGCACATTGTTTTAACCCTCGTTTGAATTTTTCTCTTCATTCAGTAGGACTTTTTTCGTTCTGTTAAAAGATCTGGAGACGACCCCAGGACTGAGTGACATTAGGTTTATTCCAGCTCATAGGATTGTTAGTTTTTTATATTTCAGCATTTTCTCAGAGAAAAGGCTGTAAATCATCCAACATTCTGTTGGTCCGTGTTTTTCACACGTCAGGATAGAGTTAGATTTTCCGTGCGGTGACTTCAACTAAACATGTGATTAGAGTTCTGTAGTTTGGTATTCCTTCCTGATAATAAAACATTCACTGCTTTTCAGATTTTTAGTCTTTCTGTGATCAGACAGGACCGCTTGTTTCTCCACATCTGGGAAGTTGTACAGCTGAGGGGTTTCAGAAACGGGATGATGATGATGTCCTTGAAAAGAACCCGACCGATCCAACTTGTACAGAAATCCAAAGTGTGGCTCAGATTCTGTTTCCAATACAGAGACTCGTCTTTCTAATTATTTTTTTATTCTCCATGTCTCGGTCTGTTTTAGAATACCTGATAATAGTTTCCCTTATTCAACATGAGGAAGTGTAACTAATCCGCTTATATTACAGATATAAAACTAAAGGCTTCCCGAGTTCTCACAGTTTTCATCAAATCCTCCCATTAAATTTGATGTCGAAGTTTTTCTTTGTTTTGAATCGTCCCATTTGTAGCTCATAGTTTAATTAAATCACTCACAGGAGAACGTTTTATGAAGAGCCACTGTTTTCATTCTCAGTTTACCCCCCCACCAACAACATTGATGAAAAGATAAGATTTTTTTTTTAATTTTGGTGCAAAATCCTAGTTGTTTTTACATTTTTTTTTTTTGTATCTGGTGAGCAATAAATAGAAGATTTACTCAGTTTTGGCCTGGTGTTGCTCTGCTTTTAAGTGTTGCTAGATTTATTTGAATTCTACTACCTATTGTTGCATAATCACTTTCTTTTTTACAGTCTGGATTATCTTTTACTCGAGAACTTACAAAAAAAATGTCATCAGATGAGGAAAATAAGGATGTATTCTGTCACTGAAGTATTTATGGAAGGATTTTTTTTCCTTTTGTTTGGTTTTCACCACTTTGTCTCTCCTGCTTTGAGATCGCAGACTTGCAGATGATGTTCAAATAAAATCCCAAAGCTTTTGGACCATGAGGGTTATTTTCCTCTGCTGAAAGGACGAAACACCTCAGCTGTGGCTCGTCTGTCATTAATCTGCAGATAAAGATGTTCAGACTTCTTCAGCATCACCACAAGGGAAAAAACAAACAAACTCTTTCATTTGTTGACTGTTGTCTCTTTGAACAGTTGCATGCTTCAGGTTTAAATGAAAGCTCACACCTCCCATCGTCCCACCTTTTGAGATTATTCCCCTTCGCTGGACATTAAGCACACAGCATGGATCATCATAGTTTTTTATTTCCATAAGTGAAAAACGATGTATTTGGTACATATTTGCGTGACACTTGAGGGTTTTGAAAAGTCCGATACTGTTCTTACTTTTATTCTCTTATTTGCCCCGCCTTTTTTTTCCTTGTGAAGTGGGCATGCTTGTCAAAATGACAAATGCTCCCTATTAATAGGCTTCTATAATCTCATGAATAGTTGTGTATAAAATAAACTGTTATAACTTCTTTTTTTAATAAAAATATTCATTGTGGAACAGCTGTCTTTTCTGATTATTGATATTTGTTTTTTTTTACTTGTAATATTATTCTAAAGTTTCTATTCTTAATGTATTTATAGATGTTCTCATGTCCTGGTCTGTCTTCAGGTCTTTTGACAATATTTCCTTTTAGACCAAAACAATTTTGCCAGTGAAGACAATTTATTGAATATTGTTGTTTATCAGGTGCAAAACATTTAGCTGCCACAAGGTGTCAGTATGACACTGTTCTTCACTTTATACATAGCAGTCCAGTGTATCCTGGTTCCTACCTGAAACCTCAGACAGTCTGAAATGCAGGTAATGAACGATGATCTAAGAGCTGAATTTTACTTCTTAAGTATATTTGTAGTTAGTATGTCAAACTGATTTAAATATATTGTGGTCTTTTACTTCCTGTGTAGAGAGGGACCTGTACAGCTTTGTCTTTTCAGAAATCACACTCGAGCTGGTATTGGACTTTTATTTTGAAGGCGTGCATTAGTGTGAAATTAACTTTAAATGGAAATATTCTGAACATCCAGCGGTGCTCCAGATGATGGTGCTGCTTCCTCCTTCCTCTGTCTCCCGACCCCACCCCCCTGTATAATCACAGCAGGGGAAAATAAATGCTGTGACATAAGGCTGTTTAATCCTCTCTCTGAAAAATGTATTCTGTCACGCAGCAGTCCGCTCTCTCTCTTCCTGTTTGTCTTTATTGCAGCTGCAAAGCTGAGACATCAAATGACTCTCCGGTTTAAATCGCTCCGATTTCTTTGTTCGTTCTTGTCTTTTCATGTAATCTCTTCTCTTACCTGCTTTAAAACTGACAGAAAGATTAGTTTAATTAATTTTTTAGGCTGTTGTGTATTTAGTTACCTCGTATTATAACCTGTTGTCTTTCTCTATCTCCCATCTTTATCTTACACCCAGTGCCAGGTCACAAGCTCCAGCGTGTCTTTAGCAGAGCCCCAGAGCGTCCTCATCACAGCCAGGAATGTCAGGCAGGGGATTGGTGTAAATCTGGGTGCCAACAAATATAATGTGCAAAATGGGGGGGGGGGATCCCTGATTGCAGCTATAGGGATATAGAATAACATGAACCCCTGCAAGGAAATGTTTAAAAATCAAATCAGACTCATGTGCTTTGAATTGTGAATGTTTATGAAGGTTTTCTTAGAACTTAAAAATTAGAGCATCATTTACAAACATACTATATTTCAGTCTCCTTTGCTGCCTGCTGTTTATGTCCAACTCAACTTTCCCTGCATCAGAGGAGGAGGGATGGAGGGATGGACTGAAGGAGGGAGGAGGGAGGAGGCTGCCTCTCCACTGCCCTGACCTCCAGAAGTCCAGCAACCTGAGAAGCTCAATGAAATATTTAAAGCTTCAGTTTTATCTGCAGTGCGTTGCTCGAGACAAACTGTGGGTCTTCATGACATAATGCCAAAGCCAAAAAGCAGCCGTCTGATTGGCTGAACAGGAAGGTCATGTGTCCTGTGCCACTGTGGCCTTTTAAGGCATTATGAAGCCCTGAGGCTCCACATTAGACTCATGAGCTGTCTGCTGCGAGGTCTGATCAATCACTGGCAAAGCTTTTAGCAGTAAATGTGTCTCATGGAAGTTGGACTCAGGTTGGACTCTTCCCGTCCACTTTCAGAACAGAAACTTTTAAGCCAATCCATTGCTTATTTATTTGAAATGAGTATAATTCTAGTCAAGTTCCTAGTTGATGAGAAGTTGATGGCACATCAGCCAATTTGGGGGACCGTCACCATCAGACAGACAGGGTGTCGGGTTCCTCAGGCTGGGTTGTGGCTTTGGGTTTGGATCTCTCAGATTACAGCTCTGTTTCAGAGTTACAGCGACGGCTGCAAGCAGAAGGATCGTCACTGGGTTTTTATTTTACTGTGACATGAACTCCTGATTAACATCCTCCAACCATCTCTGCAGGTGGCTTTGAGGAGACGACAAAAAGATGAGATATGAAAAATTAAATAACAAAAAATCTTCACCAGAGTTCTGCAAAATGCAGGTTCAGGTTTATATAGCAGCCTCATTTCATCTCTCTCTTTTTTAATCCGACCATGTTTATTTCTTTTTACATGATGCTGTGGATTTGGAACAACTCGACCTCTTTTGGACAAGAGTAAATCTAAACATTTAAAGAATCATAGTAACAAATAAAAAATACATTCCTGCCATTAAACAATAAAAAAATCACATTGACAACATTTTTTTAAGAAAAATTTCAAACTCTGTTTTTGTTTTAGTTCATATTTACTTTGTTTTATATTAAATACTTTGTGATTATTAATTGTGTTTGTTGAAGAATTGGAGACTCTTTATTGTGTTCTGCTCATTTTTTTTATATGTCGTCAAATTTCATTTTGTTCTGTATCATTTTGTTTACTAAGATGAACTTATAACATTTATTTTTATTGTGTGTTTTCCTATTTGCGCTTCACTTTTTCTAACGCACAGCATCAAATTATCAAACATATTTGTGTCTACACTCAGTTTTACTGCATTATTATTTCATCGTAACGCCTGAATCCCTTCAGCAGGAGCTGCAGCGTCCATCTGATCCCTCCTCTGGCACCTGGTTCATCGGGATCCATCACTAAAGGACCAAATGAGTTTTTAAAATATTCATAACGAGCTACTCATGTCCTATACAAGCCCGAGTCTCGCGCAGCTCCGGTTTCAGCAGGTGGAAACCATGTCAAGGCTCGTTGAGGCTCGGGGTTCCTGCTGAGCTGCACCGACCCGGATTGATTTCACCCCGACTGTTCAGTCTGAATGGAGTGAAACCAAAACCAGCACCATCACCTCTAAATATTAGACGAGTGTTGTCCTCTTAGTTATCTGCCTAATTATCAGCAGTAGGTAAATGGACTCTGGCTGTCCATCTGAGAGGAGCGTGGGCAGAACTCGCTGCCATATATTAAGCATCCAAACGCCAAACAGGGGCACAGTTCTGGCTCGCTTCGGTTCGGATCGGCCTTCTTCGGTGATGCGCAGCTTTGCGTAAAGGGGAGGATGAAGCAAAGGCCCAGAGCTGATTCCAGAACTACCACCAGAACCACAGCAGGTTGTATCAATCTGAACCGAATCATTTAGATTAACAACTAAGCTCTTTAGTGATAATATATATTTATAACTATATATTCCCACGATTCGTGTAGCAGTAATGGCAACACGTTGTGCGTCTGCAGGGTGCGCGCTGTGGCGCAGGCTTTAAACGCATTGCTTGATAACCATTAGCCATCTGGACATGATCATTTGATCTTGCAGCATCTCGAACCAAGAAGAGCAGGCTCAACAGCATCAGCCAACTAAATCTAATCCCGAGTGGATGAGGGGGGGCTGGGACGATGTACCGCATAGCTCGGTTTGTTATTTCAAAATCCATGTCAGTGGAGGCTGTTACTGGACCACGGGTTTTTTTTTACTGTGCAGCCAGTCGAAATGGAGAAAATATATTTTTCCTCAGTCATTTTTTATCATCTGCACGAAAAGCCTCGTGACTGCAGGATCTGATAGTTGCACGAGTTAAAAACAAAAATCCACAGGCCTCCAGGCCTCACACATCAGGCCTGTGGCTGATTCATAAGAACATGCCACATCTCAACCATCACAATGTGCACGTGCCTTTTCTCAGTTAAATGCACCGATTCGCCGTTAAGTCAATTAAATAAAGCTGCTTTAATGTGTAAAAAATTCAAAATGTAGCTAGCTGCTGTAAAATGAATTTGAACAGATTATACAGAAATAACATTGTCTTGATGTCTATTTTAGGAAAAGAAATGTCCCTTCTGTGGTTCCGTCAGAAAAAAAGGGGTTTGATCTCAATTATTTGCAAAGAGCGTTTAATCCGAAAAGACCCAACCAATCCTCATCCTCTCAGGCTGAGACTGTCTCTGGGTTAAAACGGAGTCGACCCACCTTAAAAAAAAACAACGTTTCATGTTAGGAAGAAAGAAAACACATTGTTTTAAATACACCGATGTAAATCTCTGGGGTCCAGCAGGAGGAGAGAGACTGGATGGAAGAGGTTTGAGTCCCGCATAACAAAAAAAGTCTTCAGTCTTTTATTCTCTCAGAGCGTTGGCTACTTCAGGTTCCCACGTTTAACTCGTTTTCCGCTTTAGCAGAAACTTTAACGTTACAAAACATGTCCGCTATTCAGTGAACAAATTATTAGAAAACAACCAAAGTTTAAAAGAATGAAAAAAAAAATCATCCATAAGCACAAGTAGGTTGGAGTTACGTGCGGTTCTTTGTGTGTCTGCGCCTTTAAAAAGGTGGACGCGGTACGCTTCTTTCTGCCAGTGTGCAGTTCAGGACGCGCAGGTAAAAAAAAAAAAAAAGGGAGGAGGCTGTTTGGAGGGAGAGGAAGGCGACATGAGAAGAGAGGAGAGGAGCGCAGAGGAGAGCTGAGTTTGACATTTGATACTCAGGAAGTTCAGAACTCCTCTTGGATTTCTTTTGTTTCATTGTAATTCTGCGACGATGCTGCCGGCAACGCGGAGCGGAGGCTTGTGTCACTTTAACGCACCACCATTAACAGCGGAAACCCTTTAAATGATAATGATAGGTTCAGGACTATAAAACGGCTCCGACTTCACAGCATGTTGCGGTCTCAGATGTGACGAGAAACAACGATGGAGTCCAGAAAAAGGATGAAGTAAGCGACACTTTGAGTTCTATTTCCACTTCTTTATAAACGTCAAACATTTTAACTTCTTTATAATTAATAATCAGAAACACCTGCGTAATCAGCACAGCTGGGCGCTGAAATGTAAAAAAAAAACGGATTTATTCTCAGAAATTTTCATTGTTTTGAGTTAATTGTCTCAAAATCAATTTATTTATCGATCTGTTGACTAATTTAGACATTAAACAACAATTTGTTTTTTATTTGTCTAATCCGATGGCTCGAGCCTGAAAATACAACATACACTTTATATAAGCGACATTTTATCACCAAACTAATAACAGAATAAAAGAAATGAAACAAAAGCAGAATCTGACTGCGTCACCTGCGATATTTTCCTTTAAACTGAGTTAAATAGTTTTTATTCGTTGTCATTTTCGATCATTTTCAGGACTCGTGCTGCGTAATCTTCATCACGTTGCACCTGCTTTTATTTGCCTTTTTAAATGCATCTAAAATGGAGATCCGATCAAAGTGGACGTTTTAAATCGTAATTCTGCAGATTAAGACTCAATTTGGCCTCATGGAAACTCGCACAAACGCTTCTTTAGAATAAATAAACAGCAGTTTAAACATGTCAACGTGATCTTCTCATTCAAAAACTTGCTGCAAATATGCAAATTTTTTATCGTTCCATTAAACTTGTACAGGTCAGACATCCCTGATTACATGACTGGTGGTGAATTTACTGCTGCAGGATCTTATAGATGAGCTATAAATCCTCCTGAAATAACCGTGAATTTGAGGACTTGCAGGTCTTTATTGAGACAAATGCGATTATGTGCGGAGGGGGGTGGGGGGGGGTTGGGAGCATGCAGGCCAGCACAGACCAAAAAGCTGAATTGAAGTTAAACTTTCATGTTTTCTAACTGTCTTTGACAAATTTTAAAATAAAAATATATTTTATTTACACATAATGATAAATAATTAATCTTTTTAGAGCTTAACATGAGTCAGTTTAGCTCGTTTATTTCCGTAGCAGATTTCAGAGACCTCCAATTAATCAAAGTGTGGTGGCTATGGAAAATCTAATAAATATAATTGCAGTTTAACAGCTGTCTTTGATAACGTTTCGGTGCACAATGCCTGTGTGTGTCCACATATACACACACACACGAGCATTTATATAACTCTGTGCCCAGACTCAGGAATAATTTTGTATCTGTTTGAATAAAAAAAAAAAATCATCCTGAAGTTTTTAAAAAAGCAGCTTTACATTTGTTGTTTCAGGATGTGTTGTTTGTTCCCCCACTTTCATAGAAACTTCTGTCTAAAAACGTGTTACAAAAAGTATTTTGAACTCAAGTTTAGGAAAAATAAGATGTATTCAACCTTTAAAGGACATAAGGTTGTTTTTTTTTTTTTTTTTCTTTTGCTTGGCTTTTTAGTGGTATTGATTTCTCCAGGAAATGGCAATGGGAGTCTTGCTCAGGGAGCCATTTGGGCGTCTGAGGAATCACTTAGTACATGGTTTGATTGCTGGGATCAATGGGAGCTCCGATCACTGCAGGGCCCGCAGTGCAGGGAGCTAATGGCTGAACCAAGGGTGGGGCGTCTGGGCCCTGGCAGGACAGAGCTGAGGATGATCAGTTTCCACCATTCAGATTATCTACAGCGACGCTTTTGACAACACATTCAAGGCCAGGAAACGGATGGAAGAGTCTGACTTTGCTGTGGCATCAAATTCTGCAGATTTATTCTTAAATTTAACGTACAACGGAGGATGATTCGCATTTTCAGGTGCACATGAGGCGCAGTTTTGTTTCTATTTAGCAGTGACCACAGCAGGTATTTTACAGTGTCCAGCCTTTGTCAGTCCACTTTCTGACAAACAACAAAAACGAGTTAATATCACAGTTGAGACGAAAACTCAGACGTCCTCGTCTCCTTCAGTTTTTATCGTAAATATCTGCAGAAATCTGAGATGAATATTGGAAACTTGATCTGCAGAGGAGCATTGACGGGGAATCTAAAACACCAATCTGAGTAAATTAGGAGGTCATCTTAAAGGTCTTTTGGACTCGAACGCTAGAAGAGATTAACTCGAAGGCCCTCTGTGTGCCAGTGTAACATCTGACAGTTACAAAATAAAAAAAGCATTTTTTTGACAAACATTTGTTTTATAAGTCTGTTAATCAGCTGGTGGGGCTTTTCACTGAAAATATGTATTTCCTTTGGTCTGAAATCCCAAAATGTTTTACCGAAAGGATCAATGATTTTCAAATCTGATATTTGTTCATTGTTGAATCGAGGCTTGAACAATAAAAATCACCCAGTTACTGTCATCTTAAAGCTGCTTGTGTACATGTAACAACATTCGATGTCTACCTTGTTGGTTAAATATAACTCTGCATTCCCGGAAACCCTGAAGATGGCCGCGCAGGTGATTAGCACTGAAAAGCTATGAGGGTGTCTGCTCACCCTCAGGATTGGTTGGACTATATATTTAGTCGAGACACAGTAGTCTTTGACCTGTTACTCAATGTCTGGATCAATCCACCGCAGTGCAGCGCATCCTGAGGGAAGCTGCGTCACTGCAACGCTGACGACTGCTTCTCCCTTTTTGTTTTTTTTTTTTACCTTTCTGACATGTTCTTTCTCTCACTTTTTGAATCTCCAGGCTGTTCCTCCCAGGTGGGTCTAGTTTGCATAGTTTTGCTGGGCGGACTGTCTTGACTGGGTGTTGGGGTGATAATGACTCCTGTTCTGTGTATGGCACTGGTAGAATTCACTGTGAGAGCTCACTATCAGTGAATTACCATAGGGCCATAAACAGAGCAGAGAAAGAACCACTTGATGGTGCTCATCCATGGCGGCTTACTGTCCCTCTGCTGTGCTTGTGTGTGG
>SSNP01000210.1:31756-83363 GCA_006937955.1 Pachypanchax playfairii | reverse complement strand
AAAAAAAAAAAAAAAAAAAAAAAAAAAAATTCAAAAAGGAACTTTTGGTCTAACTGTATAAAACAAACGTGCATAACGAGGTTTTAAAATGACCTGTTGAGAGCCATCGTGACGGTGGCTCCAGGCTGGATCTCTTGACTGGCAGCAACCGCAGCTTCAGCCAGTGAGGCTACCGCCTGCGTGGCCTCGGATGCTTGAGTTGTTTGGATTGTCATCTCGCCGCCCTGCAGAGTGGCCCAGTTCTGCTCCACCTGGAGAAAAAGAACCAAAAAACACAAATATATGTACACTTCTTGTGATTTTCCATTAAATCCACCTATTATACTAATATATTTCTGAGATAATAAATGTGGTCTGTTACCTCTCCGTCAGTCACAGTAGAGTAGTTAACCTGCGCCACTGTCACACCAGGCAGCTCGGAAGCATCTGCTAATGTAGCAACTGTGTGTCCTGTCCCAACCTGAGAGAAGTATGTAAGCTGAGTAAGTTCAATTTAAGGACATTTTGCTACTTGACTACTGTGAGGAAATCCTGGTACCTGGATAAGTGAGACGGTTCCATCAGGGTTGCTGATGGTCTGTACGACAGTCTGTGAGGGCACAAGGTGAGCTATGCTCTGTGCAGTGGTCAGGTGATGCTGGGTGGTGGTTGTCGCTGTTACTTGCTGATCTTCGAAAGCATATAACAAATCTTCTCTGCCGTGCTGCTTGTAGCAGTTCTTCACTATAGTCCGTAGCGCCTGCGTCCAAGATACCTGAGGGAGCACAGATAGTTCAGAAATGTGTATTTATTTTTAAACGACAGAATTTGAGGGGGTCCAATGACAACAACTCCTTGCTAAATTATTTTGTTAGTGTCCCTCTTTCTTACTCTTTGTTTCTGCTCCTCTGTGCGGACATCGCTACGAACGTTGGCCCAGGGGATGTCGTCAGGCCACCACACTGGCTTGCAGCTCTCCTTACCCCAGCCGGGCTTCCCCCTGCCAGTGGAGTACTTCAGCATCTCTGGGATGAACGCTCGCAACTGGGCCTAAAAGAAAATCAAAGGAGATGTTAAAACATCAAAATCTTTCAAGTTAAGTGCTGACACACATGGGAACACACACGCCTTTGAGTCTACAGCAGGAGGCATGTATCGATCGTTGGCTTGCTGAGGTGGGTCGAGGGCTGCAAATAGAAATAGGGGTTCTAAAAAGGAGAATGTGTTTATTAGAAAACCAATCTATCGCTGTGGCACCAGACTGAAGACGGATCCCACAAGAACCTCACAAGTCTGGCCGTAAGCCCGTCCAAGCACAGCCTCCAATACAATCACTCTGGATTTGGATCAGGACTAAGAAGTAAACCTGCATCTCAGGATCAAAAACATTTGCTTGACTTAGAATAAAATAGTTGCTGAAACTGACAGTGCAAATAATAATGAGAGCTGTTAATAATGTTTTATTTATTTGTGTCAAATCAGGAAATCATAAAATCTACAAAACCTCTTCACAAATGTCATGAACATGGCTTAAACACAAAAAGCAGAAATGCAGCACTGCTGACATGCTGCAGTGGGGGTTTAGTGCCAATGTCCTCAGTGTCCTGGTAATATGCACGCATCACCAGGGGATTATATTGCACAATGAGGCTCTGCAGCGTCTGCCTACCTTGACATCACGGGCTAAATTTGGTTCTGGGAGAAATAAATCCCTTCCTCTTGCCCATTAGACCCCCTTTCCTGACAAAAAAAATACAAGCCACCTTTACGCGGATTCTCAGTGAATCAAACAGTGAGATGGAACAAAATGGATCTCGCTAGAAAATGGAGGGTCAACTCTTAATCACAAAACAGAAACTACATCTGTTGACTGAAATGACATCGCTCCACTTCAGCTAACAGTGGGATGGCAGCTTGGATTATCCAAAGACAAGGACTTAGTAGCAAAGGGATTCTTGCATTTCCACCTGTGGGTGATGCGGATGTTTGTGTGCAAGGCCAGATGGCCTAATTAAAGTGGCTAGTTAGTTAAGTGCCAAGTTGCCTTCATGCCGACTACCCCACCCCCAATCTTAATCCTCAAAGCAGTGGTCCAATCAGAGTTTAGAAAGCCAGCTATGTTGCTGGGTCCCTGAACTTAACAAGACTAGGCAGTAATTATAGGCTCAGACCAGACCTGGAATCACCTGCTACAGATGCTCTGTGTAACTTCAGGGAAGGGGACTCAGCCTTTGTGTGCAAAATCCACTGCTGAAACATTTTAAGAATAAGTTCCTCCTGATATCAATCATAAGAATCAACTTCCTGGTCTTTCCCAGGTGGGTCAGTGTTCTGAATTTCTATAAATAACCAAGCGAACATCAGCATCATTCTTTTTGTCTTTGCCATTGCAAAAGAGTCAACAGGTTACCTGAAATATTCTCATCATACAACCTCCAGAAAAACAAGCACTGACTAACACCAGGTCTTCAAGGGTTTATCTGTCCCCAGCATTGGCTGCCTCACTCCCGGAGCTGTGGACTGTCTCTGAGGGCCCATGATCATGCCGGGGACAATGATCCACAGAGTGCGTCAGCAACAAAGGGGACAACAGAGTAAACAAGCTGGCTTCCCTTGGGTGGAAGCGAGGACTCAGGCAGCCAGCGGTGCCGATGCTGCAGCATAAGCCCTGCCAAGAGCATCTGACTCCGCATCTCATATCAGAACAAGGAGGTTTCACTCACGTTCAAGTGCTGACACTACCTATGTATCACAGATGTCCCTTATTTATACTAAATACTCATAATGTACTTACAAAACATTACTTAGTACAGAAAAGAAATACATTGACAGAGGTACATATGGGCACCTAATCTTTTAATTATGTTGGCTGAGCTACATATAAAAAATAATGATCATTTTTTTGACTCGTTAGCAGCTAGCGCCCTCTACTGGGAGAACTGATTTTATATTTTACATTTTTACAAGACTATAAAAAAACCTTCAGCTCTTTATTTTATTGGTAGATATATGATTTTATTTACTTTCTGATTGTGGTCCTTAAAGTGGAAGGAAGCCTCACCTGGGTCATCTTGTCCACTGAGACTGGGATGCCATCAATGGTGAGTGGGGGCAGCTCTGATGCCAGCTCTCCACCAGCAGGGGCGTGCTCAGCGAGGGCATTCTCCAGGTCTTCTAACATCATGCTCTTATACTTTCTCACCTGCAGATAAAGGAAGAGGATCATCACAGGCTCAGATTCATGGGGCCATAACCCCAACAGCACATGCAGTAGGAAGATTTGATTATTCCAAGAAACACTGTGCTGTAGACAAATGTGTTAAAGGTTAATAATAATACTCACAACATTCTCCAGAGGAGCAGCACCAAACACCTTGAACACAGGGTTTGGTTTGGAGGGGGAGACACACAGCACTATGGCCTGCTGACCCACTCTGGTGGTGTACTCATCCAGTGTGGCCCGCAGTTTCCTGTAAACACATACCGTCTCTTTACCACTTTCTATACAAGAAAACAAGGTGAAGATATTTTTTGGGGGTAGAAAAACTCACCTGAGGAGACGGGTCTGTTGCCTCTTACGGATTGAAGGATTGGATTCAAAGATGTGAGGCCTTTTTCTCTTTTTACCCGTCGCCACGGCAGCAGCAGCTGCCATGCCTACTGGTCCTGACAGAAAAAACAAGACTCAAGTTTGACTACTAGTAAAAATAGATAAATAAAATCAGATCACATTGAACACCACAGAGAACATTGTATATATTTTTTTACAATTTACATTTTTCTTTTTGACTCGTCTGTTTAGTAAGCTGACTGTGGCAATATATCTTGATAAGCTCAACGTGATTTTTGAATATTAGTTTGAAGTTTTAACAAAACCTACAGCAGCTCAGGTTTTTATTAGAAATGGACCAAAGTGTCAGAACCTCAACATAAAGAGTTTTGGCACCACCTGCTGTTTAACCATGAGTCTCACACTTAACCGAAGCAGTTCAAATAGCTTCCCTTTAAAACCTTGTTTTATACATTTTACTTGCAAAGCAGATTTGTTATTTATGCACATTACTTTTTAAAGATTAACTACTTGGGAACCAACAAACTGGAATTTTTTTGTACTAAAAAAGATCTGATGTTAGACATACCTGCAGCAGCAAGGTGAGCAGTGACCTCATCAGTACCAGCTGAGTTGAGGATGTCCGTATCATCATAGGGGTCGTCGTCCGGTGAGGATGTTGAGTCCTCTTCAGCGCTCATCATAGAAGCTTCTGTATAGGTGGTTACATGTACCTACACACAGGGGTGGGGGCACCAGGTAAAGTACTTTTAGCTTTCCAGACTAATAGTCAATACACAGTATATTAACAAAGGTTTTACTTTGCTTTATTATGTCGTGAAAAAGTGCGCTGGTTAGACCTGGCTGACGGCACTGGCCTCGATGGTGGTCATGTGCTCGGTCTGGTTAATGGTGTGCTCATCCATTTTCAGCCACCTACACAGCTAGGTCCACGCTGTAATTACTGAGAAAAGGAAATGATGACATGAAACACCAGGTTCATGTGAGAATTAGTTCAACCACGAAACAGTTCTAAAAACACATCAATGTCATCAATGTAGTTTTGTTGATGAACATATGTCCACTACATATGATAGGGCTGCCAGTCATTTTATCAATGACTTTATTACTGACAGTAATAGTGTATGAATTATCAGGGTAAAGATAACTTGGTTTTCAGCTGTGCAGTTTGCTACAGCAACCCTGACTGCCCATGAAATGGCAAAAAATGTTCTTTGCAAGCTGATCTACAGCTTGAACAGTTTACTCTTATAGCCAACCCAACTTGTTCAGCAGCAGCTTTTCTGTAAACAGTTTCTCATGGACCAAGTCCGAGGCAGCGATCTGACATGTGTTTCTCAATGCATGTGGCAGATATAAAAGATTATACACATTTAGGCATTGGGAAACATAAAACTGCCACTTAGACATAGATTTGTTGGGCAGAGCATAATTTTAGCTTGATCTAATGAACCTTTCAACACTGTTAATATTAAAATATATGTTGATCAGTTCCTCCTACATGAACACTGTGTTTTATTTATGGCACATATTTGAGATTATGAGACCAGAATAAATGTGATTTTAATGTGTTTTTTTTATCTAATGAATAAAGTAAGTTTTTGACAGTGAATGATTGTCTAGAGCAATTTTTTTAATTCACCATTTAGGTCTAAAATTTTTTAGTTACCTGTGTTTAATGCTGTCATAACTCTCGACTTGTTGCAATGTTATAATGTCTGTAAATCTTATTGATACTGCAAATACTTTTGCAACTCTATATCTACCGAAATCCTCTTAATATATAAAATGAATACACCAATGTATTAGTAATACTAACTATAATACTATTATTAAATGGTATTAACTCGTTTAAGTGTGAAGCTTTATTCAATCTTAAACCACTTTAATTTGATGTATAAACTACATAATACAGTGGGTTGAAAGGGTGAAATTAAACACTCATCATGAATTTCAACAAAACATTTCAAACTCATTCATACATTGTTATACACTTCAAAGTTTTTTTTATTTTAAATGGAAAAGGAAAGGCGGTAAATTGAAACGGATTCTCAGTTTGGACAGTCGACGTTTGGAAATCAATGAGAAGATGCACAATGACATAAATATGTACATGTTTAATTACTGACATAGTAGGCAACAATGCTTATATATCGTAAAACCAAACAAGAAAAGAAGATTTGCTCATGCACGGGCAGCGTTCATTACAGTCGGTTACAGTGGTGTTATGCTAGTTGGTTGTTTTCCTCAGCTAAGCTAACAATGTCCTACATTTGGCTAATTAGCTCTCCAGCTAACCATTTAATACAGTCGGTTATATAAATGGGTGATAACTGTGAAACAAAAAGATTATTCTGTTAATGCAGCTTCAGACATTAACAACAAGGATGCCTGCGCACAGCTAAGATAAAGCACAGAAACACGAGAGCTAGCTTAAATCCCGCGCAATATGAAACGAAAGCGAACGTTATGGCAGGCCCAGCGGCCTGCGTCTCTTTCCACTCTCAGAGCTTTAGGTCGAAACGCGCCAACAACACAAATCCACCCAAAATACACATTTATCTTAAAAAACAAGCTTCTGTCAAACAGCTAAACAATCCACATTCTTCGCCCCAACGCTGCCGGGTTCGATGATGCGGCTGCGCCGGGGCTGAAATAAATGGAGATTGCGCGGTAGGGCACTAACCTTAGAGCGGCTGCGCTACTTCGGGCCTGCGCTGTGCGGCGGGGATGGATCCGGGCTGAAGACAGAGGGGAGCCAGCAACTAAAACACAACGAGGACAGCGCATACAACAGTGAGTCAGTGATGCCTTCAAGTGCGACCTCACTGTATTTCTAAATCCAGGGACAACTCAACACAAACGTATTGTAGTGGATAGAAATTTCACATTGCGGACATGTTTGAGCGAACAAAGCTTTACATATGTTTTCAGGATTTAAAATCTAAGCATTCAAACCGATTGAAACTATGTAATTTGTGTTTGAATGAAGGAAGTTACATTCAGGATACTTTAAATATGTTGACAAACCAGTGGGAAAATGCTTATATGTAAAAGCTGACCCGACAAAGTGAATAGAAATTACTACATGGGAGAATACATGAGTAAAATAAGTTTATTTCAACAGCTATTAACGTGTAACCAAAAACGACAAGTCTGCTCTCAAATACTTCCCCATTTACGCATTTTAAAGACACCGATGAAAAACTTGAATATTCAATCACAGTTATTGTGCTTTTTTAATCAAATCAGAGATAATTGTACTCTTATTCAATTGTAGCTTATATTCCCAACAGTCAGTGAATGCCACATTAATACTTGGTAAACCACGCCCCTATTCCGAGCTACTTTCCGGGCTTTCCTGCAAGGAAATTCTTTATAACGTCAACACAATAATGTGCCATTACAGTAAGTGAGATTCTCAATAATATCACAGAAATAAGTTTCAAAGAGCAGATTTAATCTCAGAGGTTGTTGCGTTTAAAGGAGAGACTCAAACAACACAAGCGGAATGAATGAAGATGCGTTAATTGTTTACACCTGTGTCAGTCAGGCAACCTGTGCAACGTTTTACATGAATACATCTTTACGTTAGTATGCTTTTATCTATCTTTTGTTTTTCTTGTTCACAACTTTGGTTATGAGGTACCATTAGATTTCACGTTTAATTAGTTTTCTTGGTTGTTGTTTTTTATTTTCATGGAAACAGCTTGAAGTATTAAACGAGCGTGAACTTATTGTATATAAAAGTACTGCACAAGTAGCAGCTTCCAGTTTTGTTACAGTTTTGTCAATATTATTGGTACCCGTTAACCTTTTTATCAAGTAACCTGAGGGGAATCACATATGCGTCTTTCTAAAATTCAGGTCACCGCATGTCCTTTTTAGAGTAATTTCACCAATTTCAAAACAACATGAACAATTGACTTACAAGTAACCTGGTTACTAATAATTATCTATAAAAATGGACACCCCTGATGTCATTAACTGGGCTTTACTGCTTCCTCAAACAGGGTTGAAAAACGTGTGATGACCAGCTTCTGATCTGATGAGAAGTAAGCTGCAAATAGAAAGTAAGTCTCTGAACATGATTTTTTTTTGGCATGACTAAAATGTGTTCTATATGTTACACTTCACTGTGAGTCCCGTAGAGGGCAGCGTTACATTGCAAAGTGTGCTTGGAACTCAGCCCTTCAAGTTTGTTGTGACAGGAGTTGGCAAAAGGGCCACACTGATGCAGCTCTCCTCAGGTACCCTGGCATATATTCAAGATGATGGATGTTTCACTTTAGTGCATGATGACAGCAGCTTATGTTTGTGTCTTGGTAAATGTCAGCAAGTATCATATTCAAAAATGTGGCAGGAGAGTGCTGCAGGGTGTTATTACACATTTTACAGTGTCCGTACCTTGTAACTGACCTTCTTTCACTCTGCCACCCCCCTGTCTGTCCATCTGTCTGTCACAGCTTTCTGCATGAATAGACTGGATGCTGTGTTGTCATTGTCTTGCCTGCATGATGGATAAATCAGTTAGGAAGAGATGGGTATACTTTGCTGCTTGCACGAGGGTTGACAGATTAAAAGGAGTTTGCTGATTTTTTCTTGCACCAATTGAGTTTTTGGATGAACTGTCAGTCTTCTGTTTTACCTAACCTGGACTCTAATCTGCTCTGCATCACAGCTAACGTATATTCCCAAAAAGATTATTTTATTGTAAATAGTTTACTTTGTTTTTCAAGGGCATTATCAAGCCAGTTCTGTTCTATAGGTGATGTTATGGTATGTGAGAAACCAGGAGAATATAAACGAACCAAGATCTTATTATTCGCTGCTATTCTGCTTCCCCCTACGTGGGCAGTGGATAGCTACAGATAAACCTTGCAGCCTGGGGGTCTGGAATCAATAATGGATGTAATTGGTGAGCTGGAAGTGAGGATAATTGAAGGTAATTGTGGAACCGTCACAAGCCTTGGAGACGGGTCAAGACAGAGAAAAGAAGTGGAAGATGGTGGGGATGTGAAATGATGCTCATTGTTCCGTGGTATATCTATACCCAGTGTAGACAGCTTTATGTGGCGACTGTGCCACAGTCATTGGCCCACTCCATTTTAAATCCAAAAATGTGGGTAAAAAAAGACACCGTGTAAGGGTTCAAGGATTCATTTTCAAAATAGAGGTCTAACATCGAGTATTATTTATATAGATGCCAAGAAGTTACTAGTGATTCATAGAATGTATAGTTTTCACAAACTGCATTGTGTCAGAATAAGCAATACAAAAAACAGTGTTGGCATTTTTTTGGAGTACATTAACTTAAAATCATCCGTTATACATTTTTTATTAGGGTATTGTGTTTTAATTGTATTTTGTTGGTGGAAGATTCTGTGGCTTCTCTGCAAATGTCATGTTTTTGTATATTTTAAAAAGAAAT
This sequence comes from Pachypanchax playfairii, assembly GCA_006937955.1. Taxonomy (NCBI): domain Eukaryota; kingdom Metazoa; phylum Chordata; class Actinopteri; order Cyprinodontiformes; family Aplocheilidae; genus Pachypanchax; species Pachypanchax playfairii. Next base: position 74,382 of record SSNP01000210.1, on the reverse strand, counting down.
TCTCATGAGTACAACATCTGGCTTGTACTTTTCTTCCTTAAATATATATTTGAATTTGTAGTTGTCCTGGTTAATTGTCTTCCAATGTTCCAGCAGACATCATTAAAACAGGCATGTGGTGGAACATCTCAGAAGTCCATGTCTTTGTAGATTTTAACAATAAATAGCATACTTGGCATTCCTTTGCTAAAGTGTATTTATCCTAAATGAATGTTCTATAAGTTATTCTAAGAACATTTAGAATTCTGAAGCTCAGGTTCATCTTCCCAGGCTGGGTAATGAAAGGTGAAATACTTTTATTGACCACTAGGGGGTAGTAGAGTCCCACGGATCTTCTGCAGTAGAAAATTCATGGTGCTCTCTGGAGTTATGACAACTGAAGGATTTGACACATTCATTCATTTTCTCTCTAAGAATATTCAGTTTACTTGCTCAGAGCAATATCAAGCCAATATCCACAGTTTTCTTTTATATCTACTAGATAATATATATATATATATATATATATATATATATATATATATATATATATTTTATGTCAGCAGATAGAATTATGACACATTTGCCGATAAATAATTTGCTGACATGATAAACCTGATTGAAATTTTATTTGCACATTCAAAAATTACAAGTATTTGACGAAAAATTTGATATACAGTGTTTTATATTTTATTTATTTATTTTTACTTGCATACTTTTGGCTTTAAATTACCTGCTATTACCATGGTGCTAATTTTCAAGATGGCCAGATCTACCAGTTGTTTCCTATTTGACTTTTCTTCTAAAGTAACCCTTGTTTAAAATCCTGGGAGAAGAGTATATAGTCGATCTGTGTGACTTACTGTGTGTACTTAATGGTACTGTTTTTTTTAATGAATACGTTTCATAAAGTTCTGACTCGTGAGTTTTCTGAGCTTTGTTTTCTACTTAATTGCTATGTAGTTATAGGGACAGCTGCTTTGAAACATGATGTTTATAGACTAATGAAGAGTCCTGCATTATTCTCCTATGTATGAAGATGTGAGATCTACAGGAAAAAAGTATATCCTTACATGCAGTAAAAGGTATGATATTCAGATACTACAACCCCATATACATTGGAGGAAAAGGATATTTAATGTGTAGTTGTGTTTGTCGAAAGAGGGACTTTGTTTTTGTCTGAGCTCACAGGTAACAAACAAACACAAGAACATGTTATTTTTGAATGTTTGCAAGCACAAAGAATTCGGATTTAGTTGCACATGTAATAGAAACAGATGTTGATGAACAGTCAGCAGTTTCTTTTCAAGAATAGTGTATTGTTTGAAAAGAGAAACCTTTAGGGGTACAGTTGATTAAGCACAGTGCAGCTGATTGCCACTTCTTTACCTGATAAAGGTTTTTCATTAAAATATTTTTCTTGTCGCAGCACCTTGCAGTCTTTTTTCCCCAGAACAAACAGTGTATATCTGCCAAGATTCTCTGATGCTGATTCATGTAAAGCTAAAGGAAAAGAGCTGACGAAGGGTGAAAAGTAACTCTGTTTTTAAAGGCCAACAACTCAGGCTCTTTGTATGTGTGTGTACTTGTGCCGTCCTTGCTCTAATTGACCAGCTGTGGGTACGTGTTCTGCCTCTGTAAAGCCCCCCCATTGATCCTATGGCCATTTCACAACAGGCCTTATTGCTTTGCTTGTAACCTCCATTCCAACTGTCTAACGGTTCAGATCAGGGGGAGGAAGGAAATCGTGTGGGCTGTGATAATGGAGCAAGAATAGAAGCATTGAAGCGATAGACTGAAGTTGTTAGATGGGCAAGAAAATAGTGCGGTGTTAAAGAAACATGGAGTTTATCATGAATACAGATTTTTTTTTTTTTGTCTCTATCATATTTGAGTAAAGAAAACTATTTACATTCATGCCAAAAGGTACTTAAATCCTTTTAGCTCCAAGGTTTTATATCATGATATGATAAAATACTCTCCATAGTTCTATTTAGGTCAAAAATAAATACATGCAATTATGTAAAATAACACACTGGATAGTACAACATTTTGAATTTTGAAGAATTTTGTCAAAAAGGTGTTAAAAATAATTCAGTGTTTCACCAGCTTCTAGAAACATCTTTAGGAACAATAACTTGATCGAATTATCTGGTTTGACTTTGTTAATCTCTCTCTTTTATATGGCTTCATTTTGGTCCACTCTTTATTACAGTGTTACTTTATATGACTGAGATTCAGTTCAGATCTCACCAGTGTATTTCAAGCAGGTTATGGTTTTAATTTGAGGTGATTTAATTTATTTGATTCTTTTCTTTCCAGAATAATTGAGTATAATGTCGTGTTAATGATGACTTCAGGGTGTTCAGGTCCAAAATCCCAACTCATTGCCGCTTCACCATTTTGTCAAAGAACATGTTACTGTATTACCTCCATTAAGGAGCACGTGTATTTGCAGGCGTTCGTTTGTCTGTTAGCAACAAAACGTGAAAAGTTGAGGACAGATTTTCTTGAAATTTTTAAGAAATATCCAGAATGGGTGAATGGACAACTGATTAGATTTTTTTAGGGGGGGGTGATCCGGCTCACTGTATGGATCCAGTAATAGGACTATCTTCAGTGCATGTGGCTGTAACATCACAGGAGTGGAACTGACGTGCTTGGCAGAGGTCTGTGCTCTTTGAGTGCTGCTCTAGTTTGTATCTTTTAAGGACAGGTGTTTGGTGTTAACAGGTCCAACCTATTTCATAGTGCTTGTTCTAAGATGAGCCTTAACTGTGTCCGGTGAGGTTTTCAGGTACATTTCATCATCTGACTTTATTTTGAGTTTGTGAACTCTCATAAATGCTTTCAGATTGAGAATAATTGTTTTTATTTGTAAAATTGGCCCATTGTTTGGAAATAGCCATAGTCTTTAGCCAAGATTATTGCTGAGGTCATTTTCTCTTTTTTAATACACATCAGATTGCTTCAGATCATCAAACTGCACTTGCTTGTTGATCGTATCTAGAACATGGCAGCCCTAAAAGTAAAAACAAACAAAGACCCCCCAAAACGTCTTTTTTTTGTCTCTTTAAATGATCTCAGGATCCTTATAGTTTTGATTTTTATAAGGAGTTCCAGATTTACAAGTTGTTGTTGGGAAAAAGACATGAGTCATTAAAGTCTCACTAAAGCCGTTTTCAGATAGATGTTCGCGAATATTTGTGGACAATTCAATCAGGTCGTTAACTGGAGTTGTCTTTTCAGACACGCCACTGTTTTGAACACAAACACCGTCCGCCATGCGTCAGCTCTTGCTACTAGGTCTTCAGCAGGAAAGGTTCTGGAACAGATTACGCGGACCGACTCTGGAACGGTGTTTTCAGACTCAAAAGTGCAACGGACGAAGCCGGGAACGTTACTGTTTTTCATGGGCTGTCTGGGTTTGAGAGTCATCAGTTGTTCTTACCTGTGGCTCGTTTATGCAAAATGTTGCAATCACATGTTTCATAGTTTGAATAATTGTAAAACTGCCTGAGTAGAGGAGTCAATGCTGAAACACATGAAACCTGAGACCACCTCCTGTGTTTTGTGTAGGATTTTACCACATGTATGGCCTCCTTCACTCCCCAGCCACAATTAGAAATGAAGAAAACTTTCAGATGCAAACCAAAACATGTTAAATGTTGCTTTTAATTAGAAATTTTTTTGTAGGTTTTGTAGGTTCATTTGAGGATGAATTGTCCAATAAGAGGCCAATTTTACTTTAAATGCAGTAAGAACTGTTTTATGAAAATTCTGTCATGATAGCTAAAATCTTAAAACTGAAGGACATCATACTGAGTTAATGAAACTTAAGGTTTAGATCACAATTACTTTGTATATGCTGTAAGATTAAATACTCACACAATATACCAAGGTAGCAATGAGAAAAAAACATAAAATATTAACCTTCTCTAATCTATCTTTGGCAATAACTTTTTCTAAGTGGAGTATCTTAATGATATGAGCTGATCACAGGGTTAAAACACTTTTAAATCTTCCCTCATAACCACATGATCTGAGTTTGACCTGGCCAAGATCCATTTGTCACACCTGTCGTTCTGTTTTGCTGTGTACCTTATGAAAGCAAAAACCTTTAAAACTGCTGTAATTGCCTTAGCAGTGGGTTAAGGTTACAGAATGTGGTGTTTTCAAACTTGAATGAGTTTAAATGCAAACTCCAGCACATTTTCAAGGAGAAAAACTTGACTAACAAGAGCTGGACTAAAAGAGTTCTGCTTCTTAGTCATTGCAAAGATGGAGCTCTGCCAGGAGGAGGAGGGAAAAAACTAATTTCTGTCTTCATCTGGCGCTGTAATTTTATACAAACTTTGACCTTTCGTCCTCGGGACTCTTCTGTGGGGCTGTGGGTCAGGGTCAAGGCCATTAAAGCGGGCTTAATAAGCTGCTGAGCCCCTCATCTGACCACCCCCCGCAGGTCCATATGAGACCTGAAGGTTCAGAGTCAGCAAAGTCTGAATCGAATTCCGTCAGCAAGCTTGAGAGATGGTTTGAACAGTGTGTTTTTGGCAGCATCCCTTTCATCATTAGTGAAATCTGCTGATGCAGCTTATTCCTGTTGATGTGTGGTCACACTTGAGAAGAAACAGTTTCACTTGATACTGGACCTCAGTGCTTTTCTTTTGTTTTTGTTTTTTTGCTAAGAAAAGAGTTACTACAGTAATCCTGTAAGATGCATGTTGGACATGTGCGTAGATTTCATGAACTGCTGCTTAAAAAAAAAACATAGTTTATAAAGTTTTGTTTTATTGTTTTTTTTATACTCCAATAATTATTGCCCCAAAACATGCATTTGTTTGAAAAGCACTGATTTTTTTCTCTTTATACCAACAAAATGACTTGTATCTTCTGAATATGTTGTTGAATATGTTGTTTTTATGAGCGAAATCCAAACAAGTACAACTCATCAACTTTCTACTTCTAAAAATTGGAGTAGAAAAATCACATTTTTTTTACTTTAAGTGTTTTTGTGTCTGTTTTTCCTCGTGTCTTCCATCAGCTTAATGGACTAAACTAGGGATGCAATGATACCATTTTTTTCAAACTGCTACGATATTGATACTTGGATCAGAGTACTTACCGATACTGAGTACCAATGCAGATACTTCTACCACACACAAAAAATATGCAATGAATTGGAAGACAGGTTTTATTTTCTTCTCTGCTTGTTATGACAAATGATGGTGAATTAGATAAAAAGTAAAATGACTACAAAACTAACATTTTAAAGTTAAAAATTAACATTTTCTGTGAAATTATTGCAGAGTTTCCACATTTTAAGCATTGGTTCATGGTATCGGTTAACTTTATCATTGCATCCATAAACTAAACATGTAAATCAGCCTGTAATTTTACAAGACTATTATTTTTCTTCTAAAGGTTTTTATTATTTTTAAAATGAAGGTTTATTTTTAAGTGATCACCGATCGTGATCCTTCAGGATGTTTTTCCAGCCACATCTCTTCCTTGAAGATGACAGGTCCCCACAATCCTTACAGTTTTTAATAACAAGTTGTGCAGCAACTCGTTGCACCAGTTGGAGTTAAATAACTTAGTACCAACTGAAAGATAATCACACATGCAGTAATTAGCCAATAGGAGGTTTGTATCTATTTGCTTAGTTAAATCCAGGTGGCAACTTCTTTTTTGGGTCAGGCAGCGTATTATAGCTGTATATAGGGACAAAGTAGATATCAAGCTTGATGGTAGACATGCAAACCCCATACAGAAAGGTCCCAGCTTGGGTCAGGCAGCGTATTATAGCTGTATATAGGGACAAAGTAGATATCAAGCTTGATGGTAGACATGCAAACCCCATACAGAAAAGTCCCAGCTAAGTTCAACCCCGTCTTGCTCCAAGCAAACAGGAAGGAAACAAACTGCAACACCCTCCACCATGCAGCCCTGTCTAAGATCCTCATTTGTAAATGTAGCTGTTTAAAAACAGGATTGTTTTATTGTATCTATAGACTGAACTGCATAATGCACCTATCGTAAAACAAGAAGTTTGAGCTCAAAGAATTATTGTCATTCTTGTTAAGATTGATTAGTGTAATAAATTATTCACTGCAAATATTAATGTCACCTGCCTTCTTGTTCTGATCCAAATTAGCAATGCAAATGATAGAAAACTCTTCCGCATTGATCTCCGTCTCACATGTTTAGCACTGCAGTTTGTTCTACTGTGTCTTATTCTCTTGAATCAATGCATTTTTAATGTGGACTTATTTTCAACTGAATAATTTAGTGCATGGTCAGCAGCAGGGGTGAACCAGAATCCAACTGATGGAAAGGAGCAGCAGAGGAGTTTATCCAGCTCAGGAACTTTGAACTGTCATGAAAATACATAATATATTTGGTTTTGGGTAGTTTATAGGATGTCATAAGTGTATTGTAGACTTACCTTGTTGCAAAATCTTTGGCATTTGTCATATTAACTACAGGGTATTAAATTGTCAGATTACAGGGCCACAAAACAAGTTTTTACATTTTGACTTTATTGTCAACAACAACGTAGAAGATTCTTCTTTCTTTACTATGAACTGTTATACCTTCAGTTATATTGAAATCACATGTGGCACTAACAAATAGGGCTGGGTTTAAAAAATCGATTAATCGATTTAAATCGATTTAAGAATAAAAAATCTATAATCGATTCATAAAGCACTAAATCGATTTTTTAAAATATACATTTCCTTTTGTTACAGTTATGCCACATGCCACTGCTTCTGGATATTTTTTATGAAAACATGAATATTAAATGTATATAAAATACGCACTGTTGAAAGGCTGCTTCAGCATTTCATAAAAATTGCCATCTACGAATGTCTGATATTCATGAAATACTAATGTGACAGAAATATCTGAAAAAGAATCGATATTGAATCGAATCGAAATTAATCGAAATCGAATCAATTTTTGCTCTTGTGAATCGAATCGAATCGATTCAGGAAATTAGGAGTGATACCCAGCCCTACTAACAAATGTAAACTAAATGCTTTAAGTTAAGAATTAGTAAAAATTGTTGGATTTAAAGTGGCTTCTTTTCAATTTTGTTAACTCAGTATTGAAGAACTAATTAGATTTTGGTGGTTAAAGGTCATTTGGAGCTCTTATGTGCTGTTCACAACTCTCCTGCTAATTATTTCCAGAATTTACACAGAAGTCTAATTTGATAAAATAATTAATGATGCAGCTGTGACATTTTGCATTAAACAGGTCAAAGATTAAAGTGTTTCTAACAAGCTCAGGTCTCAGTAAAACATTTAGAAGCATTGTAACTTTGTTTAAGCAATCATAAGGCAAATACAAATGTTTTTCTGAGCTTTGGGCGAGTGTCATTTTTGAAATTAGAAGTAACAAAATGCAGGAATTGTTTACATTTGTAATGGACATTTAAAAGCATTTGCAATCTCATGTTTTCATTGATAAAATGGTAAAAAACTGTAAAACCAGTGGTATCAACACTGCTTCCCATGGTTCCCCAAATCAGACCCAGAGAAGGATAAAATCACTCATGCAGAAATAAAAGACTTCACGAGGACCAAACATAATGTTCTGACTCAGTGGGTTGGGTTTTTATCCATGGAGAAAAATTCATCTGTGCAGCCACGCTCGAGTCAAACCCATTTTCACGCAGCAGAGCCACGAGTTAAACATTAAACGTTATCATTTCTATGAACAACTTGACCTGTAATCCAATTCTGCTCAAAAACAGTGTTTAAATCCTCTTTTTTTTCTGAATTTTAAACTCTCCACATGTGGAGTTCTGAGTATACTACGATTTTCATAGCTGTTACACCACACACACACAAACACACACACACACACGCTTACGTCAGGATCTATTAGTAACATCATGAGAGATTTCTGTGTGGATTTTGGTCTCTTTTTGATTTATTATTTTGGACATTTTATGGGGTTTTTCTATCCTCTAGAACTTATGCACTGTGCTAAAACAACATTGAATATACAGCTAAAAATATTATTGACTTAGCCCCTTCCTCAGTAAACAGACTGGACTGTATTCCTTTGTTTTATTGCATCAGAACATTTTGTAAATAGGTGTATTTTCAGTCTCTAGGGCATCAGTGTGTTGATTGGACTGGATAGAGCATAGGAAGAGGGTAATTTAACAGCCAACAATGAATGCTGGTAACATATGTCAGTTTGTCAACCAAACAAGTGGACATCAACATCATCGTGCACCAGAGAGGCCAGACCCATCTGTGACAGGGGTAGACCCAGGCATCTGGGGGGTGGGGGGGTGGGTGGGGGGGGTTTCCATATCTTTCATTTTCCACGGCTGGGTGCTGAGTACAAATGCGAGTTTTGTGAATGGCCTCTTGTTAATGAGACCTCATTTGGTGCAAGCAGACACCAAGGGCTGCAGCACAGTGGCATGCCCTCAACCAACATGAATAACAAAAGCCAGAGTGGGATCATTAGGCCCCTGGACGCCCAAGGGGTCCGCCACTTTAATCACGTTTGCGTAATGAATGCAGCTGCAGTGAATCACTGCTTATTCATAATGTCACCAAAATACAGTTGTAATGTGGTATTAATGTGGCCACTGCTCTGCCAGAGGCAGTGTGTCTATAAGTGTGTAATTTAAGAGACTGAGATGGTGTGAATTTTTATTACTCATGAACTGTGGCTCATATGTTAGTTTGCTACTGTGACAATGTTATGACAAGGCCTAAGGTCGTGGAAGATTGATCATCACCTGGGGATTTCTTCATTGTCTTTTTTGCATGATGAAAAATTTCAACCTTCTGTGTTTTGGTGAAATGGATTTTGATTTGGAAGCCTGTTATATGTGGCACAAGGGCATCCTGCTGGGTTCCAGGTATATTTGTGTTTAGAGTGAAACTGAAAGTATTTCTGAAACTCTTGATTTATCTTTTGTTGTTTGTGAGAGGTGTTGATCACTGTGCTCTTTCTGGTGAATCCACTGCCTGTGCCAAGGTATCTGCCTTCTCATTATTTTAAATTCAGAATTAATTCCCAAAAGAAGGCTTAGTCCTAAATTCATTCTGTACAGCATTCAAGCAAGAGGGCAAAGGCTGCTGTCCAAGTACCATCTTTGTGTAAACTTTGTTGTGAGACGCAGTACTCAAGCAGAAAGACCCCTGCCACATTTTTATCTTGGTTTTTGTCTATTTGCATATGCATAAGGTGAATCATTGTCATTTTAATGATGAAGGAAAACTCCCTCACAGGCAAATACCACAAAAGAGGTGGTTTTGATGGCAGACATGCCTTCATGATCAGCTTTAATAGGCTATTTTACTCTGGAGCAGCACTGAAGTGGAGCACATTAAGAAACAGCCTAAAGTGGCTCATAAACTGCTAGAATAATCCAGGCTTCATTGTCATCATCCCAGACAGACAAAAAGCATTCCAGTATAAGTATTTTCTGGCCTTGTCATCTCCACTCACCCATCCTCAGACATTAGAGGTTTCTGATGTGAGTATCTGAGTCATCTTGGTACTGAATATTTAGTTAAAACTTCACATACATACCAGTGAAAGTGTGAACTATTTTCATTCTTTTCCTCTCAACTTCAAGGAAAAATAGGAACTTTTGACTCCAAAAGATATTCTGTGGCTATGTCATGCTGGTTTGTTGCATTCATAATAATAGCTCTTGTACTTATTTTGCATGCTCTTACCTCCTGCTTCATTTAAAGTATCTGGGTTCTTGGTTTGGGCTGTAATTCTTTATGCATCGTCAGACTCTTTCTTGATATATTTTGCTTCTATCTCTTCAGTTGTTAGGTTACCCTACAAACATGGTGTTATAACTAGCAAGGACTGTTCAGACTTGTGTGACCAATCCTAGGAAGGTTTAATCACTTTGCAGCTCGATGTTTGTGGGGTTAGGTATGAACATGTCAGGGTTTGGGACGGTTAATATTCACAGTTCAGACTGTTTTTGCTTTGAGAAACTGCTACGGTCAGCTGTCCATTCTTCTGCTTATGTAACGTTGATGTTATGTCGGGCTTCTTTCTCTTTAATGTTTTATTGTTCAGTCTAGACTAAGCAAGCAGGCAAGAATGTACAGTATGTGAAGACAAGCTGAGAAACTAAATTTTAGTGCGTAAGATCTCTAGGGTTTTTCTGGTTAATGGGAACAGTGAAGTCAAGTTAATGTCAAAGACCAAAGAAACTCTGAGGGACTTTTATAAAATCAAACTAAAATATAGTTTGACAGCACTCTATTTATAAGATAAAAAATAATGGTTTAAAGAAAATATTTATATTATCTGACATTATATTGCCATTTGTGATATTCAAATAGGGTGTTCATACAAATCACACTCTATCAGTGTAAAATTATAAGGCTTGTTGTATGAGAAATATGTCAAGTTTAAATGACAGCTGCCAGCAGTTTGAATAGTCAGACTTAAGATTTTCCTTTATTCATTTGCATGTTAATTTACATATATTACATTTTATATCTCTAATTTTAAATTGTTCAGAAGTTATTACCCTCAAGGCGTGGAATAAGAAGTGTGATTCAGACTTATTTTCAAACTGGCAATTCGCAGGTTTTAGTATCTGAATAAAGTGGAATTTGTGTTAAGAATAAAAAAAAATCTTAAACTAATCAAACACTGAGAATTATAAAGGATGGTTAGAAAGAAGAGCTGTTTAACAGAAACATGTCATTGGTGTCAGGTAAACTCTACAATGATCAATACAAAGAGGAAAGGATTAGAACAGCAGACAAAGGAAATAATATATTATTCAGTGTTAATCTCCTAAAATAGACTTTATAATCCCTTTGTATCTGGAGGAGGTGCTTCCCTTTCCATAATTGGTAACCAAAATAATTAAATAGTTGACATTTGTTTACACTCATCATTTAGAACCTCTATGCACACACAGTGTGGAGGAATGTAATGAGTCACGAGAAACTAAATGATTGCAAGTTATAGAAAAGATTGAGGGTAGGAGAAACGGGGGGGAAGGAGCAACTTTCCAACTGGCCCTCATCCATCGTACAAATCAGCTGTCCGTTGAGCTTTTTCAAAGGCAATTTATTTTTAGATATTTCAAAAACTCATTTGAAAATGATTTTCACTCTATGGCTGCAGCCTTTATCCTTCAGCCTCCTCCCTCTGAGCCAGTCTTGCCCCTCTCCCATGTGGCACCCAACGTGTCTTAGAGTCTATTCCTTGGCAGTCAGCACAGTTTTGATTTAATTCTGAGGGCCATCTGTAATCCCCTGCAGGACACAGAGGCCCGTAGCCCCACAAACCACACTTCTATATCTGACTATCTGCCTTTCTTTTACCACTGCTCTCCCCGGACTCTACCTTTTCTTTTTTCTCACTATCAGCAGCCCTTCTTCCCATCCATCCATCTACCCTCTAGCTCTTTCACTCCTCTGTGGGACTGTCAACATATCTCATACATGCAGGGATAATGGATTTGTAGAGAACCAAAGACTAAACTGCAGGTATTCACAGAACAAGATATGAGGCTTAGAGCAACAAGCGACACAATGCTGAAGCTCAGAATTATATTTATATTTAAGTTATAAGTCTGGCTTTGTTGAACAGTTCAGAGAAGACAACATATAAATACACATTACTGATTAGTTTTATTTGGATTAAAAAACATGTTGAAGATATTGTTACTAATAAAATTACATTTGTTTAATTAGTTTTGAAGTAAAAGAATGAAAATATGATATTTAAAATAAGCTTGTTCTAATATTTTTACAGATCTGATATAACCAAATCAAGTCAAACTTTATTTAAATAGCACATTTCATATACTTATAGTAACCCAATGTGCTTTTAACGTGAACAAAACAATATGCAGTAAAACAGTAAGAAAGACAATCATAAATTCAACACAATACATTCATATATCTATCTGTACACAGATGTTCATCTTTAATACATTCATACAGTGGCTATACCAGATTAGCAGTCATAATACAAATATTTTAAATAGATTAAAAGGCACAATCAAATTGACAAACACCTTCATACAGAGACATATATTAAAGAACTGCATTAATACCAGAATTAAAAGTTTCAAAACACTAAATACAAAACTATATGTAGGAGCAAATAATTTTTTTAACTTATTAAAAACATGTATAGATTTGAAGTGGATCTAAAGGCAGGACATTTCATTTCTTTACTGTCCAAACACAGAATGTGTATACAAGTAAATACAATTTCAGATTCATTCTACTTTTATTAGATAGCCTGTCTAGAGACTGAAGAACTGGTATGATGTGTTCTGGTTTCTTAGTAACTGTTGCAACGTGAGCTCCTACATTTTGAATCAGATGTAGTATATGAACAGCATATTATGAAAGATGTGTAAAAAGACAATTGCTATAATCCACTCTACTTTTTATGAGTGAAAGAATTTGTTTTATAAATACACTTTTGATAAAAACTTCTCAAATATTTCTGAAGTGATAAAAAGGGATTTTGTTTATATGACTTGTAACCCAGTTTACGTGCTTCATGTTTGCAGTCTAAAATTAATCAAGAAGAGCTGAAACTTTCTGAGACTTTGGGTCAAATATCAATATTTCTGTTTTAGCTTTGTTCAGTTGTAAGAAGTTCTGTGACAAGCAGATATTAATATGTAAATATTGTGTAAGGGAGTTTAGAGGAGCAGCATCATCAGAAGATAAAGAAGTACAGCTGTAAGGCATCTGTATAATTCTGATACTTTACATGATGTTTCTGAATAACATGGACAAGTGGAAGCAAATAAAGGTTGAATAAGATGGGCCCAAGACTGGATCCTTGAGGAACTCCACATGCAACACTCACTAGCTACGTTTACATGGGCACATTTAATCGGAATAAACGCCCAATCGGAAAAAAAATACGTCATGTAAACATGTCAACCAGAATGTTTTGATCCGATGCAGCCTGATCAGAATTAAATTTACTTCCGATCGAGAGGGGTGGTTTTGTCCGATCTTCATTCGGATAGACGTGCATGTATACACCCATTCGGAAAGAAAGGGTGAAAAAAGCCCACTGCGCATGCGTAAAATTTCAGCGTGACGTCTTTCCGCTTTCGCAGACCCAAGTAGAAAACATAGCGGGAAGTAAACAGAAGTGGTCTGCTGGTGCAGTCATCCTGTCATCCTGCTCTCCTCTCCTGTGGTGGAGGAGCAGTAGCAATATGTATTCAGCCGCTAGCTTGGTTAATGCGACCAGTAAAAACCCAAACATAAAGGTAATCACCCGCAGAAGGTTCATATTGGGGATAACGTGAGTCAGCTCGAGCACACGATGGGGCGGGAAAGACGTGCAGAAAGGACGGAGTTTGTTTACTTTTTTTTCTTCCCCCGGAAAGACAACTCGCTGTGCGCATGCTCAACTCATTTAACCTGATTGAGTGCTTGGTGCATGTGTACTCATGGCATGATCAGATCATTTCAGTTAGTGTCCATGTGAACAGGGATTTGGGAATTCCGATCGACCAAGATTTTAATCAGATTGGGGAAATTTGGCGCATGTAAACGTAGCTACTGATGTAAATCATCAATAGCCACAAAGGCCCGTCTATCTGTGAGAAAAAAAGTTAAAAAAAGAAATAGTACATAACATGGAAGCCTTGTCAATTTTATCAGACGAATAAAAGGCCTTTCATGAATTCTGAAAGTGTTTCCCGTTTTTCCTTACAGCCTTATGAATGTTTGGGTGATCAGTGGTTAGAACAGAAAACTGGAATATGCAACTTCCTTTATGCAGAGTGATGCATCTGATAAAGCTTTTCCAAAAGTCTTGAGTATCTAACATCAATTTGTTATTGCCAACAACATGGATCTTACTGCCTTTCAGCACCATTATTACCTTGAAGTTGTTAAGTGGGTAACTGTTATCTTCAGAAACGATTTACAGTTTTCTTAAATCATATATTTACATCTGAAAAGTTACACTGGGCTTGTTTTAAAAATCTTTCCTGGACATTACTCTTCACAGGCTGATTGGAATTTTTTTCCGTCAGCTGCAGTCGGTTGACTCTATAAGCTCTGGTCAGTGATAAGCACCTGGTCAGAGAGCTTTTCCATTCCGTCCCAGAGAACCCAGTCAAGTAGCAGCTGCAACTCAGCAGTAAAGAGACCTAAATACCCTCTCCTCCTACCTCCTTCTCCATGGTGGATGTTCTCCTGGTCACTTTGTCTGCCTTTCCAGTTCTCCTAAATGTTCTCAAATGTCTTACTCTGATCAGCTCTTGCTCAGCCAAGTGTTTGTATTTTTGGTTGGTTTAGTTGTCATGTTGTTTCTAAAGATTTTTTGGGTGTGGATGTTCATTTTTAGGGTACAGAAAATGACAAAGCAGCATGTTTTAATCCTGTTTATGAGAAAAGGATAAGGTTTAGCTGACTCTTGAAGTTGTAGCTGAAAGGGTCGTGACACCCCAGTGTGTGTTAATTAGAAAGACTTAGGAGGTCACAGTTTCTATAATCCTTCATATTCTGTTTTTAAGCAAAAAAAAAAAAAAAAGAAAAAAAATCTGAATATTCTTATGAGTTTGAAGCCTTAAATAATTGTTACGTTGTTGTAAGAGTTCAGATACAACAGCTGATCAGTTACAAGAATATTTGGAGGCTTTTGAGATCATTTGTTGTCTTGTCTAAATGCAAGTGTTTGCAATTTGAATGTAAAGTAACATCTTATTGTTTTTTTTTTAACTTTGCCCTTATGGGTTTAATTGAGGTGCTTCTAGTTTTTTTTTATTGTACTTATTTTGGAGGTTTTTGTCCCAAAGACTCATCCAGGTAGTTTAAAAAGGTGCATCTGCTCAGATCAAGACTCCATCCAGCGCTCATACTAAGTTTATAATTTTGTTTGCCAGTTTGATTTATTTTAATCCTCTTATTTATTTATTTATTTATTTATTTATTTATTTATTTATTTATTTATTTATTTATTTATTCTTATTTTGATCAGATTTGTTTTTGAGGTATCAAATTTAGATGTTTTAGTGAATAATTTATAGTCTTAATTTAAATATTTGAAAACAGTCTTCTAAATGACTTGTTTATCATTTTTTTTTAGACATTTTCTTTTTAATTTGTTTTACCTTGCATCCTTGTCATGTCATTCTCACAATTTTTTTTCTTATTTCATTTTTCACTTATTTCCCATTTTATTTTTCTCTAATGGCAGGTGAAAGTGCTGAATCAGCAGTAGCTATGATTGGCTTGCTGATACATTGCCGTACTCGTGACCTTTGTTGCTCCTGTGATGTCCGTAATAAATTGCCTCGGGGTTTTGGCATGATCATGCAGTGGCAACACAGCACAGGAATAACAACAAGCTTAACCCAAGTGTGTGTGTGTGTGTGTGTGGTGTTACTGCTGTAAGATACATTTTAATTACAGTCCTGTCTTTTTTCCTAGAAAATCAACATCATTCTGTGCATTTTGATTCAGGTCAGTGAAGCCCAGTAAACTACCTTTTACCACATAAAAAATAAGTATCAATTGCTCACAAGTGTTCAGATCACTTATGGTGTAGGATCAGTATCAAAATCCTGGAAGGCAAATTTATAATTCTTCCTTTCACTTTTCATATAGACATGAGCTAATAATGTTTTTATTAATATGTTTAAATATGTGAATCATAAATTGCAAATGGCCGGTTGGTCAGACTGGTAATGGTTGTGTCACCCATAGTGCTGCAGGGATTATTAAGTCATCTTTGTTCAATACTTTCTGTCCTTGATGAACAAGCTGCTCTCAGCCATTTGCTGCTGAAGCAGTATTTTATCATTTGTGCCCTCTGATGTGCAAGTGCCAAAGCATTTTATTAGCAAATGTAAATTGTGCACATAAGAACACGTAATGAGTGTGTGTCTCACCTTTGAGTCATTAACTAGCATTTTTAATTGGCGACTTTAAGTCCATCTATCGAGACTTGATAGGCTTTTTCATAGTCAGGGTCTCTCCCGTGAGACCTTTTTGGACACCATCTCACTATGAGTTCAGCATGATAGATGAGGGCTCTTATTGAGCCAAGTCAACACTGTCCACGACTGCCCCTAAAATCTGTGCTCCACCTACTCTATACTGCTGTTGCAGCATTGCTCTGCACACACGCTCATAAAGTTCCAAGGGCATCGATTCAACTCTGCTTCATTAATATGTATTGGAAATTATTTTCCACTCTGTTAAGGCAAGTCTTGTACCCCCTGAAGGCTAGGTCCTATGGGACTGTGAGCATGCACGGGTGTATAGTTTGAGCTGTGCCACATGCTGTGAATTTGCAGTAACTAATGTACCAGCTTGTTCAGGCTGCATCCTATATTGTTAAACTTTTTGTGGTTATGCTCATATGTAAACAAGTTACTCTTTTAAAACAAAATTAAGTAAAATATTATTTACCATGGTTTTTTATTTAATTTAAAATGTAGTCCTGGTTGGAAACCTTTACCCAGAGTCTTTGTAGATATTAAATGAGATGCATACTCACTGAAACTCCAGGCTACTTTAAAAGTGTGCAGCTTTCTTGGTCACAATCTATTTAACACAGCTTGTTTACTGAGTCTTGATGAGCCACTGGATGTACCAATTGGAGTTCTCTTGGCTCATTCAAATTTCTTATCTCTGTACTTGAACATGTTACTTGGCTTTGTGCAGTTAGGTGGTTTTTCCTGCACCTGTTTCCTCTCTTGATCCAAAATTGCATTTCTTAGATTGATTACTAATCTTAAGTATCAGTTGTTGAGTGTCTTTTTTACAGTTCATGAGTTTCTGTTCACAGATGCCTGATCCAGCCTTGTGGTGCAGAATGAACTGAGTGTGACTAATACATTGATGCATTATGCAGTAAATCATGTTATCAAACAAGAAAAATTACAAAGAAGGATGTATGTTTAATTATTTTAAAGTTTATTTGTTCTTCATTATAGAGTTTGTCACTTCTAATATTTCATTCTCCCAAAAAAATCTTATTTTGTGAAAAATAGCTTCTTGTTTATGATTGTAAAGAATAATCCATATTAATATGTTTTTTCTCATATTAATCAGGCGAGTCTGAATCATTGCGCTGCCTCATCAGACTTATCTGACACAAGAATTAAATTGTCCCTGGGTTCTTCTGGGCTCAGCTCAGTGGGTGCTTATAAACACAAAACTACAATTTGGCTCTTTTCTTCTGACTCTGCTGCTTTAGGAATCACAGTGAAAGCAGTGAGACTTAAGTCACATTATTTCCTGTCCAATTCAATCAAATTCATTCGTAATCAAATTTAAACTGGCAGTAGACTTGATTCAATAGCCTCATTTGATTTTCTAGTTTATACCTCCATCTCTCCATTTGCAGCTCCATATAAAAAAGATCCAGTTGAGAAAAAAAGTTTGATTTCTGCGGATTCCACTTTTATTGACTGAGCTTAAAAAATCCAAGTGTTACCTTTTTTATTTAGTCTATTTGCATTTTGGGGCAAAAGAAAGTTAATGTGAAAGTCGTCAGCATGTAGAATTCAGATTTGAGTGAAGTAAAGAAAAAAACATTTTGAAAGGTACTTTAAATGGGTAAAATTTATATTTAATTTGTCTCTTTTTAAGGTTTTCAAGACTGTTAAAATCATAGAATGTGAGGGAAGTTTTTTTTTTTTTTTTTTTAAAAAAAAGGCTTCAGGCATATAAATGACATTAATGTAAGATATAAATTCCAGTTCTTTATACCTAATAAAATTCTATTTTATTTATATATTTTAAATATAAATACTCAAAAGCAGAAACGTGGATCCTGTTGATACGAAGAAGAACACATACTTCCAAAAGGAAGTACAGTATCACCTTGCGTTGTTTAGTCAAATCATTTTAATTTCATTTATTGTCTTTCCACAAATATGACAAAATCCTAGCAACTTGAAAAACCACTGAGTTATTCTGCATAAGATATTCCAATTGAATCCCAATATTGAATAATCTCTGAAAAGTCTCCTAAACATTAAAAAATGTATTTTTATTTGTGATGCCATATTTTCATTGTTGTCACTATTCCAGTGACAAGAATTATAGTGCACCTCATACATGTATACCCAACATAAACCAAATTTATGTGGACAATTTTACTCCTATTAAAAAATTCTAGTTACAAACAAATTGGTTTATTTAGTTGTTGAAAGAGGCCCTTCCATTAAAAACGTTTTTTCATAGGTTTCTGTTGAATATTTTAGCTCCACAGGTGTTTGTACCATGCTCCTGACTAAAAGTTGTTAGCATAAACACGTATCAAGCTGGAAGAGACTCTGTGCGCTGTTGCCATGCGCAGCGAGGAAGGAAACAGGAAGCCGTGCTCTCATAGGGTAGTTTGTTAGCCAATCAGAACCCAGCAAATTCGCATAATGAATATTAATGAGTGGCAGCCGAAGCCTGACGAATCTTCACACAGACAGATTGAAATGTCTGTTAATCAGTGTTTCTTAATGATTTTCAGATATGAAATATTTCATATTACAGGTTAATACTTCAGAAATAATCACAAAGTTATGAAATTTTTGTGAAATGGCCTCTTTAAAAGATACTTTTTTTACGTGATATCTGAATTGACTTCCTCCACTTCACCATAAATGTTAATTTGGTGAAACTTATGTGATATACAGTATATCAAACAGCTAATGGCATCAATCATTGTATCTTTTTAAACTAATACTCTTGTGATGTAGAAAACTCATTCAGTGATTAGTGCCAGTCAGTTTGTGTGTTTCTGAGTGTGTGCATCGTGTCATTGTTTCTTAACAGGTATAATATTTTCAGACCTGGCACAGAACGAGCCTCTGTGGGGACCTTTATAACTCCTGGCACTGATTTGATTAAAGTTAGCAGATCCCCCTCTAAGGCTGCTCAATACAGTAGTCAGCTGTGGACCCATGACAAAACTACTTGGCATGTATAATAACCGAGGACTGGGAGATTTAGGTGAAGATTAATGAGAGGTGGGGAAGGGACAAGAAAACATTCAAAAGATGGAGAGAAAAAAAACTTTCTTTCAAAAATTATTCAAAGAAGCTTGACTTCATGTTTGAGGCTTGGCAACTGTTATTCTAATTTTTCATTTTTACATATAGTTTGCCTTAAAGGTCTTTCAGACCTCTTGTTGATGAAATGTCAAGTGGAATTTTAATGTCTCATGAAAAAAAGAGGTTTAGATTAATAGCAACCCACCTCCAAATCAAATTCATTCCCTGGAGCAAATGAAAACATGGCAACCTGCATTAGTATTATGAATATATGACCAAATATATGAAATTAATCCTCAGAAAACATCATTTAAAGTTTTTAAAAAATTAGGAAATGTTTCCGACTTTTTTATTTGAAACTATCACGATGAAAGATTTTTACTCCTAAAGATATCTTATATATTTGCTCACCTCCTACATGCAAACTCATGCATCGAGAAGATGATCCTGCCTCTGCATCCTTTTAGAAGTAAGAGATTTAAATGAAAGTGTCAGCGCTGGGAAGATGGATAGGTCTCAGTTAATGTGTTTTTTCTCTCTCACTTGGTAGGAATTAAGTACTCTTTTGGCTCACCCGGGATCGGCAGAGTAATGAACCCTAAAAGGAAAGCACTGAGCATGTTTATCTTTTTTCAAGCGTCCCTGCTGCCACAAACCCAGATTCCTTGACTCAACCAATGACTTACTGAGGGACTCAAAGCTCAAAGCCAATTTTAAAAACGTGTCCTCCATTTTTATTTACTCACGGGTGTGTGCACTGAAGAGAGAAATAGGGCTTAAGAGTATATGGGTTTAGATTTATGTGTCTGAATGTTCAACAGAACTGGTGTGTGTGTATTGGAAGTGGGGATGGGGGTTACTGTCTTTCTTCAAACCAATGGAGAAAATCGTGTTTAGTTGACACAACTTATGCTTCCTTGTTGTTACTCAGTCCAAATGTGTAGCCAAAGATATTTTTAGATAATTTCCCTCCTCCATACACCTCAGTGGTTGGTAAAGTTAAGTTAGAAAACTCTATAGCCAAAAAGTTGCCGATACAAGTTTGAGTAAATCATCAAGGAATCTTGATCTTTTGCTGTTGTTGTTTTTGGATACAGGAAGAAGAATCGGAAATGACGCATATTGCGTCTTGAAGTAGTCCGTACGTCATCACGCTACCCCGACATCCGCGTTTAAATCAGGTTATTACAAGTTTCATGTATACGGGGTAACTCTCTCTACTTATGCATGTAAACGGATTATTCTGAACATTTCAGAAACCCGAATACTGACCTTAACCCGATCATAACCCGAATATTGGCTGCATGTAAACGTAGTCATTGAGAAAGAGACAGACCCTCAGAAATGACAAATTCTTGATCTTATTCTCTATTTTCTACTATGGTTTCTGCCATGGTAATTTAGTAATTGCTTTGTTTACATCTTCTGTTCCTGCGTTTCAAATGCACCTTCCTCGAAATTGCAGCAATATTTTATAAATATGCAGACTTTTACTGGAAATCTGCACATCCTGATTTCTGTGGAAAAGTGTTCACAGTGCACAAATGTAACATTGATTGATATGAAGATGGCAGGGACACTTTAATGCATCTGTATTGATCTGCCTTATAAAGTGAGTGTGTTGTAAACACAGTATTTTGATTATTTTATAGCCAGAGTTTCCAGGCTTTGTTTCAAATGCAGAAACCCCAGACAAACAGTTGTATTGCAGCATCAAACCCAGAGGCTTTGTGGAGAGTAGTCCCGTTATAGCTCACACAATCCCAAAAGACTGACTGACTTTTTGTCCTTTTTGTCCTGTGTGAACATGGTTCTTTGTTTCCCTGTCTTTTATTCCTCTTGACATTTGTATCATGACAATTACTTCTGGCCCCAGGGATTGAATGCAAGGGACACATACAAGGGGACTAATTAGGTTCACTAAATATATATAAGGACACACATTTTGCATACACAGTGCAAAAGTCCCAAACAATATGCTCTGCTGTTAGGGATTTAGTTTTTTTTAAGTAATATGTTTTTAAAACAAATATTTAAACATTTTATGTACTTTAAATTCTGTTGTGTCTTCTAATATGCTGCAATTACTAAAAATATTTTGATACTATAGTTTCTCAGTTTTCAAATACTTAAATTGTCTCAATACAACTCTGAGCCGATAAAATCCCATTTTCAACTCCCCATTCAGAGTTAAAAGATTTTTTCCTGTTTTCAGTCATATTGGATTGAATGACTTTTATATGAAATGTAATGCAACACAAAGAATTGAGCTCGAAAGTGCCTGTTAACCACATGCATTGATTCAAAACTGAAGTTTTCTGGCCACTGTTGGACTAAAGCATTTTGCTCAACAGACTTTGAATAAACCAATGGAGAATATGCTTATGTGAGAGATACCTTAATTACCCAACTATTCTCTAATAACTTTTGTTGAAAATATCAATCATACTAAAAGCAGTCCTAAAATTTCTTTCATACCATCAGTGCTTCTAGGTTTCACTCCTGTGGCCTGTGGATGTGCCACAGTTAATTCCACTGGATGATAGCCAGACTCTGAGCTTCTATTTGATAATAATCCATCTTCTTCATTGAAGATCAGCCCTTCTGATTGCTTTGTGCTGCGTCTGACAAGATTAAGCCTCTTTTTCCTTTTGTTATACGTGAAGATTGTGTTAGATATACGACTTCCAAGTGAGCTGCTGTGCTACTAGACACATAGATGCAGACAAAAAGTTATGTCAGACCAATTCTGTTCATGTTTGCTACATTGTTAGGGACATATTCTACCCTTGGAGTTCCACATAGCTTTATTTGTTAGTGTATTTGTTGAGAGTTTCACTGGATTTAAAACGGATTAACATCAGATCGAATGTCAAATTTACATTAGGGTGCTTATAATTGCAAGTATATGACAAGTAACCTTTTGGAAAAGTTTAAATCCATGTTGGGGTAAATAATTATGACCGTCCTCTGACTCCATATGCTAAATTAAGCTGCAGTACTTGATTAAAGTCTCATAATAGCTGAAACATGACATACTGCCAAGTCATTAAGAAGTTTACCCCCAAACTCAATTAATTCAGAGCTGTTGAATTAGCTTACTAACTTGGACATTCACAGAGATGCATAGATGCAGTTTATCTTTAAATGATTTACAAAATCTAAACAGTTTAAAATTATGCGTAATCTAAAAATGGTGCATTAAGTTTCAAACATCGCAGTTAATGACCATTCATGCGACAGCAACCAAATGTAATTGTTAAACGTATGCCAAAAATCTTCTGTAGTGCAATTACAAAACTAGTTTTTAATCTATATTTTCTTTTCACTTTTCTATAATGCAAATATTTTAAACAAAAGGTGAAAATTAAGAAAGAGGAAAATTATGGGAGTTTACAAAAGTGGAAATTTTAATCTCTGACATGAAACATTCCATGATCCAGGTGGTGATCTGGATCCCCCAAAATCTACCCACTTCTTCCTTGGGCCATTTCTGACCTTTCCTGATTTATTTATTTATTTATTTTTTAATCAAAATCAATTTATAACTCATTGAATTATCTTACTGACAGACAAACAAACCCTGGCAAACTTGATGACTGAGCTGCACTAAGCTGCATTTTAGATTGTGGTTTGAAAATAAGTTGAGGATATCTGTGTACAATACCATCAGAGATATAAATTAGTTGAAGAGAGTATCAGTGAAATGTTTTCATGCTGTAGGACAGACTCAGTGAAAAAAGTTTGAGTGTTGAATTGAAAGTCTAACATCTTATTGTCTCAACCTCAGGATTAGTAGGTATTAACTCACCTGTTTACACAAACTAATATTTTTATCTAACACACCTCCGTTGTTCAAATGGGTGCAGCTTTAATTTTTCCCTTCTGGATCTTTATCTCCTTAACTTTCCGTTAACACAATCTGCTATTCTAACAAATATGAGGCCAAAAAATCACCAGAAATTTGACTTTTCTTGTGAACATTAACTGAGACTAAAGCTGAAAGCCTGAGTTATTAAAGTGACAACTTAACAACTATCATATCTGTAATTTATAAGTATCTGTTATTTATTATTATTAGTAGTAGTTTATTAGTGTTAGTTTGTTAAGCCAGACTGTGCAAAGAAAGCCCAGCTCTTCTGGTGGGATGTTTAATAAAAGGTTTTGGTAAAACAATCAGGGAAACTTTGTCATGATGAACAGAAACTGTAGTTTTCAGGGATTTACTGCAAATTTGTAGCCACAGGCTACAACTGCAGTTGCCTGGTGAATTCTTCCTTATACCACTTCCCTCACAACTGACCCAGAAGCCCCAGCAGTCACAAAAATGGATTGGCAGAAATTACTGTGCTCCCCTGAATCAAAAACGACCTGCCCAGGGGCAAATTTGATTGGTTAAAACATAGCATCCATGGCTGTTTTTCACAAGGCAGCATGGAAGCCCACAGCAATGCACCAGCAGAGCAAAGTTCATAATACATATTTATACCTGTAGTCTGTAAACCATTTATATCTTTAACACTTTTCATTTATGTGTGACTTCTTATCTGCTTACCCCTGGCTGTGTTCCTCATTTATGTGGGTAGATTAGTCCTTTGTATATTTTTTACTATTTATTTTTTGCTACTTACTTTGTGGAGAAAAGCTCCAGGGATTTATTGATACAGACAGAGAAGAAAAATAAAGGAATAATTCTTTTGACAAACATTTAATTCCTTTTCTTTTGCCTTTCTTGTGCCGTTACTGCATTGTGGTGTTTATATACACTGCAACAATATATAGAAGGTACAGTTCTTCAGTTTCACTCGATCTGTTTCATATCACAAGGACTCATTTTTTTATTGTCTTTGGCAACAAACAGATATTGCTTGTGTGTAAAAAAACACAAAAAGCACCTTACCCCTGGACTTGATAGGGTAAAGCTGAAATGTAGTCTTATTAAGATTTACAACTGCAATAACAATTTAACAATTAGACTTTTTCTCCTGCCTTTATAAATGCTGCTATGAAAACTAAAGTCTATTGTTGTACTTTATAATTCAGCAAATTGTAATTATGTACAGATAAAATAGCTGCAATTTCCTGATAGATTACAACCTTTAAATGATCCATATCTGGGCATCTAACTGGCATGAGTGAGCAATTATGAATGATGAGGTCATTGATTAAATTGGATCTACATGTACTGGAGAGCAATAGCATTTCTCTTTGACGTTGAGAAAACCTTGAAGGTACAGACAGTGATTTGCGATGCTGTAACTTTTTGACTGACATCAAATCCTACGTCGGTGAACAATGCCATAATGGCAATGGAAATCTTTGCAGATACAATTGCTCGCTGCCATTATGCACCCCGGCCTCTTATGCTTTTGTGGAGAAGACACAAAATTGCTTTGCTATTATCAAACCATTCCCCTCCTTTGCTCATCATCTCTCCTTGAATAAAGTTGCCCCTAGAGTGTGATAAGCAGGGACTGGAGAAATACAGCTTCTTCTAAAGATACCAAGACAAAGCTGTGTTAGTTGTCAGGAAGAATGATGAGGGAAGTCTGTGTGAGTGATTTGTGTTTTTTTGTTTTGTTTCTCTCTGCAGAATGGTGGACATATGGTAGAACATATTTGGGATGTTTCTTGGGCCAATGATTCATCAGAAATTCAAAGTGATTTTTGTCCACCACCTCTGGTGCCATTTAGCTTCAGACTTAACCATTAGCCTGTCCTAATGCTTTTTCGCAGCCAAGCTCCCTCCCACTCCAATGCCATTATTCCTTCATGCAGTCACTTGTCTGATTTTGTGATTTCTACCTTCTTGCTGTTTTTCTGTTCTTTCCACACACAATTTTCATTTGCTTGCTCCTCCTATCACTCCTCCTCCTTTTCCTTATCCCATCTTCTTTTTAGTCCTTCTATTCTCTACCCAAGGGAGATGTATGGTCTGATGAACAAGGAGAGCCCGGAACAAATCAGTCTATTGATCCCTCAATGTATCCCTCGCTCTGCTCCTCTGATTGTCAGCAGAAAACAAAGTGTTTATTAAGCAAAACCTTCCCAGTCTCGCCCTACACCCTCCCAATTTCTCTTTGCTCCACTATCTTACTTGCTTGGTAATGGAGAGGATGTACTTGGGACCTGTCTACCCAACTGAGACTTGTTGTATCTTTCAATTGCATTTCCCCAAATGTCACCTGTCAGCATTTCTTGCTTTTCTTGACAATCATCTCCCTAAACTTGACCACCTCTTCAGCTATTTTAAAGTTTGTTTCTGCGCAAAAGCTCATTCACTGTTGCAAAGTGGAACCATAAGAACAAGGATGACATGAAGTAAAGCGTATATCAGTCATCCGCCATCTATATGGCTTAAATTGGGCCTGAATTTTGTAGAGAACGATTGCATTATGAGTCCTTTTGAGAGGCCAGAATTTGATTGAAATGGAAAGCAGTTCCTTCTTGCTCTGAAAATACATCAGTTGTGATTGGATTATAAAGAACTGCAGGGGTTGAAAGAAGGGCGTTTGGATTGGTGGCAGATATGGGAATACTCGAATGAGCAGAGGATTGAAAATAAGCTGCAGTGGCTTGAGAGCAACCAGGAAACTGCAAACAAAATAATTTCCTGGATCTCAAGATCCTGGATCTTAGCTCTGGCTGAGGTAACCTCGTATCGATAAGGTATTAGTTGGAGTCAGAGGTTCTGCAACAGAGCAGCCTGGCTTTACTTTGACAGACAGAATGGATCCATGTCATTCCCAGCTGCAGGACTCCCAGGCTTTGCATAATCAATCAGCCATTAATGGAGTAAGTGGCTGTGGAAGGATATTAAATGTTAATTGCTGTAAGGTATTGATAACACCCATTGATCATTTTGATAATTGCAATCAGTGAAAACACAGATACATTATATAAGGCTAAGCCCACTTTACCAGGAGCCAGAGCTAAACAAAGATGTTGTTATTCCCACTTTGGGGTTGTGCATCCTCCAGGGAATATTTTATATCTGATTAAACTAAAAACATTTCACTCTTAAAATTCCCTTTGGAGTGCAACTTTATAGTATTATTGTAACATGGTGGTTAAGAGGTTAGGTTTAGTTGCATTTTTATTTTTTATTTATTGGACTTTGTCAGTCAAGAGAAATATGTTGGCTAACAAATCTCAGTCTTTGTGAATTTAAAAGACAAAATGCTAAAATTAGAGCTAAAATCTACAAGTTAATTTTCTGTTTTAATAGTGAATTTTAGTTTTTCTAGTTTATTTTGGTTGGGGATTAGAACATTTTCAGATCCTGGGGTAACTCTTAAATTTGATGAGACAAATGCTCTTTTGGTAAATTCTTTTTAGGTTGTTCTTTTTTTCTTTGTTTGTTTTAGATATTGACAACTTTAAAGCCTTTATTTTAAGGTTAATTCTCCTGTGACTTTTAGGGCTGATAAGGTGAGGCTGTCCATAAAGGACTTGTTGGGAATAGAAGAAGACAGCATCATCAGTCAGTTCATTATAAATTACTCCTGTGGAGTGTGAGAGTGATCAGATAGTTCAACCAAAATTTACTGCCTCTTGTCTGTGCAAACAAGTCAAACCACTGAGCTTCTACTGATTGTGCATACACATATTTATTCATGGTTTCATACAAGACATGTATGTGGAGTGTGTAGATAGTTATAGCAACTCCCCGTCCACCTGAGAAGAACTGGCAGGCCCTGGTGAAGCTTCGTCTCAGAATACCTTCTGAATAATGCATGGCCCCAGAGCAGTGGGGCCCTCTAATACCACATCGTTCTGAGACACTCCTTCTAAGATCAATAACACTTAGAAGCTGCTTTATAATGAAGGAGACACTAAAATTCCATCATCAGGTAATTAGTTGAACTCTGCCTTCCATTCCTCACTCCTCCTCTCCAATTTTTTCTCTGACCATGGTGCAATGCCAGGCACATCATTTGTTAAGAGTGAGTAATGTGGAGACAGGACTTCCCCTGATGGAGTGTTTTGAGGGTTTGACGATTAGGACATTTGTCATGTTTGAAAGCTAGAATTTAAAAGTCAGAGTTGGAGTACTCCACCTTTTTACGATGAGGAAATACGATAGGAATGGATATAGACAGCAGAGAGAACCCACTTCCTGATACTTGCTTTGTTATTTGACATTTCTTTTCTTCACATCACTTGCCAAAGCCTGAGGCTCAGCTATACCACATTTCCACAAAACTCTACAGTTGCATATTGAAAACTTTTCACTCAGCTATGAATGGACATATAGAGGCCAGTAGGTCAGTTTGAGGGTAAGTCCAGTAGTTGAAGACTGGGTTTAAAGAATGTATTAGTCAATCATGCCCACTACAGTACGTTTTCTGGTACCATGTTGTATGAATGCATTCGATGTATAATGACTGACAATAGACAGGAGCACTTACTGCTTTACTCCACTGGGACATCAAAGGTCAGGAGGCTATAATGTGGTGTAAATGTATTGGTATGCTGGATTGGAGTTGATTAGGGGTCCATTATAGCTTTTGAATGACAGTACTCTCTCTGGGAGTAGGAAGGAAGGAGGAGATGTGAAATTCATCCTAAACTGCCTCTGGTATCTTTGATGTTGGGATTTTGATCTATGATTCACGGCCAATGATTTGTTTAAAAAGTATGAGATTTTTTAATTGAAAATATTTGAATGCAGTGATCCCTCACGTATCGCGGTTAATTGGTTCCAGCGATAGGTGAAAATTCGCGAAGTAGGGATACACCAAGACACACGAGACAATCCAGTCAATTTTGAAAATTAAAGCGATTCTTCAAATTAAAATACAGCGATTGACAAATGCGATCATATTTGTGTATCTAAACAGACTGTAGAGATGAAAATAAACACAACACATACAGCGCAATAGAGTGGGCTGACTACGTTGAAGGGGGTGGGGGTTTTGGGTGTCTAAACACAAACGGGGAAAGACTCTTTCCCCGAAAGAGTGAGAGAGGAGTTGTTTGTTCAAGATGAACGATGTAGCAGGAGTAATTAAAACAAGCTCTCTTCAATTATTTAATGATTTTATTTTCTTATTGATGGTGAAAAATTAGCTCTGAATAAACAGAGGAGCGGAAGCACTTGTGGAATGGCGCGGAGAAAGGCGCTTCTATGAACAGGGGAAAAACTGATCGCTCATCGCCGCTTCCGCGTGCAATGATGACTACAGCCTTGCGTTGGTTGAATGATGAAGGACGTGTGCAGTGTGATAAAGGTGACGATTTGACTGCACGGGTACTAATGAGAGTTTTACAGCTCTTTGGGAGGGCCTTGTCTTCAGATAGAGGCGCTGGGTCATCAGCTGACCGCTGAAGAGGTGTGGGGAGGTAAACGAACAGCCAAAAGCGTGGTATTTTAGACTTTTTATTTTTGGATGAATATTTTTGAAAAATCTGCAAAAGTTGAACTGCAAAGCAGTGAGGGATCACTGTATATCCTTTAGGCAAGCAGTAAGTCATTACTTCTAATTAATGGCACATCTGTGTTAGTTAATAAAAAGCAAAACTAAAATATGAAACAAGTCAAACTGAGGTCTAACTCCACAACAGGATCAGCACTTTGCTTGTTTGTGTCCCAAAAAGCCTACTTTTTTTTTTCTTTTTTCAATTAACTACCTCCCTAACTTCATTCATATTCACAATCAGTGCCTGCATAATCCACACCTGCAAGTAACTAAATTTATTAGGCAAACACAAGAAGGGAAGATTACAGTGGACAGCGTGCTTGCTTAATTCAAACCAGGGTCAACATCTCATTATTCAGTTTCCTCCCTGTTCACGAGGGATGGAGTGGACAGGTGGAAACGGGGCAGTAGGGGAGTTAGTGCTCTCTGGTTCTACAGGGCATCTCTTCTTCTCACTCCCCAAGTTCTTTGAGGTCAAGTGAACTTCAAGTCCTCCCTTTTACCAGGGCAGAATAATGGAATAATGGAATAATTAACAGGCAAGACGATTTTGCCCAAGGGATGTGCTCTGCTGCTCCTTTAGAAAAAGCTGGAGTCTTGGTCTAGGCTGTAATTAGGTCTCCATGGGTTCTAATTTTCCTGCAGTTTAAGTGACAGTATGGTAGGCTAGGATATGCATTAACAGAAACCGAAGTACTAGTAAAAACAGGCAAATTAAAGCAGTTTAATTACTGGTTTCATCTTATCTTTTTCCCATCAGTTCTTTGCTTTTTTTCTTGAGTTCAGATTGGCTAGAAAGTTAGATTGAAGTGGTATTATTTAAAAACTGTTTATCAAATAATCTGTCTAATCTAACAAAAAACAGGAAGTTTTACAATGAGCATGAAGTCACAGCAGTGGGTTTTCTCCAGGGGTTCCAGCTTCCTCCCACAGTCCAAAAACATTCATGAGGTTAATTGGCAACTCTAAATTGGCTCTCGATGTAAATGTGTTTGACTGGTTATCTATACAGTATATGAGGTCCTGTGATGGACTGGTGACCTGTCCAGGTGTGACCCCGCCTCTCGCCCAGTTTATGGGTTTATAAAGGCTTTTTAAAGTGTTGGTCAGATTTTAGCAGTTTGATTTAATAAAATATGTTTGCTTTTAAAAACACGGAATCAAGTTTCCAAAGAACATGTGATTAAAGTGTACCAAGGCTCTACTTTATGTTATCATTGACCAATGTTCAGAATGAACAACTGTTGTTTTCAAACATAACTGTTGAAATTGTTGGGTTTGATATCTGTCAATGCAAAGTTTGAGGAATTTACATTTTCTTTTTTTCTCTGCACTTTATGATTAAAATTTAATTAGTGGATGGAACAACAAACCTATTTTGGAAGTTGATCCACCTCCCATCTGGCACAAGCAGCAGTGCAGCACTAATACTTTGTTAAAGATGGTTGAAAAGGAGCAACAGTGCATCAGATCTAATTTTGCTTGTTATAAATAGCTGTGTTTTCTCAACGCTGACAGCTTTTTGGACTGAATGTATTTTTATTTATTTCTGAGGTCTGGCATGGACTCATGCATGCTTGGCAGACCTGTAGTCCGAATACCAATATATTTAGCTGCTTTTTTATGAATTTCACAATAAAAGCATACTTTGTCTGTGGCAGGATCTTTACAACCCAACAAACACAGACAATTTGATCAATATATTTGCTTTTAAAGAGATGAATAACCAAGTTTACTTAAAAAAATGTCAATTCATTATTGTTTACAATAATAATTTGGGCAAAAGAAAACAAAATAATTAAATTAGTTATATTTGAAATGAAGTTATTGGAGTAAAATGCTTTCCATTAATGAGCGCTATGTTTGCAGGGCTGTATCACTTTGATCAATTTTCAAGGTGTTTTTTTAAATTGCTTCTAAACCCTGAATAATTAGAAAAAGAGATAATTTTACATGATTAAATCACCTGAACTTTTTGTTCAACAACTACACAGAAGCTCTATCAGCTTCCACTACATACTGTCATTATCTTGTTTTGCATCATCATGTCTTTTACACAGAGGAATGCATGTTTGTGTTAAATACTGTATCATCCTGTTCTAGCACCACAACCCACAAGTGAGCTTATATTTTAAAAGGTAACGGCATCTATTGGCTTTTCGGAAGTACTTGTGCTGAGCGACAGTGGATAAAGAAGAGAACTCTGCTTCATTTCTGTTTCTGATTTATCTGAATTTTCATCACAACAATTGATTGAGACCCTTTACTCAAGGGACAGAGATACAGAGTAAATGACTATTGACTGCCAAGTGTTTGAAAAATGCATTTGTCAAACCACCAGTACTATTGATGAGGTTGTATTAAAAATGTATCTGTAGAATCAATGGAGAGGAAGGAGACAGTCTATAGATGTAGACTGACAGTGAATATTTTGGACCCAGTTTTTCTAAAAATCAGATAATTTTCCTGTTTTTTCTTCTTTCTTTGTCTCTTTTGCTTATGTGCTAACCACTTGGTGCAATGCAGTAAAGTAAAGGAGGCAGAGCAGCAGGATGAATTGGTTGTGTATGTGAAGTTGTAGCAGAGTGGGTTTATGATCTCCATAAATTGCTGTTACTCACATGCAAAAGCTTTTCTTTCACAAACCCTGATGTTTTGATTTTATTTTAATTAAAACTTTAAAAATAATGTTTGCTATTTAGTTTGAGATAAAATACTTTACAGATCACATTATTGGTTTTGTCTGTGCCTTATTATTATTTTAACTTTTGTTACATGAGGAATTTGTGTTTCAAGTTTAATACTTGAAGCACAAACTTCATGATGGAGCAAGGACATCTTGAGATGAGTGTTGTTTCTTCTTTTAAGGAACAGAGTGTAACAGTTTGCTGCAATCCAAATGCTGATCAGTATCAACTCTGCTCTGAAAAATTAAAGGTAGTTACATCCTTAATCTAGTTGAAAAACCACAGCTTTCTTTTGCTTTTAACTTTCTCTTCATTTCCAACATGTTTGAATTTGCATCTCATTAGAACAAGAACCATCAGAATTGCAGTCATCTCCACAGACATATTGTTGGCTGTCTGGCAGCTGGCTGTACACTTTGATGGTTGTATTTGCTGTAGTATTTTAACGCCCTCATTTCATGACTGACTGGACTTTATGGAGGAGATGATGAAAGGTGCAACAGTCCACACCATCTCGTATATCATATCCTCTTTACACACATTCACCAGGTCTATGACTATCTCTCTTACTGTCTCTGTTCTACCACTCCCCTTGAGATGACGTACCTTCAAGCTAATGTTGTCAGGATCATTAGCGAGTGATGGACAGCTTTTGATGTTCGTCATTGTGGACTGGTAAAATGTGTGTGTTTATGGGCTACAGCACAAAGTTTCAGTCAAATTGGAGGACCTCTGTAAAGGTGCTGAGTGTTTGAAAGCAGAAAACACATGAAGCTGGAATAATGATGGGCTGAGATGAGAGGAAATAACTTTTGGATGGGCTTAATTTTGTTGGCTCTTTACTTCCATTGAAGTAAATAATGGAAAAGGCATGATGTTTGGAGCAGGTTTGAAGTGCTTAATATTAATATTAATAGTATCTTTTGGTGGTCAAAAGCTCAGTAAATGAAACAACCATTTGTGTAGGCGAAACTGAGGAGGAAGGAGCTCTCCATGCCCATATTTGGAGTTATTGATAAATGATTATTGTGATTTAAGAAGCTTTACATAATTTGATCTTCAGACATACAATTGGTAAAATAGGCTCCTGTTTTATTTCCCAAGAGAAATGAAGGCATTTGAAGGATTTCAGTTGTAAAATCCAGGTCAAAGACACTCTAGAGAGTTAATTGTGGGACAAATAGGGGACTTGAACTTCATCATTCTAATCTAAAGGGTGAGCAGGTGAGAGGATGAAGGATCAAAGGTCAAAATGTATCACTTTTTGTTGAGGATCTGATCTTTTTTTTTTTCTGTTTATAAGTGTTTTTTATTATGTGTACATAAACACCTGCTTAGGTGTGTAACTGTTTGACACCCAGTCAGCAAACCAAACACGTCTGAGTGATCAATGGCACTCTAAACTCTGAGCCAGGCCAAAACAACCCCCCAAGGAGTAACAATGTTTGCATGAGATCAGCAGAAAAAATCCTTATCAGGCTTTTACGGGCTTTCCCTCATCGTGGGGATGGTATGTGCTTTGCATATTTATGTCATAATCTATTCTTCATTAAGGCTTAACACAGCAGTTAACATGTCCTTTGATAGGATCACACTGTGCCCTCGCAGCAGCACAGACGAGGCCTGCGTGTCAAAGATAAAGCTTCAGAACGCAATAGAGATGGTAAAAATGTGCAACAATGACACCTCAGAATGCCAGCAGCAACATCAACGGCCACGGCTTCCACAGACACTCGATCTCATTAAGAGCCATGTAGTGTTAATTTTAAAGGAGAGCTCTCCATATTTCCCATGTCCCCATAATTCAGTGAAGATGCTGACGTTTGAAGGACCCTGTCACAAGGTGCCATGTGCTCCCTGGTGGATGGTGCCATCTGGCTTGATTTTCAACAGGCTGTTAAGGTCACAGCAAGAGTTCAAGCAGCTGATGTTTAACTGGCACTGACATGAACTCTAAACCAGGCCCAATGTGTGTGTGGGCAGCAGCACTCCTACACCTACAGTCTGTTAAGTTTCACTGACTCTCTATGGCAGATGTGGCAGAGAGAGTGCCAGCCAATTATAGAAAATATATGACTGCAAGGCGAATGTATTTTGGTGTGCCAACATAAAATCTCAAGACTGCAGTGGAAATAAATCATTTAAAGACTGAATTGAAAATCTGACATCCATCAAGTAAAAGATCTGGCCACACAGACAATAAAATAAAAAGAATGAATAATGGATTATGGAATGGATGACAAGCGTAATGGGAGGAAAATGAAGAGAAGAGGAAACTGATGATTGACAGGGAAGTGTAGGATAGTGGTGATCAAAATTCAAACTTACACCTGCATACAGCAATGATGCATAAACCCCCTCAAACACTCAATCAGTACAATAATGTTCTGATTTTTAAAGAGTTTATTCTTTTTTAAAAGTTGTTGCAAATTTATTTGAAAATTATGAATCATTTAAAATATGTTTTCAACATGGTCAAAACTTTACTTTATTTTCTTCTGACTTTCTTTTAAATTTGTCTTTTCTGAGTGAAGCCTTATTGGGATTTGACACCACCTTTAACATGATAATCACCAGAAAATAAAAAAAAAATCAGTTTTCTTCAAATTGCATCTGTTATTCAAAACCTCATCTTGACCTTATTGAATAATAGAAAAAGATCAGTTGGACAAAAATCCTCACAAGTAATAAATCTTAGAGTGAATTAATAAGTGGAATATCTGGTAAAAAAATCACTGAACTCCATTCGTACATTTTTAAATTCCTATTGCTAATATAAGCAAACAGTGCTGACTACATAAACCCCATAAAATACCATATGACTGCATGCAGTTCAGCTCATATTACTCTGCATTTTTTAACTGTTCTATCATTTATGACAATTGCACCTTCATATAAAGGTTGAGGGAGTTTGTTAGCTTGAAGGGAACCCGAGGTTTTATCTTCATGAATGAATGATTTCTTTCTGATTTATTGGAAATCTCAGTAGCAAGTTTTTTAACTAATTAAGTACTAGTGGCAAATAAATCCATACACCTTATTTTTGTTATTATTTCTGTTATTCCTATCATCTACCTCTCACCTTTACAACTGCCTAAGAGAAACTGCTGCTGTAATATGATATAAGGTCACACTCAAAAAGACGAATATTCAGGCTGTTTGTTGTTTTCATAAAGAAGAAACCGTAGCTGTAAATTTAGAGTTTGTATTTGTATTTGTCTACTTGTTTGTATATCATTTGGCAGAAACAAGAGTTTATAAATTGCTAGTTATGTAGGAATTTCTTATGACGAACACACGTCTTTTTGACAGTCACAAAATATCTTAGTTATGACTGTTTTTGATTGATGGTAAATTGCAATGTGGTCTCTGTCCTCTCCCAAAGTTGTCACATTTCTCTTTCCTCTGACTCTAAGAAAGTAAATCTAGAAACAGTTGAGAGCAGTTCCAGATGTGTGCAAAGTCTTTGCAACTATTTTGAGATAGCTGCAACTTTCTTAGCATGTTCAAAATTCAAGTGACACGACAGCGAGGCAGTACGACTCACTTGAGGAAACCAAAGAACTACTTTAAACATTTCAAGGCATTTTGGAAACTCCATGGTGAAAACCACTCGCAATTTATCACCAGCAGTTGGAGTTCAGTGAGCTACTAGCTTAAAGCTCATAACCGTACCTTTCCTTTTTTTTTTCTTTCTGAAATTGTGTAACTGTGGTGTTCACAGTCCTCATAACTACATATAATGAGTCTCTCTTAGCTCCTGCTTCAGAACAGGTGCTTCCTTCCTTCAGCAGGGACTCTTGTATATTGATTTGTAGAGCAAATTGAAGGCTTTTCCTGCATCCACATCTTCTGTGAATGTGTGCATTACAAATTAAATTGGTGTTGTACAAGTTTTGGCTCCTGTAACTCCCCCTTTCTAAATCTTTGTGGCATTCATTCCAAGTCTGCTTTCAAAATGAAACTGAAGACCTACAACACAGAGCTTTAACTAAGCTATCCTTCAATGTTGTTGTCTGTGAATGTCACCTGCTTAAATGATGTGGTCCCGCTCGCACACTGTCTGCTTTCATTCCTCTTGCAGTGTGAATGCAAACATTTGGACTCTTGTAACAACTTCAAAGTAGGACTAACAGTCATTATAACCCTCAAGGAGTCCTTAAAACTGTTTGGTCCAAATTGTATCATATAATTGCTGTTTATAGGAAATGATTCTTGTTGTAGAAAATCACTTTGAAAAAAACCCTTTTGGTATAAAAATATTCTGCTATGACTGTGAACCTAAAATTACATTGTGTTCCTCTTTATCTAAACCTAATAATAAATAATTCTAAAATGTATTGTAATAAAAGTATTGTGAATACTTCTGGCGCTTCTGGTGTATGGTGACATACACTAGGGCTGGGCGATATCTCAGATTTAATTTTTTTAAATTCGATTTATGATTTTTTTTTTCAGATTTCCCTACTTATTAAGGAAAGCAACAAGTACAAACAGCAGACAACTTAAAACAGCCACTTCTGTGATTGTTCTCCACCATGCCCCTTCCTCTCGTATGCAGTGCCTTGTGCAAAGGATTCAGCTACAGTTAGCTGTTTTTAGCTAACGTTTATTGGTCACTGCGGTTTTATTCGTCTTGGAGACACCGGCATTTTTCATATTTAGCTGGATGACTTTGTTTTAAGGTGTTGGAGTTTGTGATGCTGCTGACTTTGACTGCTGTGGGCTTTAGACAAATGTTTCAGCGTGGGGTCTCTTGCTGCACGTCTGTCACAGCAAACTAAAACTACGGAAACTCCAGGGAGTCAAAAAGCGCCACTACTCAAAAACTTTTATTTATTTTTTAAATCACCTGCAACAAAAAATTTGTATTAATTTGTTTAATCGATTTTTCGCCCAGGCCTAACATACACATTCACCTAATGTCTGTTATTGATTTGAAACATTAATTAATATTTGTTTTAGTCAGTTTTCTATATTTTCATATCCAAATGAAACACAAAAACGAAATAATTTCAGTTATTTATAGTTTTTTCTTTCACTACTTTAGTGCTTTTCTCAAATGAATCTTGATACAGACTAATTAACAGTACTAATCACCCTCTCTGATCACATTAACGCCATAAAAAATACTTCTAACTTCATCAGGTTGGGAGGAGAATCCATCACAGAGTCATGTTTCCACCGAGGCTCAGTATCATTGATTAGCGTAATCAGAGATGCGGTGTATCACCCATAAATGAGTTTGAGATTGACACTCCAGTTTATTAGGCCCCATGCTGCAAACTGCGTGGAGTGTAATTAAAGCCTTCACTCTGGCAAACAATGACATGGAAGTAGGCACCCTGTTGTTGTGCTGAGCATAGCATTCGGTTTCATGTGTTTTAGATTTAATTGTTAATCATTAGCAGTGGCTAAAGATTTGACCTGCTGAAAATTATAAACCACATATTTTCCTGAAAGACCAGGCTTCTGTTTGGAATTTTCTTTGAACTTTTCATGTCATACCCCCCCAAAAACCCCACAGATTACAAAATAATGTTCTTTCCACCAGAGAAAACAAGAAAGGCAAAGAGACAGCAAGAATGGAAAGACTAACTCACTGTTTTTGTTTTGCACACATCAAATCCACAATGGGCTGTTTTAAGCAGCTCAAGCTGAATATTTTATCAAGCTCCTCAAACATTATTCACCCCAAAGTATTTTTAACAAACTCATAAGAGCAGAGCATTAACACGGATGAGTCTTCAATCACTGAAGGAACAAACAAAAATTCTCAAAACATAAAAATTCTGACTTTAACCCTGTTTATAAAGAGATTTTTCACCTTTCGCTGAATGCATATTGTAATCAGGATCATCTTTTATTAGCTTAGCTAACACACTGCTCAATATTTTGCATCCTTTACTTTATTTTCCTTAGGTTAACAAAAATAAATAGGTTTGAATTTATGTTGACAAATGAATAATACAATTAGAAACATGAAGAAATGCTTTTCATTTAAACTTAAAGCACTTTGTGTTACTAAACCTGTTGCTGCCTTTTCATCATAACTACTTCACAGTTTGTGTTCGGCCCTGTTCCAAAATTTATTGTCAGTGTTTGTATAACAACTGAATTCTGATCTCAACAAAAGTCAACATTTAAGTCACATTACAAAAAAAGACTCCTTATTTTTGAGTGAATGAGCTTTGAATTACCATTTTAAGTTCAGTTACATTTTTACTAAGTGATTGTTATGACAGACTGTTGAACACCTGTGGATTTTACCATCAAGATATTTCACTAAATAAGACCTTCCTAGATTGTAGCTTCTATATCAGTCAGTGTTGTTATTAAGTGTGAGCTTTTTTGAGGGATTAATGGCATTTTCTATTCATAAAGTTTCTGGCTATGGTAATTTAGCTCCTGCCTAGTAAAAAAAAAAACCTATTACATGAAAATGTTCTTCTGTGCTGCTTGGAGAGTTAAAACAGAGTGCACAGTACAATTCTAATATAGTTCTTAGGTGTGATATCTTTAGTAAGAGGGCCTTCAAAAAAGTTCCTGAAAGTTGGTTTCACAGTTAGTTGTTGAATTGCATCACAAAACACCAAGCGGAGAATATTGTGAAGCAATGGAACAAATGCACTTATCCTGCTGTTTGAAATCACATCCTGTCCTCCAGTTCTCAGCTGCTGCAGTCCTTCTATCTTTGTGCAGAATTCAAGCATCTCTTGCTCGTTTTGTCTCTGAGATGTGATAAATTAATTATACGCTGCCTTGAGATTTATGACCTGCTGTCTTTCTGTGCAGCAAAATAAAGTTGGGATGAGTGACACATTCTAATATTCTATACTTAATGGTGAATATTGTTACAGACCACCCACACACAGCACATAGATATCGGCGAAGTGGAATATTAAGCATGCCTAAACTCAATTTGAAACGCACATGTGGGAAAATGGCATTTCTAATGCAGGAGGGAGGTCATCAGATCTGAGGCTGAGCGGGCGGATCACAGCTATTTTTCTGTGGCACTGCTGGTGCTATCAATTCAAGATGGTGATTTGGATGGCAATAGGCTGGCTTCGACAGGTAATCTGGTACAACCATTAGAGCCTGTTAAATGGCCAAGCCTTAGTGTCACACCTTGTCCATCAGTCTCTATTTGGTCAAACATGGGCTTTCTTCCCCCCCTTCGATCCCTTCTTTGGAGAAGGTAACAACATGGTGATAGCCTGGCAGAGGTGCTGACACCCCAAATCGACAACAGAGACTAATGTGGTTTAAATGAATGAACTGACCTGCCACATTAACCACCAGCAAACCCCAGCTGTAAAGTCATCTCCCTTCAATCCTGTCATCTAACTCTCACCCTCCACTATAAGGGGCTGCAACTGTGGGTTGGTATGTAATTGCAAGGGTAATTAAAGGCAACAGGTTCATAAGATTGGGTGGAAATATCAAAGGACTGTAATATCCTCGGATAGGAAGAGATTAATGTCTGCTTGGAGGGGGGAATTCTTGTCTGGGTTAACTTCCAAATGAAAGATACATTATGTATAGCATCTTTTTCAAAATAAATAAAATCTGTTTCAAAATAAAGTACCAAATCTCCTTGCCAATACCAAGTACCAATGCCGATACTTTTCCCACACAAGAAAATGCAATGAATTAGAAGACGGGTTTTATTTTCTTCTCTGCTTGTTACAACAAATGATGGTGAACTAGATAAAAAATACTTATAAAAATGAACACAAAACTAAAATTTCAAGTGAAAAATAAACATTTTCTGTGAAATTATTGTAGAGTTTCCACATTTTAAGTATCAGTTTATGGTGACTGTTAACTAACTGATACAAGTACATTAAAATGGTATCGGCCCCTATACCTGATACCAGTATCAGTAATGGGTGCATCCCTACTTATTTTATATTAAAAGTCAGAAATATATCAGCACCAAAAAATGATTGGAAAGCATCACTCCATGATGTTTTTTCCACAAATGGAAAAAAACTCTTCCTTCAATCTGGAAGTGACCTTTAAAGGCCAAACAATAGGGGAGTAACACATTGACTCTATGCTACCTTTTGTTTAAATTGCACTTGGGAAGATTCACATTAAGGCTGCAAGCAGCACAATCATTACAGGAGCCATGAAATGTATTAAGCTGTAACAACTACGACTGAAGATGTCACATTAGCAGTCAATAGAGACACCAGATTGCTAAACATTTAATAATCTGTGTAGACCAGTGTTAAAGCTTTTCCCTACCTTTGGTAACTACATAAAGCTACATGTTTGATAATTTATATTTACTGAAAATTATTTCAGCTTCAGTTGCAGCAAACATTGAAAGTGCAATTTGCCGTGTTTTAGAAATGTCTCTGTTTGGACACATTAAGAGGAAGAATCTGCAAGTAATCTACCAAACAAGTTTTAAGTGACAGGCACTTTATTTTTTTCATTTTGAACAAGTTCATTCACCAAGTTGAGCTTCTTTAAATATTGGATTGCGGTGGAAATAATTATTCATTCAGTTGAATGAGAAAGCACGTCAAAACTTTTGACTGGTATTGTAGAAAAGACGAAAGTGTTGACCATTATAAGAAAGCTTTAACATTCTCTTCTGCATTCCGTTGTGCAGGCCTCTTTTTTTTTCCTGCTCACTTATGTGCATTAATGTGTAGGTTAAAAGTTTGGGTTGTAGCTACTCAGACTGTAACCAAGTTAAATGAGTGACAGGTGGTAAAAGGTGCATATGCTTCATTCGTCTAGGGGAAGGAATGTGATGGCAATCACGTTTTTGATGAAACAATTATCCTTCCTCTCAGCCTGCTGCCACATCTGACACTGAAGGCAAGATGGGAACCTGTGATCAGCACTCCTTTTTTTCCTGTCCTCGCCTTTCTTCCTCAGTTTTTGTCCTCTTTTTCACCTAGCCATCACTGTAATTAGTACCTCTGTCATTTGCCCTGACATGGGTGTGCATGTTTTTGTCAGAAATAAAGAGCCTCGGAGAATGTGTGTGCGTGTATGTGGGCTACTTAGAGTGAACACTTGTCTGATAGGGGATAAAGCACAGGAGAAATAGGTGGACCCCCCCAGTAATCGATTCACAATCTTTATAGAAGTGCTTTTCTTCATTTTTTTGCCAATTCAACACTCGATTAAAGTCATTGGGGCAATTACTATTCCTCTGGTAGGAGACGAGAGGAAAAAGCTCAGAAAGATGTGTGAGAATCAATCCTTTATGAGCAGCTTTCTTCTCTGGTTTTCACACTTTCTTTCACTTTATACCTTTCCTTATCTTAGTCTTTGTATAGTCTTCACCTGCTGATGTCTTCAACTCCTTTGTTCAAATTTGGTCATTTTTTTCTGTTATTTTCCCTAAAAGATCAACAAGACAGTTATTTGTTTCCTTTTCAGATCTTTATTCATTAGGTCACATGAACAATGCTTTAACTGAACAACCCCACTCCACTGGATGCCTGTATATTTTAAGAGTTGCTTTAAAATGGTTTTATTTGTGTTTAAAGTTATTAATGGTCGCTGTCTTTCTCCCTGAGCTGTTAGAGCCTTACACACCTTCCAGTCAACTGATCAGCTGCTCTGAGTGCACCTAAAACGTAAGCTTAGAGGGGACCTTTTATTTCTGCATCTGCTGCACCCAAAACGTGAAGAAAACCCACTTGTTCCTGTTAGACAGGCCTCTTCCCTGTTTTAAATTTCCTCCTAAAACCCCATCTCTTATCTTTTATTGGCTTTTGACACCTTGTGGGATGTTGATTATTAGTTGATTTTTTTGCTGATTATTTTATTCTTATTTGACTTTATGTGTTATTATTTTATCTTAATTTTCTTTACAACACTTTGTTCATGTGTGGCTGTTTTTATTTGGATTAAATCCAGACACCAACATAAGAGAATAAATCAACCAGGGAAAACTGTCATGGTCCAAATCTGGGGACAGAAATAAAGTAATTTGGGTGGAAGTAAGTTGATCAGACAGGTCAATGCAATTATGAATAAGGTAGTGATGAAGGACAACGATCATTGCAACACTTACACTGATAAGGCCTTCCTTGTATAGAGGCCATTTAAAATCATTTTGCATAGCTAAATTTTGAACAGAATCTCTGAAAGTGGTTGCTGTAGCTTGTTTTCCTTACAAGCAGCTGCACCTCTTTGCTTTAGCAGATTGCTTATTTTCTATGCAGCTTTTCAGTTTGTGAGCTTTGTTTGTTGGTGAGGTTTAATAAAGCTTCTTGCCTGGACAGAGCTAAGCGTAGGATGCGAGAAATTAGGTTGTATTCACTCGTAATTGCTTTTGCAAGTAGGACTGTCTCAGGGCTGACTCATGGATAGTGTGTGCATCTGTCTCAGGCCATTAAACCTAGTAAATTACATGTGGGTGAATTCATTAAGGTCTGATGTTTGTTGACTGTTCATGTTGGTGGAGAATAGAATGAGATAAGAAAATGTCTTGTTGGTTTGATACCATTGACTTAACTACACTATTTTGCCATAAGTGTTCACTCACCCATGCAAATCACTAAATTCAGGTGTTCCAATAACTTTTATGGTCACAGGTGTATAAAACTCAACACCCAGGCAAGCAGAGTGCTTCAAGAAACATTAGTGAAAGACTGAATTGCTCTCATGAACTTAGTTAATTCCATGATACTGGGACAGGATGTCACCTGTTCATGAAATTTGTTCACTACAAAATATAGCTTGTTTAGTTGTTGGTGATATTATAACAACATTGGAAGTGATTGAGAGCAACAGCATCTCAGCCACAAAGAGGTACACCATGTAAACTCTTCATGGAATGGGTTTCCATGGCCGGGCAGCTACATCTGCATCTTATATTTCAAACCGTTGAATCCAAGCAGTGAAAGTGTATTTTTTTGAGTAACAAATAATGCTTCTCTGTCTGGCAGTCCAATGGATGAGTCTGCATATGGTTGTAGCTCAGAGAGTTGTACTTTCCTGACTGGACTGTGCCAAGTAGAATTTGGCGGAGGAGGGATTAAGTTTTTTTTTTTTTCAGGGGTCAGTGTCTTAGTCTCAGTATAAACAACCCTGAATGATTTACCATTATCATACTTCTTGGACAATTCCATGCTCTTGCGATGCCTCTTAGAGTTCCAACATGACTACACATCAATGCAAAAAGGAGATTCATAGAGACATGGCTGAGTGAGCATGGTTTGCAGAAACTGGACTAGCTTGCACATAGTCCTGACTCCAACCTAAATGAACACCTTTAAGATGAATTAGTGCAGAGACA
The DNA here is from genome assembly GCA_006937955.1 of Pachypanchax playfairii. Taxonomy (NCBI): domain Eukaryota; kingdom Metazoa; phylum Chordata; class Actinopteri; order Cyprinodontiformes; family Aplocheilidae; genus Pachypanchax; species Pachypanchax playfairii. The sequence goes on along the minus strand of SSNP01000210.1, from coordinate 32,001 downwards.
GCAAGCCAGGCCGACAGTATCTGTGCTCACAAATGAACTTCTGAAAGAATGGTAGCAAATTCCCATAAAAACACACTTCTAAACCTTGTGGAAAGATTTGAAGCTATTTTAGCAACAAAAGGTGGACCAACTCCATGTTAAACCCGGGATGTAATTAAAGCAGAACTAAGTAAGTTTTGCTCTCGCTCGCCCCCTACTGGTCCCCTGTGAAAGCTCACTGTCGTAACGTTCCCCCGCCGCCGCCG